>CM061534.1:112718907-112746098 GCA_030545055.2 Neoaliturus tenellus | reverse complement strand
TCGCATTTTTTAAACACTCTTTACATTTTATATTCATTCCATTACATATTAGAATAACTAAAAATAACCTTTTACTTTGAATAAGTTAAAAAAGACGTGTTTCAAAGTCTACCCTAAATTGTATTTGTTTTCATATCCAAAATCGGCCATAATCATCTGTAAAATTTTGGCATCGATTTATCAGGTGTTAAAATCATAAAATGAACCAACAAAAATAAATGCATGTGAATATGTTTAGAGTAAAATACATTAAAATATTCAAAAAAAAATATTTTGCTTAAGTTAGACAGTTAAAACTTTCACAAATATGAATTATTTCAATTCAATAACTCAGCTGAATATGTTCACCCATTAATACACTCACAGTTACTCTCAAGGATTTTAGTGCTATTCCCAGTAAAATGATGTCATTTGTGTACATTGAACAGTACAATAAAAGAAAACGTATAAAATAAATTTTGTTGAAACAAGAAATAGAGGGAACTACAGTTTCGAGTTGTAACACTGCAGTCCCTCTCGAGGAGGATACCAACCTTTAAAACATTACACATATTTTGCAAACACAATGTACAGCAATTAGTTAAAATTTTAAAAGTAACACAACGATGAACATTAAATTCTAATTTTGTAGCCCCTGAGCTGTGGTTTAAATGTAAGAATTATTATTTAAGGTGTACCATCGACAGCTTTAGTGGAAACATATAATTTTAGTACATGTTAAGTATCGGCAACATTCTTCAGCTCTTTGAAAATGAAGAGGTTACCCGAAGGCTCCGTAAAAAATTATCAACAATGTACTGTGTTGCTGGTGTAATTTCTGACGGAGTCTTCGGGTCACCCTTCAACACTAACTCAACATAATCAGCATCACTAACCCAGCATCAATAACTAAGCAACACAAACTCACTAAATCACTAACTCAGCTGGTTTCACTTCTAACCAGCTGATGAAGATGTCGTTGTGTCGAAACACGTACTAACATTAGATGTTTTTAGAGTTTTCAACGGTTCACTGTAAGTAATAACTCTTATAACAACAAACACTTTCATCAGTAGATTCATCACTTTTCATTAGTAGTTAGTAATAACTGTTAAAGAATAATTTCAAAATAAATTTAAAAATCATTATAACTATTGGCTTAACTAATGGAATCATGAAGTAAAGTCCCAAAACATTACAGTAACAAATAACACTTTTTTATATCAATTAGCCAGTAGTTCTAAGTTGACTGATTTAATATTTTATAGTACAGTAAAATTAGGGTTTTAGATCGGCAACTGATGTGCATTCCCAAAAATTTGATAAGAGCTACTTTTAAGCACTATAATTAAAGATCCGATGAGTCCCCAAAAAATAAAGTTGCTTTTCACCTATAAAACCACTTTTCAAAATGGCGGTTTTTTTGGTAATGGGATACATTTTGAAAAAATGTATTTATTTTTATTTTTCTCCTGGATTTCTCAATATAATGTTGTGACACCACCACCGATAATTTTTTAATGGGAAGTAGTTCATAATGACCGGTCGTTAATTTTTGGCCGCCATCTTGGATCCGCCATATTGGATGAAAGTAATTTTTTTTTTTATGTAAAGATAGTGTTGTGACACATCATTTCAAAGTAGATTTTACGCTGATTACAATGCCGCAATCCGTTTTTGAAAATCTTGGTTCGTTTTAAAGAGACACTCAAATAAAAATTCAACCCTATAAATTTCTTATGGACATTTCGAACTTTGCATTATTTTTCTTTTATATCTAGTTCTAATTGAGGAATTCTGTTCATTGTGACCTTAAAATACTCAGTAATATTCCTGGCATTAATTTTATCTATTCTTCATTCCATTTGGAGGATATTGAGACGAGTTATATCCTTCTATTTAATAGAAACTTCAATTTTTTTTAATTCGCTTTTAGTTAAAGATTAATATCTCAAGTTCTAAATAAGATACAAAGTTAATTCTGGTCTTAAACAACTAGTACATCAATGTCTTTAATGTGAATTATTGACCATTGAAATTCGTTGGATATTAAGTGGCTTATAACTGTCTAATCAACATAAAACCTCTACCTCATAATCAGATCTACCTCACAAGAAGGTTTCTCCATCAATCCCACCCAACAACCTAAATCTGACCTTCCATACTCTGCCAACCTCCTTCATTTTAATGTTCTGTTAGAAATTAAATTAATTAACTATTTCCGATATATTGCTGCTTTCGTAAGTATCTTTTTCATTCCTCTGGGCTCATTTTCATGCACAATAATTACATTTTAGAATATTTTCATGTTAGTTTAATATGCCTGACGTGAACTGTGGAGTCTGTAAATTGAATGTAGATAATGGCGATTCTATCGCTTGTGATTTATGTGATGCTTGGTATCACGCAGAAGTTACTTGCAGTAAACTTAAAAGACCAATGTATAAACAATATACCAATAACAAATCTTATAAATGGTTGTGCAATCAATGTTTTAATTTTAGCAAAAATGTCAAGAAAAACAAACTGATAGAGAAACTTGAGACTGAAATTGACCTTATCAGAAGCCAACTGCTGAAACAAAAAGAAGCCTTCGAAAAACTCACTCAAAGTGCTTGCCCAAATGATTCTCATGATTGTAGTAGGTTAAGTGCTAATTCTAGCTCAATTGCTTGTGAAAAAGTAGTTTTAGATTTAGATTTAAGCCTAGGCCTAGATAAAGACTCAAACTCACTAGAAGCACAACTAGGGACCACAGAAAAAAGCTTAATGTTAGGCCTATTGAGGAATCTACCCCCGCAAATGGAGCAGTAGGGCCCATAAGTGACAAAGACAACAAAGTTAAAGTTAATAAATCCTTGAGTAACTTCAAAGCTGCGCCGAACACTTCCAGAAAAACCAAAAAGTGTGACAAAAACTCTAAACATGGACCTAAGTTGGTTGTAATGGCTGATAGCCAAGGCAGGACTTGTGGTCCTCGTATTGCTCAAAGACTTGGTAGGGACTTCTCGGTACTTGCTGAGGTGTATCCTGGGGCTACACTTTCATGGATCCTCGATAGAGCGGCCGCTCGTACTGAACCTGAGGGTAAGGACAACTGGCTCGTCTTGGTTGGCGGCACAAATGATGTGAGTTCGAACCATCCTTTTGACCCTGTGACCATCTGTGACAAACTTGTCAGCTTGAGAGACTCCCTTAGCTTTAAGAATGTTATTTTATGTGAAGTGCCTTTGAGACATGATAAGCCTGGATTTAATCCGCTCATTAAAGACTTAAATTGTAAACTCTTGGAAACTTGCAAAAAGCTAAATTTTGGTTTTCTGGCCACAAACTCTTTGCACAGTCGCAGTAGTTTCACTTCACATGGCCTACACTTGTCTGATGAGGGTAAGGAATTGCTGTGCAACCTTATTGAAGTTTATATTAAATTTAGTAATAAGATCACTGATGGTGTAAGAGATCAATCATGTTTTTTAGGAGTAAGTTTGGAACCCGGAGATCCAAATCCGGCAAGCAGGTTAGGTTAGGTACTGGAAATCTTTCCGCTTCTCACAACAAAAGTATCCCTGTTAAACTTCATAAAACTCTTAAAATTGACAATGTTTCAACCAAAATTGCTCACCTCAATGTGGATGTGATCACCCAAAAAAGGGAGGTCATTAAACTCTTCTTGAACGAGGAGCAACCCGATATCTTTCTCGTCTCCGAGCTAGGGCTGTCTGCACCGCAGGCTGATCAGTGTGGGCTAGAAGGGTATAAATTAAAGAGATTTCTTTGTCGTCAGAACATGAGGAAAGGAGGTGTTGCGATATTCACTCGAACCCTCAGTGACTTATTGCTCCAGAACTTGAGTATTCTGGACATTGGTGAGGGATTGTCCCGGGATCTGCACTTTGAGGCAACTGAAATTGCATTTTTACTGAATGACAAGAAGTGTATAGTCTCTGTGGTGTACCGCAGCCCAGCAGGTGACGAGGGAGCTTTTTTCGATCTCTTCGAGGAGTACCTGGAGTGCCTTTTCAAGGTAACTGACCAGGTAATCATCGGTGGGGACTTCAATATCCCCTTCCACTCTGCCAGGCCCAACTCCACCCTTTTACATGACCTTCTACAGATTTATGGACTCACAACTTCTATTTTCACTCCGACCCGCATCACTAGTACTGTTGAAAACTGCATCGATAATATCTTAGTTTCCATACCTTTCTGTCAACCAACAGTTATCGAACCATTCATTTCAGACCACACAGCTCAAATCATATCCATCCCCATTTCTATTTCTGATCTATCTTCCGATGCTCCTTCTTTCACCAGAATCATCAATAATAGGAATCTTGAGGAATTCAAGATTAGGTTGAGGCTTGAGGAGTGGAGGGGGGTATATGGGGCCTCCGATACCGAAGCCAAATTCAAAGTCTTTCTTGACACAGTTTCACATCATTTTGATGTATCATGTCCAAGGGTCTTTTCCAAATCCAAATCAAAACGAAAAGCAAATCCAAATTTAATCACTCAAGAAATCTTGAATAAAAAATCGAGACTAAAAGAGTTTTATGATAGTTGGAAACAACTCAAAACCCCCGACTCTGAATTAGCCTATAAGACTTTCAAGAAAGAATACCGTAGATTAGTAAAAAAAACCAAGTCAGATTTTTAAGTCAATAGATTTGTAAGTTCCGGGAACAGATCGATCGAGGCCTGGAACATCATCAACAAAACCAGAGGTGCCCTTAAGGAACCTCCTGGCAACATCACAATAAGAACACACGACATGCAAATAAAAAATCCCAGAACCGTCAGCAACATTATGAACAACTTCTTCTCAAACATCTCTTCACACATTTATTCCGACATGCAAACTTTAAGTTTTTCTGGCTTTCCCAGAAATAGCGATCAAAACTTCACAGCTTTTAAAAAGTGCAGCTCCGATGAAATTTTGAAAATCATCTCAAATATGAAGCCTAAGACCTCCAGCGGGCTCGATGGGATTTCCATGAAAACCATCAAGTTCTGTGCGGGGAATTGGCTCATCCTCTTTGCCACATCATAACAGCTCTCTCGATTCTGGGATTTTCCCTCAAATCTTCAAAATCGCATAAATTAAACCAATCCACAAAAAGGGGGACAAGGAAGAGGTCGGCAACTATCGTCCAATCTCACTCCTGTCTTCTTTCTCCAAAGTTCTTGAGAAGGTTGTGTGTGATCGGCTTACGCTGTACCTGGAGTCAAACTCCCTGTTTTTCACCAGACAGTTCGGATTCAGGAAGGGAAGGTCAACAAAATCAGCTCTCATTCAGTTCTTCTCCAATTGTCTCGACTGCATGGATGGCGGGGGCAGTATAGTCGGATGCTTTGCAGACCTGTCCAAGGCATTCGACTGTGTTGTACCTGACATCCTAGTTGAGAAATTGGCTTCCTTGGGCATCACTGGAATTCCCCTCGCTTGGCTTTCAAACTATGTTAATGACAGGTCACAGGTCACTGAAATCTAACATTTGTCTTCCAAAGGACACAGGTCCTCATTCATTTCTGATTCAAGTAAGGTTGAAAGTGGGGTGCCCCAGGGCTCAATCCAGGGCCCCCTACTGTTTTTAGTATATATAAACGATATTTGCCTTTCCCTTCCTGAGGAAGACTTGGTCGTGTATGCCGATGACACCACCCTTTTCACCAAAAACCTCGATCAAACAAAGCTTGAAATGGATTCATATATCAAAGTCAACCAACTGGCTCAATACTTTTCCGAACTAAAGCTTTCTCTCAATCCTTCCAAGACCAATTACATTTTCATCCAATCAAGACAACGGCAAAACTCAAAACTCTCACAGTTTCCACACCTAGAGATAGGTGACAGTCAGCTTTCCAACGCCAAATCAGTCAGTTTTGTGGGAGTGAGATTGGACGATGGGCTGACCTGGGATGAACAAATCCTCCATCTCAGGAACAGGCTCTCGGCCGGTCTGTACGATCTCCGGAACATTGCCAGGTTGGGCAGTGTAGAGTTAGCTAGGCTAGTCTATTTTAGTCTGATAGAATCTCACATCAGTTACTCCATAGTTTTGTGGGGCAACTCATCAAAAAAAATCTTGAAATAATTTTTAAGCTGCAGAAGAGGGAGATCAGGTACATTTATGGCCTGCGTCCTAGGGACCATTGTAAACCGGCTTTTCAAAATCTTCAAATACTAACTGTGCCTTCTCTTTATATTTATGAAATAGTCATTTTTGCAATTAATAACAGTTTCACTAACGTTCCTGTTCATCATAGCTATAACACCAGATTCAGAAACAACAGAACCTCTGTAAATCACAACCTTAGATTACTGGAAAATAAGCCTGGATTTCTTGGACCTAAGTTTTTTAATAAAATCCCACCTCAAATCACTTCGATTCGTAACTTTTCAAAACTCAAAAGTGAATTAAAAAAGTATCTCATTGATAGGTGTTTCTACAACCTAGAAGAATTTCTGACAGAATAAACCCAAAACCTAACCTAGACCTATCCTTAGCCATTCCGTGCTACACAAGAAAAATGAGCCAAACTTAGCTGAATCTAATTTAAATTGACATGGCAGTGTCTGTATCACTGCCTCCTGACTGATCCCATGCCGCAAGTGATTGGTCTACGGGACGACGCTTCGTAAGTAAGTAAGTAAGTAAAATGTATTGGTTCCTGAAATTCGTCTTCAGTTAAAGACGTACAACTCAAGCTGTAAATGGGATTCAAGGTTCGTTTTGGTCTTAAATTACACGGTACATTATTGGCTTTAAATCCACATATTGATTGTTAAAATTGGATACGTTTAAGATGTGATATTATACACTTTTCAATAAAAATATTTCCATTTCTGAAATTTGGGTAAAGTTTTAAATTGACAAACCGTTTCAAACCAAGCCAATTCGAACGAACAAAAACTCTAAAGAAGCCCATTGATCCACTGAGTGATCTGATACCAAAACTAACAACCTATCTTAATTAGAACAGGATATACGAGGAAAAATAAGCAATAAATATATTCAAAATTTGAAACGTCCATAAGAAATGTATGGAGAAGAATTTTAATTTCCGTATATCTTTGAAACGGAAAAATATTTTAAAAACGGATTGCGGCATTGTAATGAGCAAAAAAAAAAAACTACTCCAAAATGATGTGTCACAACACTATCTTTGCATTAGAAAAAAACAACTTGTATCCAATATGGCGGATCCAAGATGGCGGCCAAAAAATAAAGACCGGTAAAAATAAAGTATTTAGTACCCAACGATTATTGGAGTTGGTCCCACAACATAATATTGAGGCGGTGCACGTAAAAAATGAAACAGGGAAGCTTTTTTCAAAATTTATTTTATTACAAAAGAACCACCATTTTGAAAAATGATTTTATAGGTGTAAAACAACTTTGTTTTTTGGGGACTTATCAAATCTCTTTTTCTAGAGGTTAAAGGAAGGTCTCCTGAAAATTTCATGGACGCACATCAGTTGCCGATCAAAAGGTTGTTTTTGGCCTAATTTTACTGTACTATTATTCGTTAGCATTAACTAAATTGACGATTGGAATAAAAAATAACTCAAAAATATAAAAAGCTTTAGGCTTGAATTACTAACTGAGTAGGTACTTTAAGTTAGATATTTACGTTCAGAACAGAACCTATAAAAAGGTTTTATCCAACTGTGGAAAATGTATGAACTGTAAAACGTTTTGTTGAGGAAATCATAGGGTCACTTGATAAATTGCTGGTATCGATTAAATGTACAGCTGAATCATATAGTGGTAGCTAAGGGTACCTTGCATTTTAAGTATTTCTTTGAAATTACATGTTTTTTATAGTTATTTTTTACGATTAAAAATAAAATAGTGGACGTTTTATCCTGTCTATAGACAAAAAGGGTACACTAGTATTTTGAAAACTCTACATTAGTTGGTTAGATTTTAAATTTAGTGTAATGAGATTTTAGTTTAAAAATGCGTTATATTCGTTAAGAGCTTCCCTACGGTAGTAATAATAATAATAATAATAATAACCATGTGGAGTTCTAAACCATGATGTGTCCAAAATTTTAACCAATCATGAAGTGGATCTTTGGTACAATTTTGATGTAAAGAGGTAAGGTAGGTACTAACTGTAAGCGATATGGTTCCTATAAAATAATAAATACTACATTATGGATTAGCCACTGGATCACGTACTTATAGCAAAAATAATGGTTTACGATACCTGCTTGTCTAGTGATCCGGAGGGGTTAGTTTTCACTACCACGGTTTCGGGTCTTTTTGACCCATTATCAAGTGTTTGCAGTTACAAGTTCACATTAATCCTTCATGGTGAAGTCGTCAATTTATTAAAATTAACTGGAAACACAACACACACGGACACGGTACATTTAAAACGAACAAACAACGAAAACCTGGCCAGGTTTTCGTTGTTTGTTCGTTTTAAATGTACCGTGTCCGTGTGTGTTGTGTTTCCAGTTAATTTTAATAAATTGACGACTTCACCATGAAGGATTAATGTGAACTTGTAACTGCAAACACTTGATAATGGGTCAAAAAGACCCGAAACCGTGGTAGTGAAAACTAACCCCTCCGGATCACTAGACAAGCAGGTATCGTAAACCATTATTTTTGCAATAAATACTATAAAATGTTATGATTTTTAACCGCAAAATTAAAGATTATAGGTCTATCGATTGACTTAATGGCACAACTAAAAATCTGTGTGGTTGAGAAAACCTTTTTCCATATTTACACAGGATGAAATGAAGTTAGTTTTGATGGGACTAAAAGGACACAATACCCCCCGTCGCAGCAGACCTGCGTACTCGGCGAATTTCCAAATTAGTAATTATTACCACATAAACCTGTAAACCAAATATCATCACATGCTCATAAATAGGGGGTTAAATGTCTATTCTCCTTATAATTAACAAAGGAAAAGAGTATGCAGGTATGCTGCAATGGGGAACACTAAAAGTAGGTTTATAGCATAAAAAATGTATTTCGACCATATGAAGTCATATACTAAGTTTCATCAATATCTGTCCATTGCTAAAGGAGTTTGCCTATTCTCCATATGATTAACATGGGAAAAGAGTATGCAAGTTTGCTGCCATGATAAGCACAAAACCAAGATTTATTACCATAAATGGATGAATCTCAACCAAATGATGCTAAATACCAAGTTTCATCTAAAAATATTTGTTAGTAAGTGAAATATTAACACATCCTTATTCTCCATAAGATTAACATTGGAGCTTCAAAATACAATGTACTGTCTTTAGACTTTTTAATATATCGGTAACCAATGGAGATAGAGCAAAGTTTTAAAATACTAAATTGTGTGTTTTTTTGAGCTAAATCCAATGGTCAAAACTAAAATTTAAAATTTTTAAAAATTACACATGGAAAATACAAAAAAAAAACTTATTTTTGGGGTACGAAACCCCCCAAAACTACCCCTTCCGGTTGGTCGATATGTCTGGTTTACGAACTCATCCGAATAAACGTAGGATTACACATCTCTACCAAATTTGGTGTCGATTGGACCATTTTTACGAGAGTTATCGTGTCTTGGGACCCATATATACATATACAGGGTGATTCACGACGAAGTGCAGAAATTTCAGGAGCTGATTCTACACTTGAAAATAAACAAAAAAGGCCATATAAACATATGTCCTAAAATCCTTTGTTTAGCCGCTAGCCGCCAATTTGTTTTTTACATGTAATAATTTTTATCTCCGTAATGAATTGATCGATTTACTTCATATTTGACCTTTATCACAATAATGGTAATTTCCAGAAAAATAATTATTATTTTCCGATGTCTATTTTCAAAATGGCGCCCATTTTGAAATTTAAAACTCAAATTTCTCAAAAACGGCAAATTTTGTCAAAATTTTATTTCGGACAAAAAATTTGACAAATTAAATTATCTAAACAATGATACCAAGTTTGTAAAAATCTAACAACAAATAACGGAGTTATTGGGATTTTTCTGCAAAAAAACATGGATTTTGCATTATAATTAATGCAAAGATAGGTTATTTCACTAGAAAAATGGCCGCCATTTTGAAAATAGACATCGGAAAATAATAATTATTTTTCTACAAATTACCATTATTGTGATAAAGGTTCATGCTAAATATGAAGTAAATCCATCAATTCATTACGGAGATAAAAATTATTACGTGTAAAAAACAAAATGGCGGCTAGCGGCTAAACGAAAGATTTTAGGACACATGTTTATATGACCTTTTTTGTTTATTTTCATTTGTAGAATCAGCTCCCGAAATTTCTGCACTTCGTCGTGAATCACCCTATACATATAAATACCTATATATACATACATACATATATATATATATATATATATATATATATATATATATATATATAAATTTTAATGACTATTATTTTTGGTCTCTGGGCACCTCAAAACGAAAAAGTAACATGGTCCGGGGCTTAGGTCTTACCATGAGACCTACGGTAATAACTTATTCCCTATGGGAAATTCGCTAAAATGTGGTAAAACTGTGAATTTAATTTTGTGGTCAGCAGAAGTTTTTTTCACATTTTTCTAAATTCAATATGTTTGTCGTAAAATGTTAATTTTCTCAGAATACAGGACTTTGCAAATTAACTAATAGGGGCCGTCCATAAATTACGTCATCTGAAAATAGGGGAGGGGGTCGAGATTGAAAATGATGGTAGGGTGATGTGCAAGGGGGGCTCGGATTTTATATGAAGCCATTTAAAAAATGATGTTTTACATCAAATTTTGACAGTAAAACAATGATAAGTTTGTACACAATTCAACTATTATAAAATAACTAGTATACGTGTTGCTCGAAATCGAGCAATTTATTTAAATACAGTACAAATGTTACTTTAGCTCTAAATCAATGACATCCGACCAATCCAATACTGTGAATATAATCGCCAATAACTACACGTATTTACAGCTGATTATTAACAGATGTTTCAAATGCTTTATTCAGTCCCCAATGTTATTTAAATGGGAAATTTTGAGATTTCAATGTTGGATAGCTCATTTATTTTCAGTCCGATTCACATCGCTTTTTGGCGGAAACAACTACAGACCAACCACTATCCAACGACACCAAAAACTTAAAAATCGGTTGAAAATTGTAGGAGGAGTTCTCAAGACAAAAAAACCTTTAGCGTATTAAATAAGTACTAGTAAACGTGTTGCTCGAAATCGAGCAGTTTATTTTAATACAATACAAAGGTTACTTTTATCTCTAAATCATTGACGTCCGACCAATCCAATATTGTGAATATCTGCAATGACCAAAACTACACGTATTTACAACTGATTATTAACAGATGTTTTTAATGCTTTATTCAGTCCCCAATGTTATTTAAAAGGGAAATTTTGAGATTTCAATGGTGGATAACGCCTTTATTTTCCATCAGATTCTCATCAATTTTCGGCGGAAACAACTACGGACCAAGCCCTATCTATCGACACCAAAAACTTGAAAATCGGTTGAAAATTGTAGGAGGAGTTCTCAAGACAAAAAAAACCCTTAGCGTATTAAATAAGTATAGATAGATTATCTAATAAACTACATTAGACTATTTTTAGGCGTTGTTTTATAGTTTATTTAAGTTTATTTTTCCATTACGAAAGTTATTTTGGCTTTATTCAGGTAAATTCAGATTTGATTTTTCAATGTCTTTAGTTTATCAGATAGCGTTCATCGTCAGACCAAAAGTAGAAAAAGCATTATTTTTACTTAAAACGGAGGTTTGTTAAAAATGACGTCATTTTTATGAGAGGGGGGGGGGGGTTGTCAGACAAATTATGATGGTAGGATGATTTTAGGGGGGTAGGGTCCAAAAACGGCCAAAAAGCGATGACGTAATATACGGACGGTCCCATACCATTTTTGGATTTGCAATAAAACTTTCAATAAGAATAAAAACCCCCGTCGCAGCAGAACTGCGTACATAGAGAATTTCCAATGGAATTTTGGGATTGTTTCTATTTCCCCATAAAAACTATGTGGGGATATGTAGTTTTGCCACCATATGGTTTTTGTAGGTAAATATAAATTAAACCCTATATAGTGAACGTACATACCAAATTTTTATTAGATTATTGTACTATTTTTATTAGATTATTGTACTATTTTTATTTTGGCCATAAAACCCCATAGGGGTGAGTACGTAGGTTTGACGCCATATGGGCTTTGTGAAAAAATATAAGTTTAACTCTTCCTAGTGGATGTACATACCAAATTTTGTCAAGATATGTCAATAAATAAGCAATATAGAATATATATATACATACATGTCAATTTGAATGAACGGTGATTTTGGCATCAAGGGATCTCAAAACGAAAAAGTATCATGGTCCCAGTCTTAGGTCTTACCGTGACTACCCCCATACACTTAACCGCTACAGACGATCAGTTTTAACTATCAGTTCTTAACTATCAGTTTGAACTGACAGTTAAAACTGAAGGCTCTAATCGCCTCCACACGGTCAGTTTTAACTGACAGTCTACCTCGGTACACCAGTTGAGTTTGTGTCGTCTGTTGTCAAGCTGTCGCTGAAAATGACTGACGAAGAACTCTTGTTACTATATGGTGCAGTTGTGTGTGTTATTGTAAAAAGGCGGAAGAGAAGAAGAATGCGAAATGCGTGGGTTAACGATTGGTTGTTATAAAGAGGGAACAGTATTCACATGTGAATATTATAGTGAATATTATATGAATAGCTCCGTAGCGTACGGAGCTACGTACATTGAGCACGTAATAGCACATGTGAATATTATATGAATAGCTCTGTAGCGTACGGAGCTACGTACATTGAGCATGCGCAGATGGCTGGACTGAGCGACTAAACTGAGGTGACCATAAAAACGGTGCGTTCGAACTGCTGTCAGTTCGATCTGTCAGTTGGATTTGTTGAAATTTCATCAGTCCATCAGTTCAGTTTTTTGGTCTGAGCTCAGTCCAAATCCTGCATACAGACGATCAGTTTTAACTGTCAGTTGTTAACTGTCAGTTAGAACTGACAGTTAAAACTGATCGTCTGTAGCCGGCTTAACGATCGGTCTGACAGATCCGTCTGAACAGACCTAGTCGTCCGACCGTTCGTTGCGTGTGGGGTGCTTCCGATCGGTCGACGGCATAGAACTCTACAGGGTGTTTATGAACTCCCTACCAATATTTTAGGGTATTGTTCCTGGGTTAGAAACATATCTATAGGCCTATATCAATATCATATTTAAGAGGGTGTTGGAGTCAATCCAAATTCCGCCTTTCCCCCATAAGAGCAATGTTAAACGGGATGTCAAATAACTCTTTTATTTATAATCATCAGAAAATAATGGTTTATAGCTCTAAATAAAGGGTTCATCAAGCGGATTTGGTTTGCGAGAGGATTTTTTTATAAAAAATAGTGTTTTTTTACTAACTTGAAATAACAAAGCAAGCTTTTTACTACTTTTAAAACATTTTCTACAGAATTTTATAAATTATTTACAAAGAATCGATCTCGCATAAGGAACGGAGAATTTAATTGTGATTCAAACGCTATTTATTCTGAACCGATCGGACTAAAAATAAAGGAGTTATATGACAAATGCCGGGAACAAGTTTAGCATTGCTCTTATGGGAAATAAATCCCACATGGCGGCACTCCAACGCCCTCTTAAATTGTCAAGAAGTCTTTAGTTACTCACACAGCCGCCATTTTGTTTTTACACATAATAATTTTTATTTCCTTAATGGATGGTTGTATTTAGTTCATATTTGGTATGACTCTTTATCATACTAATGTATATTTCTAAAAAAATCAATTATTTCCACTGTATATTTTCAAAATGGCGGCCATTTAAAATATCTCAAAATCGGTAAATTCTATAAATATTTTATAAGAGATAAAAAGTTGACAAATTAAATTATCTAACCAATGGTACCAAGTTTTTGAGGATATGTAAACAAATAACTGAGTTATTGCAATTTTTCTACATGAAAACATTGATTTTGGTGTTAAAAAAACCTCAATTTGCATTGATTTTAATGCAAAATCAATGTTTTTATGAAGAAAAGTCACAATAACTCCGTTATTTGTTGACATATCCTTACAAACTTGGTATTATTGGTTAGATAATTTAATTTGTCAACTTTATTATTTCTTGTAACATTTTTATGAAATTTACCGAATTTGAGATATTTTCAGATATTAAGTTTGGAAATTTAAATTGGCCGCCATTTTGAAAATATACAGTTGAAAAAATTATTTTTTTCTTGGAAATCAGTAGTGTCAAATTGTTGGTGCTGGCTCAGTTCAAGGTCACCTGAGGGATGACGTCATCGAGGTCAATGACCTCACCGATGACGTCATCGATGACGTCATCGATTGCGTCATCGATGAGGTCATCACCAATGACGTCATTTCGATGACGTCACACCCATGACGTCACAGAAATGACGTGCTGATGACGTCATCACCCCTCACGTCATTAAAATGACGTCACCGATGCCACTAAGGTCAAGGTCACGCCGAAACTTAAAATTTTTTGGCACTTTTGCCGTTTCTCGCACTACGCTCCTAGTTTCAGTCCGAGTCCCCGTGACCTTGACCACTTGGAGCGAATTTTCGACGAGAAACGGCAAAAGTGCCAAGTTAAACTCGAGTTTCTGACATGACTCTGCCTAAATGGGCAATCGGTTATCCCTCAGGTGACCTTGAACCAGCACAACACCAACAATTTGATATTACTGTGACCTTGAAAACCTAACAAAGGAGCGCCGACAACGATGCGCACCCCACGACAGCCACCGAGTGACTGACTGTCAGGGTCTGTGTACTCTAGGTATATGGGGAAGTGGAGGGGGAAATCTCAAGGTCATCCAAATGGAGTTTTAAAAAAGTTGAAGAGTAGAAAGACTACTCTTGTGCTTCCTGGGCGACTTCATCAATTTCTAACGGATCTGTAAACCAATCCAATCTGTAGCGGCAGGAGTCCAGAAAACAGGTGCACCACCCATCAGGTTGTCCGTAGCACTTCCGACAATTGGTAAGATTGGAGAAGTGAAACTTAATACACCGCTGCGGACAACAAGTATAAAAGTAGTTGGATTTGTAGATTTTGAAAGTTTGTAGTACCGGTGGTGGCAGCTGTTGGTTCTTGCATCTACACCTGCAACATCCGAAGCATTCACATTGCCGGCAGGCCAGCCCATCCACTTGCCACTTTGGTAAGAGGAAACACTTATCCTCACAGCAATAGGTTGTCCCCGTCTCTTCCTCCCAACGCTTCTTTGCACAATATGTGACGCCTTGTATCTCCAAACACCTATGCTCGCAACATGAGATGCGCTTACTTTCCATAGTTGATGCTGCTTTGACGAGGGAGCACGATGAAGTGATGCTGTGGTCAGTGGGAATGGGGTTTATATAAACTAAGGTGAGTGGAGGGGGAAAGGTCAAGGTCATCCAAATAGAGTTTTAAAAAATCAAAGAGTAGAAAGACTACTCTTGTGTATCTATAGCGATTTCATTGATAGTGAGTGCTTCTGTATGCCAAGTTGATCTGTACTGACAGGCTCCTAAATAATGTTTGCAAAAACCTGCAAAATGATTGTTGCACAATTTGCAGCCAGTTAGCTGTTTTAGTGTGAATTCAATACAACGTTCAGGGCAACAAGTGTACTTATGCCCTCTCATCTGGTACACATGGAATGTCTTCAACTCTGGTTTCGGCTTCTTCCAAGACTTGCACTTACACATGCATTGACCAAAAGCTTCACATTTTCTACATGCCAGGCCATCCGCAACATCAATGTCATTTGGCCATGAAAAACATTTCTGTTCGCAACAGTAGTTGAGTTGACTCTCCATGTTGCTGTGGTGAAGGTGCGCGATGAAATGATGCTGCAGTCATTGAGAGTGCACCTTAAATAAACTCAGTGGAGGGGGAAAGGTCAAGGCCATCCAAACGGAGTTTTAAAAAAGATAACTAGTCGTCCTCCTCCTCCTCGTCCGTTGTACTTGGAGAGCTGTCAGACGAAGAGCCCCGTGCAGGTGCTCCCCAGATGAAAAACAAATCAATTTTAAAACGAAGACCAGGATCTTGCATCATCAATTCCTTTAATTTGTCACATACTAAGTCGACCTTGTGTAAGGTGTCAACAACAAGCTTCCAATTTGTTGGCTCAATATAACTTGTAGTAGAGTCTGCCTCGCTGATAACCACATCCTCCGGCCGTATTGGAGTGTAAAGATGTGTAAAGTTCTTCGGCTGTAGCTGAGGCTCAGGCTGGCTGGAAGTGGAAGGTTGAGTGTGGACCCCTGTCGCATCGAAATCCATAGTCATTCTACATTCAATGTTGGGGTTTTCGTTTAATACATACACCAATTTCTCATGCAACATATCCACTTCTGCCGAGTCTTGCAGATGAACATTCCAGGAAAATGGCCATTCTTCATCCGTAGTGGAGTCAACTCGAGAAAGAGTGCTGTCCGCCATGATAGCTAAGCAAGGACTGATGTGAGCTACAGACTGTGGTAACAGTATTGAAAAGTAGTGGGGTAAACCAAAAGTATGTGGAGGGGGTATTTTCAAGGTCATTTAATTTGGGTTTTAAAAAAAGGAAATAGTGGAGGGGGAATTCTCAAGGTCATCCAATTTGGGTTTTAAAAAAAAGGAATGAAGGTTACTCCTCTTCAGCCTCGTTGTCCCCCACATCCTCATTAGCCTCATCTTCATCGACGTCAGACTCGCCGTAAGGGTAGATCGGGGACATGGGCGAATATTGTGGAGATTGCTGACCGTTGTTATCGTCCCCTTGCATTCTAACTTGGGACCAATCATAATTTAAATTCATTTGTATTATGATCCCAGGGTTGTCCCGCAGTATTTCCTTCATCCGTTCGCAAATCGTTTCCAAATAGTGTACACTATCGATCGACAGTGTCCAACCCGTACTTGTACCAACATCAGTAGTGGAGTCAGCTTGGCTGATGGTGTTGTTGTCTGCCATGGTTGCTTGTCGGACAAGGAATGACGGTTGATGTGATGCTCATGCAGGAACATGGTGAAGTGGTGGGGGGGGGGGGTGGTGGAGTAGTGGGGGAATTTTCAAGGTCATCCAAACGGAGTTTTAAAAAAGGAAAACCTACAAAGTAACATTGAAACTTTCCAATTGATGGTGGCGAGCGTTTTCTTCTGCAACCTTGCCGACACATGTGACTATGCCATACAGTATGAAAAGTACAACCATAATAAGGCCGAACAATAAAAGATAGCCGTTGACTATCATGATATTTTCTGAGTGTATCTGCTTTCTTCGTATCGCCCTCTCCTGCATCCTCTTCTCCAACTCGTGGACGAAGTCACAGCAAACGTGAGGACATGTTTTATCCGTTGGTAGGTTTGCCATTGTTGATGTTGTCGGTTTGGCTGTTGAAGATGGAATGAGGTTTCCAATTGTGATGTGCCATGTTAATTAATAGTCAGGTGGTGGGGGTAGTAAAGCAGTGGAAGGGGAAGTTTCAAGGTCATTCAAACCGTGTTTTAAAAAAACCTATCTTGTTACTGAGCTCATATGTCAGTAACAAGATAGGTGCTTTTGCTCATTTACTTCTTTAATATAATGAAAAAATAAACATATTCTACAATGGTTAGAACAAGAAATACAACTGCTAGTCAGCTGAAGTAATCTAAGTTGTCCGGCTCGGTCTTCATGGACGTCGGTGAGGAAGCTGTCGAGGAGTGTCCAGGCTCTTCCTTTGACTGCCGGGTGTTCCGTATATTGCAAGCGTAAACTTGCACGTTTATACGGTAGCCTCGTGCCACCATCAGCTGCAACTCCTTGTACAAGTCGTTTAGCTCCTGCTGAGTCTTGATGCTCACCTCCTCGTAACTTGCGCAACTGATGTTCAGAGACATCCTGATGTTGCTAGGTTGGCTGCTGGAGTAGAAATGAAGCCGAGGCACAGCGTTTGGAGGTACATGAAAAAGTGGTGGGGGTAATGGTGGTGGGGGTAACGGTGGTGGGGGTATGGAAGATCCAATTAAACACTTCTAAACTTTTTCCATCGATACAATGGGATGGAGCAAATAGCACAGGTGTCCTTGTAGTTTTCAAATCTAAACATCGGTGCTAGAAATCCGAACTGTTTTCTACCACCTTCCTGTACGAACCGTCGAAGGTCTCTGACGGCAGCATCGCCACAAGGCCTACAAAACTTTTCCCCGTCTTGGAACCTATACCAGGAGTATCCCGAATACCCTCTATTATCTTTCTTGTACTCTTCGATATCCTGCTTTACTGTTATAGGGATATTATCTTGTAAAGCCGTCTGGAATAAAGATGCGTCAGTTATAACTCGTTGTAAGCAAAGCTCGTACAAGGTGCTCATCGTTTGCTAGTTGGCAACAGACTGACCGTGTTTCGCATCCAAGCAGGTTTGAATCCTAGTGTGGTAGTGGGGGTAATTACGGTAGTGGGGGTAATTACGGTAGTGGGGGTAATTGTGAAATGCAAAGGTCAAAGGTCAAGGTCACCCGCGAAGTTTAAAAAAAATGCAACATATCAATACGTGACAAACTTCACATATTGATATGTTGCATTTTTTGTTTTCTTATTTTTTGTCTTTTATGATTTATTTATAAAACATTACAATAACATATGTACAACATTAAAACTTAAATCTAACACTGCTGCTTGTCGGCAATGTGGATGGTCAACTCTGTAGAGTTGCTACCTGTGCAGCCGTGGGACACCAGGTATAGACAGCCGGGTTGAATAGAGCGAAGGTCCTCGTTTTGTAGAAGATGGACGAATCTCTTGGGCAGGTACACCTGGAACTTGGGCTCATCCCCCGGAGTAAACGGTGCCTCGCTGAGACTGCAGCAGATGGCTTCCCCAACTGTAGCCTCCATCTTCTTCATAGCATGGATTATGTAGTGCTTTTCATCTTTTAGTTCAGAGCACTTCTTTACAGGTAATATTGTTGACTTGGAGTGAGCATTGAACTGCTCGACCAAAGTTTGAAGGAACTGGTGAGATGCCATGGTCAGGTTACAGATCGTCTTCTTGCTCGGAGATGTTGTCGTCTCGGAATCTCGAGTAATACTCATGCCAGGTCCCGGTCTGCTCCTCACTTATATACTCTCCGTTACCCCCACCACTCCCCACTTCCCCACTTTGAAGGTAAGAGGCGAGTTTATAGGCATTTTTCAAAGCGCAATGTCTATCTTTATCATGTTCTGGGCTTTTTGTACAAATACATATTGTTTCCAGCATGTATTGATAATTCTTATCCAATTCCACATCATTAACCGGAACATGAGTAAATCCTTCGATCCATCTTTTCTTTTCCAGCCCCTTTGTGTAAATATTGGTAAACTTGTCTGAAAAATGATGCATAATGTGATACAAGTCCGTGTAACTTGTAAAACCATCATACCAATCGATATGATGGAAGTGTTTTGAAATCCATCTGTTGGTAGTAGCGGCTTTACTAGTTAAAGATGAATAAGAACATGGTGGTTTAAATAAAAACGAATAAGGAACACTTGTATTCATGTCCAAAAACACAAGTTCTTTTATAATGAATCTATCATCATTACCACGAAACGCTTGAAACTCAATAATACCAGGCTTGGACTTTATTGTTCTTCTTCTCCCTTGTCCATTTTGAAGGCCACACGTCTGCTCATTACGAAGTCAGGAGGTCAACTGATTTCCACACCACGGTAGGTACTACTTTTATACCAGGCCGTACAGTTGTTGGCGCGTTGGTGTATATTTAACGTGGGCACCGTCCCCAATAGGCCTAACCCCACAAAAAGTTGGTTATTGTTTTAAAAACTAACCATTGTCATTTAAGTTTCCATCTTTATATTTTCCTTGTTTTCGTTTTCATCACTAACACTTGATTCTTCTCCTCCATCTTCCTCTTCTTCCTGTTTTACTGATTTCTTATGTAGTTGAGCGTACTTTTCCAATTGTCTCCACATTTGTACTTCATGAGGAACTCTATTAAATATAGAAGTATCCACAGGTCCGTATATTATAGGTGCGTCCGGTTGTTTGTCCAAAGTGTCTTCCAGATAATCTTTAATAATCGAACTTGAAAACACCAGTTGTCTCAAGTATCTTGTTATAGGTTCAGTAGCACAAGTTAAAATGAAAAACTCCTCTCGATTAAGTTGAATTTTGTTATCATGTCTTGTTGTGTCTCTAAACCGCAGCTGATGATCACCACGTTGTTTAATAATATCGATTTCCACATTTGAATCCAAAAGTCCTACTCTTGTCTTTCTTCCAAACATGTTACTACTTAAATAGCATTCTAGCAGATGCAAGTGTTTCATAAATGATTCCCAAGCACTGTCCGTAAACAAAATCATTTTGGGTCCATGAGTTAAAATTACAGTAGGGGAATAATCTGTAGATTTCATAACACCGATTAAAACACTTTTGTCCAAACTGGAAGAGATTGGGTAAAATATTCGCAAAAATACCTCACTCAATATGTTTGGAGAAATATTATCTTCAATATCCCTTTTTCTCTTTTGTATATTCTTTCTTCTTTTACCTTTTTCTTCAACATTATTACTGGCGTGAAGTTGTCCGCAAACGTTTTGTTCACCTCCTTCCTGGTGACCTTGAGGATCTAAAAACTCAGATGTCTCCTTCTCAATATCTACCACATTTTCAGGTGTACCACTAGGAGAAGCCATATTGAATACGATGCTACCCATACAACAGTAGGCAACAAACTGATGAGGAGCGGCCTGTACGCTCTGCTTTTATACTCGCGGAATGAAACAAAACCGGTTTTTACAGTACATTCTTAACAATTCCAGTTAAAGGTGTGTATGTTACAATTTTATCATGTAGAATTAAACAGTATGCAGTTGTATTAGCCGGTATAGCCGCGTTGAATTCCATTTCTATTTTTATATCCACACTTGATGATTTTACTGATTCATTTTGTTTAGAACAATCAATTACAACTATTGAGTAGGCATCGAAATATTTTGAAGGTGATAATAAAGGTGTATTTGCTTTACCGTAATATGAACTTTGGAATCTTGCGTACATATCGTACAATATACTGTATTTCTTCTTAGTGAATGACACATTTAAATTGTCGTATGGAAAGAATTGTGAATTTAAATAAACTTTAATATTTTTCAAGTCACAATGATCAAATTGTCCTGCATGTTTAGTGATGTCGTCTCTTCTACCTGTTTGTAAACCAAATATAATATACCTGGCTCGTTCTACATAATTTGATGTTTTAACAGTCCAAGTGTGTCGATCCGTAGTAGGTAAACTGGGATGCTCATGGAATTCCCAACTTCTAAATGGAATAACAATATCACGATCGGCTTTTAATTTCCTTAAAAGTAGCATTCTATGCTCGTCAGCTAATTTAACATGTGGAACTCTCCATACAATTTTCTCTAATTTTAATTTCCATTCTAAAGTTGCATCAGTCGTATTATCTGCAGCTTTAATAATGTCTTTATCGTTAGAAGACCTCAACAAAACTAATTCTTGTTTAACGTTTAATATTATTTTCCTATAATCTTCAGCAAAACCAAGCAACAAACGTAATGGAATATGAAAATCAAAATATCCATCTGAATTTGGAGTGATCGTGTCAATTGTAGGTAATACCCATCCGGCAGGTTTAAGTAAATTGGTTTCATTGGGTGTTATAGATGTTAGTCCTTTTAAAGTCGTTGTAATACCTACTTTTTTAGTAGAATCAACTGTTACACCTGATATTTCATATCTAATTTCATCAAACAGTAAAGCCATAGGATTATTTATAAATGGAACTGTTGTACCAGCAGTAGTACCGTCCTTTTTAGTAACTTTTCCTTCAATATACAAGTAACTTTCACATGGTAGTGTGTAAATGTCTTGATGTTGTATGGGAATACGAATTTCATCGTTATTGTTTAATTTCGATGAAGTGTAAGGGTTTTGGGTGTGATATTCTTTTTCCCATAGGGTTTCGTCGAATGTTGGACCCTGCGCTATATCCAGTATATCCATAATCGGTTAATTTTAATCCAACTCTCTCTAAGAAACGAATGTTCTCGCGTGTTAACTCCTCCACAGCTGAAGAGCTACTAATGCGGTTTCCCGTAGGTTGTTCGCTTTTAAATGTTAAACCCATGGTTTTTGTATTAAAGTGTCGATTTTAAATGTAATCTAATCGTAATAGGCTCTTCTCTGAAGTCTACCAAGTTACCGTCTTGATCCAATACGCTCAACACGATGTCTGAAATGAAAGTGGTGTTCAACGGTAGATATACCAGGTTTTGTGGCTTTTCAACAATTTTAAATCCAGGTGGTACACTTGGGTAAAATGTATGTATGATATGGGTGTTAGCCCATCCTGTAAGCTCCTTGTATAATGTTACAAGTTATGTCTATACTATTGACTTTTAATATTGTTACTGTTTTCTTACCGGAATGTGTTACATCTGGTTCTAAAACAGGCTCATCGTTGGAAAATCCTAATAAATCACCAATTGAGTTTGGTTGAGTAAAATCTATATAATATTTGGAAGTAATTTCAGCTTTCATCGTATTATTATTACCTTTTAATGTTATATTGTCTTTTCCCATTATAGTTTGCAAAAATTCATTTATATGATCAATTTCATAAGAACCTGTGGGTAACCTGCACTCTTGTAAGTCTGTAAATTTCCCACTGGCATCTTTTCCCTTATAATAATGCAATACGTTATTTTTACCTTCCGTAACATTGGGAATAGAGTTGTAAGTTGTAAAATCCAATAGTGCCGCCTCCCAAAACCTTCCTTTTTGCAAGCGTAACGCTGGAAAAAGGATACTTCGTAAAGTGGACGATTTTCCTGTTAATGATACCGTATAGGAACATCTCAATAGTGACTGATACTTTTAGCTAGAAATTCCAAACATAAATGGCCGCATATTGAAGTATTATCAGGTTGTTCTCTTTTATAGTTATAATATATGTTTTTAGCAGATTTAAAGTAATTTTGAAGTTCTTTTGGTGGTGGCAAATTACCGAAACTATCAAAATAATATACATTGTTATTTAGTTTCTTATAACAAACCCAATGGGTGCCAGGCCCTTCAGTATTATCCAAATTTACAATTCCAATCTCATTTTGCCACATTTTCTTTGGTAAACTGTCTTTCATAAACACACCGCGGAAAAATGGTATTTTTAAACAGGAAATATATTTAAATAATTCAATATTGGTTAATGCTTTATGTGGTATGACCAATTGATTTCTTTCATTTAATATGCACGATAAGGTCTTAGGTAAAGACCTGCCCCGTTTTTTACCATTGACCACACGGTGGGCTTCTTCCTGCCTTTACTGCTAGATCGTCGTCTTCTTATATTTCCTCCATGTTTTCTTGTGGTTGACTTCCTTTTTACCCTTCTTCTCCTCCTTTTTCCACCTCCTACTGCTGTTTTAGCCTTCATACCTGCTGTTACTGCTAAAGCTGCTGCTTTTTCTGCTATGCTAGCGTCACTTGATTTTACTCGTTGCCAAGCTATGTCCGCAAGCTTTCTGTCTGCTATCGATCTATTTTTTGAATCGGCAAACGTGGAATATGCGATATCGTGTTCTTTACAAGCCTGATCTAACTTGTTTATGCCTGGATCACCTCTTTCCAGTCGTTTTTTCAATTTAGTTCCTGGTCCGCAATACTGATAACCTCCCGGTATATGAAATTCGTATGGTAAAGCGTCTATTGCTCTATTTACGATAGATCCTACTGGAATACGATTTAAAGCTTTACTTAACAGAGAAACCGCTGTGGACGTAATACCGCCTCCTTTCCTTACAGTGTCTCAATATGGACTGATGTACTGGAATGTCATTATTGTCCTTTTATAACCGCAATGTACAACTTATGTGTTAACTCTATGACGAGTTGGACATAAATTAAGTAGTTTATTGTGTTGTTATATTAAATATCAATATCACCCCAATCTGATGATCTAAACTTTTGCGTATTAGGGTTAATAAAGTATTTATTAAAAATTTCCTTTTTAATCCAATTACCTCTCTCGGATTCAGACACCCAATTACCCCAACGTGTACGGGTTGCAATAATATTGAACATATCAAATAATGCATTTCCTAAAACTTTAATAAGAAAATTAACAGTAACAGCATTATCCACATGTTGAGGGTCTTTAAGTTCTGTAATACGTTTATTATTACAAGTATATACTTTATGGTCCTTTAATGAAGTTGTTATCGCCTGTCCTACAGTTGCAGCATCATTTGGATCACTTCCTTGTTTTAAATTACCTATTTTCTTATCATCTGCATTAAAAAATACCACCAGTTGGTTTATCTAATATCAAAGATTGACTAACTACAACACAATCGAAATCGTTGATACCAGGAGATACGTTACGTATTTTTTTAAACCTACATATGTAAGGTTCATCATTATATGGATTAGAACATATAGTTTGTGCTACAACTGGAACATCAAAGAATTCTGTACCCATACCTATATATGATAATTTCTTTCCTTTACCATCCCAAGCATTATTCTTTTCTTCAAGTAATGTAAACTTTTCATTTCCCTGCACAAATACATCCCCTTTTCGCGATACTACTTGGTCTTGTTTTACAAATCCAGATGTTTCTTGTTTTAAAGTTTCCTTCATTTGACCCACCGTTGCTCCATCTGTTGGTGCCGAACCATCTTTTACATTTGCTAAACAATTACCAAGACAATCGATAACTCCCACATCATGTATGACACAATGATCTTTTATATATTTGAGGTTTACAGCATCATTTTCATTTTTTGGATAACCTATATCGTTAATAACAAATTTATAAAAAGAAAATCCATCTTTTGTCTTTTCAGGTATCAAGGAATGTAAATAGCGTCTATTTACGCTGTCTTTTGCATCTTTAGGGTCATCTACGTTGGATATACGTTTATTGTTAGCACTATACGTTTTCCCATTGAATTTTAACGTATTTTTTAATTCAGATGACAAATAACCTTTGTTTATTGCATCACCGTTTTGATTTGGTTTACCAACGTTGATGATTCTATGATCTTCTGCGTCATATGTGTTATTTTGTAGTCTTAATGTTGGCGATATCTTTTCCTTTAATATTTTTAAATTTATTGCATCGTTTTCATCCGTAGGATCTTTTATGTTTTTTAACCTTTTATTACTCATATCATAATCTCCATCAGGTGTTTGTGGTAAACCAGCACTTCTTTTTAAACTATTCGCATAATATAACCCATCCGAGGAGTAACGTCCGAACTTGTCGACACTCATGGTGCAACTGAATAGTATTCTAGGGAGTAACGCATTTTTATGAGATTACCCCACGGTTTCGGAGTTCATCCACTAAAGCCACCCATTCGTTTTCCAATCCAGTATGACCCGCTTCTTTAGCTTCATGTATTAGTTTCATTCTATCCACCAATTTATTGATATTATTGTAATAAATCACATTTGTGTTATATAGTTTCTTCATTAAACCTGTACCTGTAACAGATTTGTTTCTTTTTCTTGGTTCTGGAGCACTTATATCCAAAGTGGATGACACAAACCTTCGTTTTACAGGTTTTCTTGGCATTATCGGCATTGGTTGTCTTCTCGTTGTTGGTATTAACTTGGATACAAATACTCTATATTTTAAAGACCTAGATCTAAAAACTGGTTGGTCAGCTAAATATTTTCTCCTGTATGCATTGGTGTGTTCCAAAATCTGTTTATATGCTTCCATGTCTTCTTCTTTAACTAACAATTCTAAAGGCTTTTTTTCAAATAATAATTCAAATAATCCTCTTGTGCCCTTATATCTTTGATTACCAACAATAATATTATCATCTTCATCAATGTTTACCGGGCTATTACCAACCATTAAACCTTCTTCTGTTAATCTTACTCCATAACTATGGTAGTTTTTATTAGGATTTATTAGCTAACATTTTTATCATGTATTTCCTTCCTAAAGGTCCTTTGTTATGAATGTTTTCACCCAACAAGCTTATGTTTGACGGACCTTCCCTTGCTTCTTCTTCTTTTTCCTCTTCACTAGCAGTTGATACATCTTCATGTCCTCTTTTAGCTTTTACTTCATATAATTCTCTTATACCACTATAGTCTGGTGATTCTAGCTCTCTTTCAGGTTCTCCACCGGTAAAACCACTATATGTAGAGGATTCCAGGTCTTCATCACTAAAATCTTCTGATTTTCACATTTTCTCTTTCAAACTTTGTAATAGGTGCAAATTGCATCTCCTTCCAAAACGGGTTTAGCAAATTTTTTGTTTAATTGTTTCAAAGGTTCAGTAATAGGTTTAAAAGTAGATTCAAGGAATTTCTCCCTCTCGCTAATACCTAGTTTCAATGCTCTGTTTTTAGCCCGAATAGAATCACTAAGTGATTTTATTTCTTTTACTAATTTTTCTTGGTTAACCATGTTTGTAGCAAGACGTGTTGTACAACAATGAATGTTTTATACCACGTTCAATGTATTAATATAAATTTATCAAATCCTATCCTGTATCGACCATTGTTTAGCGGTTGTTCCTTCATAATTGTTAGGAACCCATACTTTTCAGCCCAAGCCTTTCCACATAACTCTTTAAATCGTTCAAATGTCATATCCGCATTTACATGATCAAAATATATATGTTTTAGGTTGGTTTCGTCCTGTTTAAATACAATTAACATGTTTGCATTGTCTCTAATGAGTTGTTTTGGTATTTTGCTGTAAGTTTGACCAATATAAATGCTATCTATGTTGTTATGTCGACCCATAGCGAAGTAATTTCTTATTGTGTTTTGGTTTTCACAAGATACATCGTCGAATATGAACACGGAGAATGGTTTAGCTTCTTGTGGTTGCATGACACTCTCGCTTGCATTAAACTTTAAATATTTAACTTCAGGCACATTAGTCAGTATCTTTTCCAATAATTGATACTTTGGTTGTTGTAGTGATTTTGAAAATACATATAGATTGTTAAAACGTAATCCTTTAGGGTTTGTAATCAAATTGAATACATTAGTTTTTCCACAGTTGGAAGGTCCGGTAACCAGACAACGAACGGTGTTTGGTAACAAATTGCCATGTTTCCCACTATTGAATTCTGAATTATCCACTGTGAGTTCATCTATATTATTAACAGTAAAACTCT
>CM061534.1:112423463-112718807 GCA_030545055.2 Neoaliturus tenellus | reverse complement strand
TTAAAACAAAAAGTGAGACGTTTTTTTTAATAAACCTAATATGGTAATATACTACCTGAAGATAGTATTATTTTAATAAATAAATAAATGCAACAAAGTTTGCAATAGTATATTTTGCACCAATGTATTAAATTAGGGTTTCCGCCCCACCACGACCCCTATTAAGTTACATTTAATTGCCAAAAAATGGTCAATGTCATATTATTATGTCATATTGTTATATGGCCATGGAAAACTTCCAGCCAAGGTGAAATTAAATAGTAATACTATTAAAATATTATTTTAATATGAGGAAAATGATCAAGCTGTGATGGGCGTCAGGGTATTATATCAAATGCTAAGAAGTTCTTCCACGTAATAACAAAATGATCACACTCCCTAGAAAACTAAAGACCATGACTGTGTATTTCGTTGTGCATACTTTACATTTGTCAAAAAATAATAAATCAAGTCGACAGTGTTTCTAATTTTATGTGCAATATTTGTTTTTATCCAATATTTTACTGTATTTTATTTTTAATGTAGGTTTTAACCATAATATTTTTTATTTAATATAAAACGGTATTGTTATAGTATTTAGAATCTATTGTACCATAACATTATATTTTTGTAGTTACTCATTACACACACACACCACTGTTTAAATTTCTATTTATGGGAAATTAAACTTATTTTTGTAGATGAAAAACTACAATTTAAGAAAATTTAAATTATCCAAATATTTCAGATGAGGGATCGTTCCTTAGTTTACTGCAAGCCTTGACATATCATGCATACTAAACAAAGAGAAAAATGAAGAAAAACGCACTTACAAACATTTTAAATCATAATTAATGTCTCTTAAATATTATTCCATACCAAACAAACTAACTTCCTGGTCGATTAAAAAAAATATAATCTTTCCTTCCTAAGTAGCTGAATAATTATTTAAAAACATACTTTAAAAACATAATATATTTTTCACATAGCTTTTACAAATTCCGACAAAAGTTAAGTAATAAACAATTTTCCCCTTAAAATTTTATTACTGTATATATTAAGCGTGATGCATATACGAAGGTTAGATGTATGTTGATAAAAATCTACGTAACAGTTTAAAAAGTTCTTAAAACATCAAGTATATTCTGAGAGTATTAACTATGTAGTAAGCGAGTTCAATAAAAACATGTTTTATCACATCACAATTTGATTACAAACACAAAAATAAAGAAAAACGTTTTATAAACTAATTTACGAAAAAGCATCCTGTATCGAAAAGTCACCATTTATTATTATATTTTATATTTTTACATTTGTTGATTTTTTTAGATTTACAACAGATTGTTTTATTGCGCTTAAGTCATCACATCATAGTTCATTGAAAAACACATTTTATTGGCGAAAATCAGGTTTATGGAAATTAACTATTATGAATGGTAACTCAAACGCCTTTATATTAGTTTTCAAACATATTTTGTAACAAAATATAAAAACGTTTTTTTCCTCTCCTCTTACTGTCATTTTCAATAAATTTTCAATTACAGCTTTGACTCGTTTTGACTATATTCTGTTTGCAGACATCATACTTGTATCATAACATACTCCCTAAGATGTATGATTAAATCTTTGTTTGTATCCTCCTATACAAGTATTATTTGTTATTAAATAATCAATTGATTATTTAGTTAGTTACTTAGTTAGGTAACACGTCTTTAATGAGTGTTTATTTAATTACTTAGTCCACTAAGAAAAACTAACTCGTAATTTTCTTAATATCATTTAACTTGTTTTTAACATTGGAAATATTATAAAAATACAGTATTTTATTCATATGGTTTATCAATTCATTTGTGTTCCTAAATTTCATTTTAATAGAACATTTATAAAGACTAATCAACAATGGACTCTCATGTAAATACAAATTTGAAATTAATAGTAATATTATAATAAGAATAAGTAATACGTATTTATTTGGTTAACAGAATTAGAATTTGAATAGTGATATTTTACTGTCATCAAAGTACAGTACAATACACGACTGTATCAAAAAGATCAGTTCCAGCAGTAAAAGCTCGAAATCCCAGCTTATATTCAATTAGGTAAGCTGATTGTTAAGATTCATCTTCACCTTAAGGCCAGTAGCACATTGTTGCGCAGTCGGCAATGTTAACCATACGGCTTTTATTCACCAAACATTGCATTTTATTCCCCTGTTTTGGACCCCGTTTTTCAACTGATTTTCTTAAAACTTGGTAAGTGTTTAGTTAAATAGCCTAGTTATATTAGGCCCCTCGTACCTAATATCGTTACCAAATGTTAGTAAGGAAAAACTATTTACTTTGCGACTTCACAGAAGGTAATATTTGTTAAATTTTCAAAATTTTGAGGTACGAGGGGCCTAATATAACTATTAAACTAAACACTTACCAAGTTTAAAGAAAATCTGTTGAAAAAAGGCGTCCGAAACAGGGGAATAAAAGACCATGTTTTTAGCATAAAAGCCATATGGTTAACATTGCCGACTGCGCAACAATGGGCTACCATCCCAAAGGTGAAGATGACTCTTAAGGTGGGATATGTGTCTACATAAAAAGTAATAAATGGGTTAAATTTTGATTTTATTTTTACGAATCTCTTTAAAAATTTCTAAACTATTTTAACGACTTAAAACGTTTTAACATAACTCTTATTTTGTGTTATATGTAGCAATGTAAAAAGCCTATAAGTGAAATTTCATTACTTTTCAAATATTTAATTTTTACTTAAGATAAATTTTTAACGATTTTGTTTTAGAAACGATATTGCCCATCATCCAAATTCATGGATTACTAAGTTAATCATCACCTACCTTACAGGTTTAACAAAGCACGTTTGTAGCGAATGCAATAAACTCAATGAATATTTTTTTAGGATTTTTAAATTCCATTTTACTAATACAAACGTATCCAATATAAATCTCAGAATTGACATTTAAATAATATCGCCGTGATATAATAAACTAATTACAAACACCACGTTGCACTCAGGATACATTGGAGTAGTCAGTCAATAATCGGGACCAATCGACTGGTCATAAATATAAATATCATAAATAAAAATTACTAATGACACTCCAGATGCTATATCAATCCAAAAGCTACTGATTAATTAGTTATAAATTCAATATGGCAGGATAGTGCAATGAACCAATCACGAACCCTAATGATCATATTCAATTTCAAAAGTAGTAGACTACAACAGATTTAAGTTTTATTATCATTTAAGTTCGTCTTAAATTGTTTGAAAATTAAGAGGGTTCCTTGAACGTTGAAATACGTTGAAATAAAAGTTATTTGTTTCTTTGGTGCCGATTAATCCATCTAAAAGCATTTGAATATTGCTTTGCTTTTAGAATTAACGTCAAATCAGCGGTATTCAGTGACAAGAATCTATGTTTTGAAACCTATTTCAAACAAACCGCAGAGTTAAAATGAGAGTTGACCAAATACTGAGGTAAAATGAGTTCATCCTATATTGTAATTCAAAACACAATAAATTGGCATATATTTTATTTTTCAAAACTGGACTATTAAGTAAATTAATTTAAATATGTTCTTATCTTTTTAGCCGATTCGAAGATACATAGTAAAGGGTCGCTCAAAAGCGATCCATTACAATTTGCACACATAAAACAGCACTTAACGTTCCGGTCCGGTGTTCAAATACCATTCCAAGAAGTCATAGAACATGTGCAAATTAAACCCAAAATCTATTCAAAATAGCTTTCAACCGAAATACAAACAGAGAGATTTAACTATTCCGAATAAAGCATGATTATACGTGGTATAACTTTCTTTTCACTTAGATATTATAAATGTATATCGATAGTTCTAAATTCGATTATGTATTTGTCATACTCGTATGGACAGTAATTTATTTAAAAGTTTATTCTCGAGACAAGTATTTGTTTAATGTTAAATATTGGCTAGAAAAATCAAAACTAGTGAAGAAAAATCTTAAGTGTCGTTGATTTAAACTTCGTATAGTAATAAAATAGAAATATATTTAATGATTTTGCATTACCCAACAGTATGTCTATAGTATAACAGTGTAACATGTAATTAAGACGGACTAGTTGTTGCCCGGGATGGCTTCGAACGTGATTGGATTTATTTTATATGTAATAAAATCTCTTTAAAGAGTAACGAAATCTTCTTCCTTAAGAATTACATTGAACTTGGAAGTAGTGTGAGTGGAGTCCTGAAATATTTTGCAAAACCTTTTCTTAGTGAGCACCTACGAGCTAAGAAGAACGACCACGGCAAATTTCAACCCCCCCCCCACCCCTTCCCATCAGGCTCCATTGTCTTTGTGAAGTCTAGTGGGGCGCAGCCCCAAAGGACTTAAAAAAACTATATTTGCAAGACCGTTTTAGAGTGAGCACCTTTAAGCAAAGAGGACTTCCATGTCAAATTTTAACTCTGTATAGGCAATGGAGTAATTTTAAAGTAATATAAAGAACTTTAAAAAAACCATACTTGTAAAAATTTTTATAGTGAGTACCTATGAGCAAAGGGGAACGTCTATGTCAAATTTTAACCCCGTAGGTTCTAGTGTGATACTGAAATCCAATTTACAGCGGAGTCATAAGGGACTTCAAAAACTATATTTGCAAAACCTTTTTTAGTTAAGTACCTATGATTAAAAAGGTCAATGACAAATTTGTACCCCGTTGACTTAAATGTAATTTTTAAGTCCTGTGGGGGCGAAAACATAAAGGATTTCATAAACTATATTTACACACTCGTTTCTTAGTGATTACCTATGAGCAAAGAATAACGCCCAAGCCAAAATTCAACATCGTAGGTTCTATCGTTTTCAGTTTCGTTATTTCTTAGATTAGCATTAAAAATGGGCCATAACAATAACATTAGATAGACATTTTGAAGTCCTGTGTGGCTGAGCCTTGATGTAATTTTGCAAAAAGGTTTCCTAGTGAGCGCCTATGAGCAAACAGGAACGTCAATGCCGAAATTCAACGTCTTAGGTCACATGGTTTTTCAGAGTTGTTGTTTCCTTGATTTGTATTAAAAATTGGTCATGGTAGTCGAAATTTGTACGGAAGAAATTTTGTAATCCTATGGTTCGGAGGCCTGAAGGAATTTTTCAAAACCGTTTATTCTTGGTGAGCATTTTTTTTTTTTTCCAAAGAAGTATGATCATTCAAAATTTCAACCCTCTATACCCTACGGTTATGGAGGTTCTCTGAAACGTGAGTGGTATTTGACAAACATATCGTAGATATAAGAGTTTAAGTCTGACAAAGGGAGATTGGCAAGACAATGACTCAAAGGGATTACTCGGATTCCTTTTTTTTACAAATGATATTATTCGTAGAAAGAAAAGTATCGTTTGTTGAAATTACCACATGGGTTGGACTTAAAGAATCAAGTATGTAACGAAGTATTCTTCCAATCATGTTCTGTACATATTGGAAGCCTTATCATTTATCAAATATGTATTAATATACAAATTAAAAAATAATGCATACTTTTATTAACCAGCTATGTTTACAGTAAATTGTAGAAATATTTATTTCATTTTATAACTTCATTCATTAACGTGTAATAGTATCTCAAGTTCGGCTGTCAGGCTTGTATCACCTGTTCATTTCAGGAACAAGAACATTAATAGGAAAGTCAATAGATGATTAGAATAAGAAAGTGTTGCATAAAGTTGAGACTAACTCAACAAGTATTGCAATACTACCAAGAAGCAAATAGGCTATGAGTAATTCAACACCTAATAAATTTCATAAATTTTATGAAATTCAAATATCTCTTCATGTTTTATCCAAACTTTAATATAATGTTTGAGTATACATAGGAAATGAAGTCTACAAAATAAAATTCAAAGTTAATTAGCCACATTACATATGGCTATCCAAATGTACAAACAGATAGATTTTAAAGTATTTGTAGTATTTTAAGGTAGATATATTTTTATTAAGTATTGTAAGTAGGCCAATACTTAATATTTGGTATTGTGTGTTTTTTTTTTTTTTTTTTGCAAATCTAGGGATTCGCTAAAATATAGCACATCCCTATAACATTCAAAAAAGCTTCTAGCTTGTTACGCCTCATTAAACCAAAGTGTCTGATGGTAAAAGAATTGTCTTTACAATTACTGTAATTCTTTGTCTAAACAAAGAAGACATTTATAATTAACATACATATATCTAAGGAATCTTCGTCCTTTCCTTATACACCTTCATTATTGAGGTCATTTTGAGGCAATACTCAAGGCAATCAATGTATAATTTATACTTAAGTAGTAAGCAATCATAAAAATATGTATGTATATCACAAAACAATAAATTGCAGAACTAAATTGTGCACAAACAAACACAAGATAAAAGAGAAAGACGTTACCTGATAAACATGAAGATGACGAGGAAGTTGCCGGTGACGCCCACGGTCATGACGACCGTGTAGAGGGCCGCCAGGATGTAGTGGGACCGATGGTACGGCGGCGAGAACTGCAGCCAGTGGCGGTTGATCAGCTCCAGATAGTCGTCGGTGAAGTAGCCGAGAGCCTTCCACTGATCCACGGGGTAGCGGGATCGGAACAGCGCGTACAAGTCCGACCTGTTCACAGCGGCACTGCTCCTGGACGAATTGTCAACCTCCGCTCTCTGGGATGCGGTAATCAACAGTAAACCGTCATCAGAAATGTCGGTTGTCAACAGTGTTGCAGGAATTAAGTCTTCATCAGAGTCAGTCGGTTCAGAAACCGGAGGTACACGCAAAACCTCTTCCTCCTCCATCACTACACTTATCACTGAAATGTTTTTATCGAAATATGTCTCCTTCAAAGTTCTAAAGTCTTCGGTCAACACTGTTAGATCTTCTGTTCCAGAGGACACGTTTTCAGTTTCTACCATGGTATCGCGTTCAAACTGCTCAGGAAGCAAGTTCTCGCTATCACTAATATGTTCTGGAATTGCTAAGAGAATATCAGTGTATTGATTATCAGATATGTACAGTCTTTCGTTTTGTTCATCAATAGATGATGCGTCGTTGAGCAATAATGTTAAGTCTTTTTCAGCTGCAGAGAAGTCTTCTTCTAAATCTTTATCACTCAATGAATTTTCTTTTTTATCATGTTGGGAGTTTAACCGACTAAAGGGTAGGTCTATGGATCGAATAACCCTCTCCATTTTAGGATACAACACAACGCTACAACTGCAGTATCCTTCTTTGTTTTGAATGTCATTAGTTTCTTTCTTTGGCAACTTATTGCTGAGTTTCACCTTAATAGAAATTTGCCTTTTATTGTAAATCCTTTTTGGACTGAAATGTTGCTTGTGATTAAAATGTTGCTTAATCCTGGTTCTCCGACTACATATCAAAACGCATTCGTCTCCTTTGGAGCTGTATCCAGAATACGTTTCGACCACTTTGTGAAACCCTGCATCACTTGTGCCCCTCCCATTTGGTCTCGGAATGAATGACCCGTTGGTTGGGTTATCCAATATGTTCATTTCACTTTGCCTCGGCGCCATGCTCTGGTGCTCAAACATCCAAGCGACGAGGAAAATCCTTATCAGGTTCATACTGTTCACAATAGAGTCACTGAAGCGATAAGTCCGCTTAAAAGCTGTATTGTATGTGAGGTCATTTTACACTGTTTTATTATTTTCATTATCCTACTTGCGGAATCGAAGAGATTTAATTCTAAGTCTCTGCAAAATTATGTTTTGATTAGTACATATAAAATAATATGATATGGCGTTTTAGTAACTGGTTTAAAGGTATTTCAAAGGGGGTTTGGTACTTATTAAAAGGTATTTAAAGGTGTGTTTTATGTCATGAAATTATGTTGCTTTTTAGTTTCTCTAGTTTATTGGGTATATTTAAAGTGGGTTTTAACAGACAATTAGTCATTTAACAAATAATATAAATTAAATAAAAAAATTAAAGATATATATTTTTGACTATGGTTTTAATCTATAAGTTTAATTAATATCACATATGGTTGGCTAAAGTGTATAATAATATTAATAGCCTACGTCTTATATTTTTTACGTCTTAAAAATTATATTTTATTTTTATGAGTATAATTCCGTTTCAAGAAGCATTAAATGTGTACAGTTATGAGTTTTAAATACAATCGAGTGGAGAGTTAACAATTTCTCATTCTGCTAATTCATTGGATATTTGGTGGTACGAGCAGCTGGTCTGCTTTCTCATTGCTATTGGGGTAGATAAGGTCCCTATCATAAACGGCAAATATAATATGAAAATATGGAACGTGATGGGTTCACTTTTTCACTTTAACCTGTAGCATCTCCTAATAGGGTAATTCGATAATAGGGTAAAATAAATAGATCAATCAATAAATTAACATAACTCAAAACGAAAAACATCTCATACGTTTAAAACCTGAAATCAATGCGTAATAAATGGGAAACGAATCTACATTTCGGTAATCACTAACTCAGGTATAAATTCTTTTACGATACAATCCTGTCAACACGTCAACAATTCCGCTGTAGAAAGCACTCTGGTTAAGAGATCATTTGAAAGCTATCATCGTGAGGAGCTCATGTGGTGGTGAGGGGGAGGGGCTTTTTTGCTTTAAGTGTATTAGTAAACGAAATTACAGAAAATGTTTACACCATGCGATTTTTTTATTTTGAAACACTCCTGTGTACTTTTTCAATTGAACAATCCAATAACAGGAATCAGCAACGAACAACAAGAGCTTAAGCTGTCTTTAACAGTATCAAATTAAAGAGAGGAGTGGGACTGGGGGCTGTCACCCACGCGTATTGCGTTGGATTGTGGCCGTTTCGCATGGGTTTAAATCTTGACAAAGTCTATGTAGAGAAATCACATTGATGATTTTTTAATTACACTGCATTACTTGTTTGGGCATGGTAGCAAATAAAGAAAATCTTGGTAATGACATTCGAATTGATCTTTGAATTTAAAACACTTTAGTGTGTGATGTGCGAGATATATAAAACAGTGATTAGCTCTTCAAGAAATTTGTATTTAGTAGATTGCGTGATTCTCTGTTAAATCGTCTATAATACTCTTATGCATTCTCCAATAAAAAAACCCCAACTATTAATTAAAACTGATAACGTCCAATGAGTTAAAGTAATTTATAATAAGAAGTAAATTTAAATCCTTACTTTCCTCGAATTATCTAGTAAGTTGTCAATTTTACAAATTTCAAAAGCATTTGTTATTAGCATTTTCACAGTCCACCGAGTTTTAATTATATTAAGTGAAGTATAGACCCTCGTTCAAGAGCACCACTGATGATTAAGACACTAAAATTAAATTTTGTGCACTGATTTACAAACGACCGACAGCCGATTAAACAAAATATCCCACTTTATATTCCCCCTCCCCTCTCCACAGTTGCTTCATTTTTAATAAAGCCTTTCTTGTTATTTCCTTGTTTACGTGATATGCGAGTAATTTTTATTACACTTTAAAGGAAGATGAAAATTTAGTCCATGAAAGGAATTTTTTTATGTCTCAAACAAGATTTTATTTTAAAATTGAGGATCACTCGGTGTAACTTCACTTCTTTAACATATATAATAAATTTTGCTCGGTTGATAAGTCAACCCTTCAAGGTATAATCCATTCCTAAACCTACAATCTCAAAACTACAAAATTGAATTGAAGAAAAGCATTTTGTTCATTCAAATATCTTGTTTGTATAAAACAACTAATTTCTGGTCGTAAAATGTATACTGGATTTAGTTTAAATATGAATTACTATTTTATATTTGTTCACATTAAAGTAATTGTTCTAGGGAAAATCTATAAATGTTCAATTAAATTTAAAAAATATATTTTCAAGCAAATAAATTAAATCTGTTTGTTTTTAAAGTACAGCAAGTACTTTTAAATTTTGAAAAGATTTTATATACTAATAAATTATTAACCTAAACTAATGACGAAACACAATTTTTACAGTTGAAACTGAATGGTCAACTATAGTCTTTCACCGGCTATTTGTGAAATTAAATTGGTCCATGTTTCCAAAAGAATATGTGCATGTGCACCTGGTTATTGTTCTATAAGTGAAATCTCATTAAGACAAAAGGAAGCCTCGTACAGGCCTGTATACCAAGCGGGAGTTAACATTCCATTTATTCGAGAGCTTCGCTTTTGGGAAAGTGTTATTTACTTGGTGGAATTGGATTTAACATATGAGAAATCTAGGTCAAATTAATTGCAAAATGATAATTATCTAACAATGAGATAATTTGTTAGTATCCATGTACTAAGTGTTAAGTTGAAACCTTTGCTAACTTTGTAAATCTTTTCATTGGAAACATTTGAGTTAAATAATTACATAAGTTATGTTGTTGTTTATTATTTATTTTTTTTTTTTTTCAAGTCAAAGCAGAATAATTAGGGGGTGGCTATTTACTTATTTATAAAGTGAATTTTTACAGTATTATGTACTTGCAACGATTTATTTTTTGCCATTATAAATATTTGAACATTAAGTTTTATGATTGTGATAGTGACTTTTTAGGTATTTATTTATTCACCACTTACTGTTCAGTCAAACATATTACTTATTTAATACATTCTCATCAGAAAATAAATTCTTTTATCTTATTAAAATAACTGTGAATTGTATACTAACAAAAACTCTTGTATAATGATTTAGGTAAACTATGTTCTTAATACTGTCCATTTCAATAATTTTTCTAAACCTATCTAAATTAATAATTCTAAAATATATTTTTCAAAACAAATTTACTTATTTAAAAGTTATGGTAACTATAATTAAATTGTCTACAACAATCTAAGAATTAATTATATTCATATTAGTTTTTCATGTTATTTTTATATATTCCGGGGTTATTCGAGTATTTTACGTGTGTGTCAAATTTAAAAGTTGTAAGAAATATTTTACTGTGTAGGTACCATGCAAAACAATTTTATGTATTATGCCTACCGATATTTTAAACCACTTTAACATATTGTGTGGACCGATTAGGGCAACACATTGACTCGGAAACTGTGCACAAACGAAATACAACTTGTAGTAATACTTGATAGTTTCACAACAACAGCCCAATTCGGCACATCGCGGCCGGTAGCGCAGTGTAGGCCTACTGTAGAGGTAGCGACTGGTGGCGCGCTCCGCGGCGAACTGCCGCACTCTCTGTGACGGTGGCGTCCCCCCCCTCCCCCGCCCACCCAACAACCATCCCAGCGTCGCTCCCGACCTTGCTCAACGTCTTCGCCTCCTTCCCTATTTCCGGGGGTGTAAGATGATTGAAACCACCGACGCCATTTTGATTAAAGTAAGCGGTTGCAGCATTGTTTCAAGTGAAGCTGTGTCTTTCATACCAAAGAATACCAACATGAAACTCGTCTTTGGGAATTATTTTCAGCTGAACTTGTTTGTTTGGTTACAAGTGCTGAAAATAAGAGATGGTGACGAGAGTGTTTCATGGTAAGCACTGCAGCACCGAGAACACAGATTCGAAAACATGGTTTTAGGTCTGATACATCGGTTCGTAGGTTCTAATGTAATTATATAATCTAATCTACAATTAAATCTTTAGTACAAAAGTACTGTATAACAACTAGAAATATATCACATTCCAACAAATAATTGATTAGGTATCCCACACGGCTTAGCTTACGGGACCCAAACAAGTTAATGAACTGACCCCTGAACACGTTTAGAGGTTTGTTATAGATTCATAAAAGATGTACATACAAAATGTGGCTTAATGTGGTTCAAACATATATTTATGTCGTACTATTGGACAAGTTCGATGGAGAAACTTAAGAACAAACTTCTAGCCTGAGAATTAAAAGGGTCACACTTATCCTCAAACTAGAATCTTGTACAAAAAATAATAACTTTATTGAAAAATACTTCTATGCTGTCCTCGACTTTTAGTATGCCATCCCAGTAATTAAAAAATCATTTCAAAATTGGCGAAATTAGTACTGTCCTTTTTTATGGAAATTTGAACAAAAAATCTCGTGATTGTACAAGTGCATTAAAGGTGGTACCAAAGGTTATTTTAATTTTTATCTATATTGCATTCCTTAATAATTTATGAACTCTAGAAAAATCATACTGTAAAAGTCATATATTATTAAAAAATACTGATAGTTGTTACTGAATATGCTTAAAATATGTAGTAAATATTAATTTGACGCCTATAAGTGTTCTTCAAAGTGATTGAATTATGTATCAATACCAACAGTGCAGTGCGTCATCCGACAGTGATTGAGTGATTTTGTGATTTTTAAAAGTAAAAACAAAATGAAGTATCGTCCATTACAACAATCGTGCATGCATGCATGCGCATGTTCATTTTGTGGTGCATAATCCTGTCCTTTGTTCTATGTCAAATGTGATAAAACCACATGGCGAGAGTTTTCTGGAAATGTTTTTAAGCTAGTCGCAACAAGCACAGTCGCGCGTTTCATTGTGCTGTTGTCAAAAGGCGCCTGGCCACGTGTGCTCCTACTATTCGAGCAGGCTTGAGTCAAGTGTGAATAACCCATTCGCAGGTTGTTGTATCAATCATAACACGGTCTTTCAAACACCCAAACGTGTTGTATGTATTGTGCCTTTTTTAGTTTCAAATCTTTCGGAATATTAATGTGATTCCGTAAATTACTGTTGTGTTGAGAAAGTTATATTGTTTCTCTCGTACCAAATTGTTTGTAGGATTTCATGATACAGTATCATTATTATATCTCACGAGTCCGAGTTTATTTTTGCCTGAGTTTCCTTTCCCAGCTACGAGAAGGATGAGTAATCCAAGTACATGTTTATTCTCAAATATTACGTTTCTCGCGAAATAAGAGGCTTTAAACCAAATTGTTGAGATAAACATTTATTTTATTTTACTGAAAATTGCAATGGTAAACTTAATCTACATAACTAGAACCAACAAATAATTTCCTGTCTGATATCTATGTTGTGTCTATTTTGGTGTCTGTACTTACTCACTTCTTATCAGATTTTCACCAATTTCAAATGTAAATTTGATGAAACAAAACTTTTTGCAGAGACTGTGGACACTGGATTAGCTCAATTTCTGAACCATAAATTCACGAGCAACAAAAAGTTTAGTATCCTCGTGGCCCTGTTGAGCTTTAGATCTTCAAAAACATAGTTAAATGCAACTATGTGATGAGGCCCCATTCGCTAAAATTGTGATTTATTTCAAACTAAAATATTAACGTAGTATTGAAAAAAACTTAACCATATAATAAGATGTAGTTCTACGAAAACCTTAGTTAAAAATGCCTCATTAATGGTGTTGAGAATTCATCTTGGAAGGGATTCAAAACTATTTGTTTTGAGTCCTCCACTTAGGTTGTGGCAGGCGGAGGTAGGAAGACTATTTGGCTAAGCAACTGATGCACTTTTTATCTGACAACCTGCGTGAAACTACTGTATGAGTCAGTTTAGGACGAATGGATTATTTCATGGGAAACATTTATTTGTTCGATTGTCTGTAAAGAAATTAAAATATGTAAATTTATCCAATTTGCTTGGAAATAGAACCTATACCACTAACAACTTTGCACTTCGCGTCGATAATACAATCGTAACCCAAAGTATTACATATACTCGTATTTTAAAGTATATTTAATACAGTACAAGTCTTGGTGCATTTTAAATTTATTATTATATCCCACAATTTCTGTATTACACTATGCAACTAATCATAAAGATTTTTCTATAATGTATTTTTTTATAAATTTAGTCAATGTGTATTAAAGAAGCCTTCGTAACAGTATTTTCTCGGCTTTTGAGTGCCAATGAGAGAAAACCATTACATAATAAATAATAAACACTTTCTTTATTTTCAAGGGGAGGAAAATTATATACAGGGTATGCAATCGTATGTTAGGAGAGACCGGGGCTAAAAGTCACACGGGTTGGTTGTCACAAATCTTATAACTCCTTTCACCACCTACCGATGGTGCTAGTTTTGCTTGTGCCGTTTCTTCCTTCAATATAGAGATTATTTTTCTAGGTAGTGGATGTCTATCTGTGTGTTTGTATGAATTTTGGAGTGTTTTCTAATTTTACTCTAGGTAAGTAAATTTTCTTCAGTCACTTAATTATTTCTTGCCATCCTTATATTATGAGTTATGAACACAAATAGCATATTATAACATTAGGCATACTTAAAGGTATGAAACCTAATTAAACAAAAATTGTAAACTGTTTTCGTCATATGTCGATTTTTGTCCAAAATGGCGGTACGGGGCAAAGTGTCATAAACAGGAAGGGGTTGGTTGTCACGTGTGACATCTAACCCCGTTGAAGCATTTACACATTTTGTGTTACTTTGAGGTTTAATATTATTTCAAGTGACGATAACTTTAGCACTCTGAAAATATTTCTAAAATTGCCTATTAGCTTGTTTTACTTACACTATTCCCATTAAAGTATGACTGTTGTGTTAAATTTACATAAAACTTACCTAATATATAAACATTTCCAAGGTCTCAATACGTTGTTTTAAATTTTTTATATACCTTGTAAATATAACTTGTTTATAACGTGTGTAAATATTGTTAATTGAACAATTGATCAAATGGTTAATATGAAATTGATTTTTCTGTTTTCAAAACAACTTGAATTTACTAAAGTTTTTTTAAGTACCATTTTTGTATTAAACTATTGTTACACTTGAATTTTTTTTTATTTTACCCATCTCAACAAGTTACACATATTTGTTATATTTTTCCATAAGAAATACTAGGGACGACCAAACCCAGCCGTTGTGACAACTAAGGGGCTGGTTGACACACTTTTAATGTTTTTTTATAAACATTTTTTATTAATATTTATCATACAGGTTTTTATTTGTAAATAAATATATAATATAGAAGAAAGTTTGTTTCAAATTGTAAGCCATTTTTTATAAACTATAGGTATCCGAATAACTTAGTAAAAATTAACAATGTAAAAAGTGTGACAACCATCCCCGGCCTCCCATACCCCCCTCCCATTTCCAAAATGTGGGCAGTTTCTAATGTTGAGGAAGGATAGGAAGGTTAGTAGTGTGTTTTGGTTACTCTGCGCCGGAAGTCGTGCCATCTGCCCGAGCAGCTGCTCTAAGTATATGCTGCTCTAAATTAAGCAGCTGCTCGAGCAGATGGCGTCAGATGCTGGGGTGCAGATGGCGAGAGCATATGCCCTGAATTTGAAGTAGAATTGGGCATGAATTAAGAGTTAATTTAAAACTGAAATTTAACAGTTATAACTGGGGCTTGGAAAGTATGTCAAGGTCATCCAGAGTAAGTTTTAAAAAAGCCTATCCAACTACCACCAGAAATAGTTGAAAGTTGAACTAGTTGGTGATAGTGGGATAGGTTGAAGTAACTTTTGAATTTTATTTGTGAACATACAATTAATGTGCAACAGCAGAGTTTAAACAAGTTGAACTTTTGTGATGAACTACAGAGTTGTAAATGCAAACACCAACGACGATGAGAAGGTAAACGCAGAGTCCCCAGATGATGTATTTGAAAAGCTTGAACAAACGTAACATTTCGAATTGGTTTTCCCGTTCCATTTCCAATCGTTTAATTTCCAATTTCAATTTATCCTCTTCCATTCTAGTTATGAAGGGAACTTCATCCATCATATCCATCATGATTGTGTTAGTGTTTGAAATTTTAAAACAAGTGATGTTGATAGTTCAGAAGTCGAAGACGGAATGAGAAGTGAAAGGGAGAAATGTTAGTTAAATAAAGAAGTGGTGGGGGGAAGGATGAATTACAAAGAAGTGGTGGGGGAAAGACGTTGCTCTTCATTATTAACATCAGTAGTGTCAGATGGTGCAGGAGTTAGATTTAGTAAACTGTCTTCGTCCAAACTTTCAACCTTATCACAAATAGGACAATCGTATGTTATTTCCAAATTCATTTTGATGGTTGTAAAATTATCTACAAGTTCTTGTAAAATATTAAAAATGTCTTGTAACTCTTCTTTAGAGTTTATTTCAAAACTAGAATTCATTCGGGCCAATGGAGAGTTGTTCATTATTGGAGAGTCGGTGATGGAATGAGGATCGGCGCATAGGGAGGGGGCTTATATAATGGTGACCTTGAGCAGGCGTCTAGGGAGGGGGGCTGTCTAGGGAGGGGGCTTTTATATAGGGAACTTTGAGCTTATGATTGAATAAAACGTTTAGTTCTTCTTCTCCATCTTTTAATTCAATTATTTGAACCGAAGTAGTTGTTTCATCTTCTTCACTTGATGAAGAAAACAATTCACCAGGATTTAAATATTGAACTACAATTCTGAACCATCTTATAGGATATTCGTCAATGACAGAAAGTAAGTTTTGAAACAATTCTTCCATCTCCTCCCTGTCAGTTATTATATGTTCAAATTTGATAAATTTGTTTTCCATGTTGTTAGTTAGAGTGTTGGAAGTGGAATGATTTAATATTATATAAAAATTAGAACTAGTGGTGGGGGAAATCTCAAGGTCATCCAAATGAAGTTTTAAAAAAGAGTGTAAAACTGAAATTACACATTTGATGGTTCTACAGGATCGGAATACCAATCTGACCTGTATTTACATCTTTTTATCATATGTGTACAAAAATCATCTTGATGAGAATTGGTGCGTTGACAATGAGCAAGATCGAGAGGGTGAAATTTGAAACATCTTTGAGGACAACATGTATGAAAATATCTTGATTTGTAAAGTTTCAAAGTTCGCAATTCCGGTGGCGGTAGTTGTTTTGTTTTGCATTTGCAGTAACAAGATCCGAAGAATTCGCATTTAGTACAAGCTAACCCATCCACCATCATTGGCCCTAAATCTGTACATTGTTGTTCACAACAGTAACGAGGTTTGTACTTGTATTTTTGCTCTTCCATGTTGACGCTGCGGAGTCCAGTGAAAGAATAAGAGTGTATAGTGTTAAATAGCGAGTTTTATGTACTGTGAAAAGTGGTGGGGGTAATTTCAAGGTCATCCAAATGGAGTTTTAAAAAATTATACCTTACAAGTGTAAGGATTATTAAAATTTAGGAAGTTTGTTTCTCTTTGTTTTCTTCAGACTTTTTATCTCTCTCAGTTTTAGCCATAGCAACTAGTTCTTCTATTGATAGTGGATGTACTTCAGGAAATTTTAAAATTAATTTAGCTTGGTATCCTTCTTTAGCTAATACATCTATATCTTTAGTCATTTGTTCAACAGTGTTGTAATCTTTTCCATAGATTTTTCCATCAAGTTGAATCATCATTCTGTACAACATTTTCTTAAATAGGTCTTGTCGTGGTGAGAGCTAAGAAGCGAATGATTATTTATACAAGTATCACATCCTTTTTATTAACTCACATTGATCACGTGATTCTTTAGTTGTAGCTTTGTCTGTCAAAAGTTATTCAACATTGGTAATACTTTTGGAACTTGATGTTATGTTGACCAGTTGGCGATGAAGAAGTTGTAGGTTGTGTAGAAATAAATATTTCATCATCGCAATATTTTGTTTTAGTGAACATCCTTGTATTAGTAGCACTAACATCAACAGTTAAGTGATAACCACCGGTAAGTAAAACTCGCATTTCGTTGGTTAAATCTTCGAGTTGTTCAAAAGTTGTTATGGTGTTAGTATCGTAAGATGCACACTTGACCTTTAGGGACATGTTGCAGTTTTATATTCAGGGATTAAGAGCGAGATGTGTACGGTATGAAAGGTAGCAGTAGACTGATGAATTTTGCAAGTACATTTCCCCTTTTATAATTATACAGAATTGGGTCAAGGTCATCCTGTGGAATTTTTAAAAAAAGCAACATATTGTAATGTACAAAGACATTACAATATGTTGCTTTTTTATTTTTATTTTTTTTTTGTTTTATATCATATTTATTGAAAAAACAAATACAAAGAAATATTTACAATGTTATGTACAAATTAATCAGTAGTAGGTGTTACATGAATTGTAAGTTCAGTAGAGTTGTTTCCACTGGGTCCATGTGATACCAAATAGAGTGCGCCGGGTTGAATTATACGAAGATCTTCATTTTGAAGTAGTTGTACGAAGCGCTTTGGTAAGAAGATCTGAAATTTTGCTTCATCACCAATTGTATAAGGTGCCTCGCTCAAAGTGCAATTTATAGCGTCACCTACTGAAGTTTCCATTTTCTTATTAGTATGAATGATGTAGTGTTTTTCTTCTTTTAGTTCAGAACATTTCTTCGTAGGTAGAATTGATGATTTAGAATGAGCGTTGAACTGATCAACTAAACTTTGAAGTAAGTTCTGTGATGCCATATTGATGTTGTTGTTAATCTTCTTGTTAATAAGAATGTCCGTCGGAGATGTTGTCTCTTCGGAGGTTTGAGTAATACTCATGCTGTGTCATGGTAGCGCTCTCACTTTTATAATCGACACTACCCCCACCACTGACACTACCCCCACCAGTTTGTTGAAGGAAATTATTCAAGCGGTAGGCATTCTTTAAAGCGCACTGTGACCTTCGATGTTTAAAACTTTTTGATGAAATACAAAGTTCGTTGAAGTAGCATTGGAAATCTTTATCAATAATTGCATTAATCACTTCGTTGCTTGTAAATGATTGTATCCAATTTGCTTTTTCCAATCCCCTTGTGTAGATAATTTTAAACTCTTTGCAATAATGATTCATAATGTGCGGCATCATGTTATAATTAATGAAACCTTCATCCCATCTTAAGTTATGAAAATGTTTGTTCAACCATTTGTTTGTAACTTTCGCTTTAGTTGTTAGTCTATTAAATGGTACTGGAGGTTTAAACAAATAATGATAAACTACTGATGTGTTCATGTCCAAGATTACTAATTCTTTAATAATAAAATTACCATCATTTCCTCGAAAAACTTGAAATTCAATTATACCTCTTTTAACTTCCATTATATGTGGCGCATTAGAAAACGAAACCCGTTTATTCATGATGAAGTCTTACTAACAACTGACTTAAAAATTAAATGAGCCGATGTTTATAACAGACAGGATTGTTCTTCTTCTTTCACTTCTTGTGCCACTTCATCAATATTAAAATTGGTGTGATAGTTGTTTAATTGTCTCCACATTTCAACTTCTTGAGGTATTCTATTAAAGATTGAAGTATCCACGGGACCGTATAAAATTGGAACAAAAGGTTTTTTGTCCAATGTATCAATTAGATAGTCTTTAATTATTGCACTTGAAAATATTAGTTGTTTCAAATATCTGGTGACGGGACCGGTAGTACAACTTAAAGTATAAAATTCTTCTTTAGTGAAATATAATTTAACATTATGTGTAGTTAAATCTCTGAAGCGAACAATTTGTCCTCCACGATGTTTTACTATATCAACTTCAATATTTGATTCCAATAAACTTAATCTTGTTCTTCTTCCAAATGTGTTGTTACTTAAATAGCACTCCAAAAGATGTAAATGTTTCATGAGAGATTCCCAAGTAGTTTCACTGAAAGTAACCATTTTGTTTCCATGATTTAAAATAACAATTGGTGAATAATCCATTGATTTTAAAATTCCAACTGATATACTTTTTGTCATGCATGAAGAAATTGGGTAGATAATTCGAAGAAATACTTCTGTTAAAATATTGGTTGTAATGTTAACTTCAACCTTCTTCCTTTTTACTTCTTTTTCAGCTTTTTCTTCTTCTCTCTTCTTATGTTTGTTGAATTTTAGGAACTCGTCCATTTCTCGTTCAACTTGTTTTTCTATATCTGAACTATTATCATCCATTAGAGGTGTATTTTCTTCTCCGTTAGTAAAATTCATCTTGCGAATGATGTTTCCCATACGACGGTTGAAGATAGAATGAAGTTTCTACTAATTATTTTCTCGCTTTTATATTTTTTGTAAAATCCTTGAAATTTATACAATTACATAATTGTTTGTTTTCAACTTGTCTTTCACAAATGAAATTCTAACCTCAAAAATTAAAGCAGATAATTCTAACCTCAAAAATTTGCAGTTATTGTACAATTCTTCTTAAAGTACATTCTTCACAATTCCGGTCAGCGGTGTGTAAGTAACTATTTTATCATGTAGAATTAGACAGTATGCCGAAGTTCCATCCGCTACTGGTTCTTCAAATTCCATTTCAATTTTTATATCCACACTTGATGATTTTACCGATTCATTTTGTTTTGAACAATCGATTACAATTATTGGAGCCTTGGAATAATACTGGTCAGGTGATAATAGTGGTGTATTAGTCTTTCCATAATATGACGATTGAAATCTTGCATACATATCGTATAAAATGGAAAAACGTTTTTTGCTGAACATGACATTCAAATTGTCATAGGGAAAGAATTGAGAGTTTAGGAAAACTTTACCATTCTTTATTTTACAGTGATCAAATTGACCAGCATTTGCAGTGATAACATCTTTTCGCTTAGTTTGAAAACCGAGTATTATGTACCTTGCTCGTTCCAAGTAAGTTGATGTCTTGACGGTCCATGTTTGTCGTTCTGTCTGAGGTAGTGTAGGGTATTCATGAAATTCCCAACTTCGGAATGGCATCACAATATCACGGTCAGATTTTAACTTTCTCAATAATAGGATTCTATGTTCATCGGCCAATCTTACATGAGGTACTCTCCAAACAACTTTATCCAACTGTAGTTGCCATTCCAGTTTATCTTCCGTAGTTGCAGGGTCTGCAAGTATTAAGTCCTTATTAGTTGAAGATCTGAGTAATACTAATTCTTGTTTGACATTTATTATTACCCGTTTGTAATCTTCAGCGAATCCCAAAAGCAATCGTAAAGGTACATGAAAATCAAAGTGACCGTTGGAAGCTGGTGTTATAGTGTCTTTATCGGGGGCAACCCATCCGGCGGTGACTATTGAATTCTTCTCATGCGGTGTTAATGATGTTAATCCTTTCAATGTCGTTGTTAAACCAACCTTTTTTGTTGAGTCAACCATCACCCCTGATATTTCATATCTTATTTCATCAAAAAGATATGCCATTGGGTTATTTATAAAAGGAACTGTTGAAGCAGTTTTTCCATCCAATTTTAATACCCGTCCTTCGATGTACAAGTAACTTTCACATGGTAACGTGTAAATATCTTGTTGTTGAATGGGAATCCTTATTTCATCGTTATTGTTTAATTTTGATGAAGTGTAAGGGTTGTGCGTGTGATATTCCTTCTCCCATAGTGTTTCGTCGAATGTTGGTCCTTGAGATATATCCAGGATATCCATCGCTGTTAAGTTTCAATCCAATCTTCTGTAGAAAACGAATGTTGTCCGATGTTAACTCTTCCAATGTCGAGGAGCTACTGAGCTCCCGACTCTTCTGTTGTGGTTTAAATGATAATCCCATGTTGACTTTTATGTTGCTGCTCTAATGTGTATCCGTATAGTAATTGTTTCTCCTCTAAAGTCAACACTATGACCGTCTTGATCCAATATGTTCAGTACGATGTCTGAAATGAAACTGGTGTTTAACGGTAGGTATATCAAGTTTTGTGGCTTCTCAACAATTTTAAAACCGGGAGCTACTGTTGGATAAAATGTATGTAAAATATGTTGATTAACTCCATCTCTATACGATCCGTGTATAATGTTGCACGTGACATCGATACTATTTACTTTCAATATTGTTACAGTTGAATCACCTGAATGAGTAGTTCCAGGAGTTAAGATTTTCTTTTTGGTATCTGTAAATCCAAGTAAACTGCCAATAGAGTTTTCCAAGCCAACATCAATATAATATTTGGAAGTTATTTCTGCTTTTAAAGTATTGTTGTTTCCTTTAACGGTGATATTGTCTTCTCCAAGTTGTTTCTGTAATAATTGGTTTATGTCATCAATTTCATATGCTCCAGTAGGAAATGTAATTATTTTCAATTCTGAGTATTTTCCTGAAGCATCCTTAGTTTCATAATAATGTAGTAAATTGTTCTTTCCTTCCGTAACATTGGGAATTGAGTTGTAGGTAGTCAAATCAAGTAATGCCGCTTCCCATAATCTTTCCTTGGATAGACGCAATGCTGGGAACAGCGTACTTTTCAATGTGGATGAATTTCCACTCAGTGACACTGTATACGATGACATCTTAAAGCTGACTGACACTCTTCGCTAGAAACTCCAAACATAAATGCCCACATATTTCAGTATTGTTAGGTTGTTCTCTTTTGTAATTGTAAAAAATGTTTTTGGAGTTTCGAAAATAATGTTGCAGTTCTTTTGGCGGTGGTAGATTGCCAAAACTGTCAAAGTAGTAAATGGTTTGTCCGAGTTTTTTATAGCATACCCAATGAGTGCCTGGACCATACGTGGAATCCAAATTTACGATTCCAGTTTCATTTTTCCATATTTTAGTTGGTAATGCATCTTTCATAAAAACTCCTCGAAAGAATGGTATTTTCAAACATTTTACATAATCATTTAACTGATGATTTGTTAAGGCTTTATTTCGAATTATCAATTGATTCTTCTTATTTAGTACACACGGTACGGTTTTAGGTATAAACCTGCTCCGTTTTTTACCATTTGCCAAACAGAAGTCTTCTTTACATTTGCCTTGCGAGTTCTACGACGCCCTTTTTTAATGTTTCCACCTCTTTTGGGAGCGCCTCTCTTTGTAGGTCTTCCTCTGCGTCTTCCACCACCTAACTTTGCTTTCGTCTTCATGGTTGTAGTTACTGCCCAAGCCGCTGCTTTTTCTGCAATACTTGCGTCACTTGATTTTACTCTTTGCCAAGCTTTTTCTGCTAGAATGTTATCCGCTATTGATCTATTTGTTGAATCTTTATACTTTGAATATGCTATATCGTGTTCTTTGCAAGCTTGATCTAATTTATTAATTCCAGGATCTCCTCTTGCTAAACGTTTTGCCAACTTAGTTCCAGGTCCACAATATTGATAACCTCCGGGCAGATGTAATTCGTATGGTAAAGCGTCTATCGCTCGATTCACAACAGCACCAATTGGAATCCGTCTGAGCAGGGATAATGCAGCTGATGTTATACCATGTCCTTTCTTGCCAATGTCTTGACGACGACTGAACGATGAGGTCTTCATTATGCCGTTTTATATAACGAGCGTCTTCACTCCATGAAATACTTTATGATAATGAACACTTTTTATATATTCCATACTTATATATTGGCGAGTTTTACTAATACTTATTGATAATTGCATCTTTAATCCATTGTTCTCTTTGATCATCTTGGATTTTACCGTGATTCGGTTTACTAAGCATATGATTGTGCATGTCTATAATTACATTACCCATAAGGTTCATTACATACTCCACATTAGTAGCATCTTTGTAATCTGTAGGATTCTCAAGATCTGTGATACGTTTACCATTACATGTATACACAGATGGATCGTCATTAGAGGTTGCTATAACTTGATTAATAGTAGCAACATCATTCGGAGCTATTCCTGCCGATATGTTAGATATTTTTCTATTTTTTCCATCATATACGTTATTTATTTTATCTCTAACTATAGTTTGTTTTACAACAACACAATCCTGATCATCTTTACCAGATTTAACTTCGGTTAATCGTCTGCCTCCACATATAAAGTTAACACCAGTAGCTGATAGTTGTGGTACTTGTTTTAAAATAACAGCATCATGTTCTTCCGTGCCTAAATTTATATTTGACAATTTTTTATTTTTTCCATCCCACTTGTCATTTTGTAGTTGTAGTAAGGTAAACTTTTCACTTCCTTGCATAAACTCATCACCTTTCTTTGACACTACTTGATTTTGTTTAACAAAAGTGGATGTTTCTTTTTTTAAGCTTTCATTCATTTGTTTCACGGTAGCAGCATCCGATGGAGTTGAACCATCTTTCAGATTGGACAACACTTTTCCATGACAATCAATAACAGCATCATTATATAAAATACAATTATCTTTAATATATTTTATATTAACACCATCACTTTCTTCTTTAGGATATCCAATATCGTTTATAGTATATTTATAAAAGGAAAATCCATCCTTTTTCTTTTCTGGTATTACAGAGTGCAAATAACGCTTATTGATTGTATCTGTATCATCGGTTGGGTCTGCCACATTAGTTATTTTATAATTTAAAGCATTGTACATTTTTCCACTTTTAGTCTTTTGCAACAGTAAAGCGTAATCCATCGCAGATAGCAAATGACCTTTATTAACAACATCTCCATTGTTGACTGGTTTTGCAACATTAATAACCCTGTGAGATTTTGCATCATACAGTTGGTTGTTGTCAAGTTTTAAACTTGTAGATGTTTCCTCCTTTACTGTTTTTAAATTTGTTGCATCTCCATCTTCTTCTGGATCTTTAACAAACTTTAAACGTTTATTATTTATGTTATAGTCACCTTCGGGTGTTTGCGGTAATCCACTTCTTTTTCTGTTTTCTCCAACTTGCACTCCTAACGCGGAGTAGCGTCCGAACTTGTCGACGCTCATGTTAGAACTGACACATTATATGCCTGCAACTCTTATATATCCGCGGGAAATTATACAATTATGCCGCGATTCCTGAGTTCGTCAATCAGAGCTACCCATTCATTATTTAAACCTGTATGACCAGCTTCCATGGCTTCATGCAATAGTCTCATTCTATCAACCAATTTATTGATATCGTTGTAGTAAATCACATTTGTATTGTATAGATTTTTCATCAATCCTTTACCAGATGTTGAAGTATCTCCTTTACTCTTTTTACCATGTTGTTCAAGAAGTGATAAATCCATAAGTGATAAAGATTTTCTTTTCAGTGGTTGTCTCACCGCTGGTGCAGTACGTAATGTTGGCAATTTTCGTGGAGGAAACAACTTTTTTATAACGATGTTATATTTTGTTGCACGTGAACGATTAATCATTGCATCCTTTGAGTAGTTTCTTTTATGAGCGTTAGTATTTTGTAGAATCTCCTTAAAAACACTTAAATCTTTGGATGAATATCTTAGTGGTATGTTTTTAAAAATTAATTCATATAATCCTTTTGTTCCTTTATATCTATGCTCACCAATAATGATGTAATCGTCTTGTGTTATTTCAAGCTTTGAATCGCCAATCTTCAATTCATTCCCATCAATTCTTGCTCCGTATACGTGTGATCTACTCAAATTCGGGTTTGATTTCATGTCATGTAGCATTTTCATTATATATTTTCTTCCAAGAGGTCCATGTTGTAATATATCGCTACTCAATTGAGTTAAATTTGGAATAGATTGTTCAGCTTCAGGTATTGGCTGTTCTTCTTCCTTTTCAACAATTGGTTCTTCTTCTTTTGTTTCTTCTTGCTCACTAGCACTTGTATATGAATCATCATCTTCTTCTTTTTTTAATGCTTGTACTTCTTGTTTAGAAACTGGTAGTAAAACATCTCCTTCATAACGAGGTTTACCAATAGTTTCCGATATCTGTTTTAAAGGTTCCGTAATAGGTTTAAATGTAGTCTCTAGAAATTCTTCTCTTTCACTTAAACCCATCCTCAATGCACGATTCTTCATCCTAATAGAATCACTGAGTGATTTTATTTCTTTCAATAGTTTTTCTTGATTCACCATGTTTACACTGTGAAGTTCAACGTGTAACTAGATGTAGCATCGGTAGTTCAACGCATAAATACAAATTTATCCAACCCTATACGATATCTACCATTTTTAATATCTTCTTCCTTCATAATAACGAGAAAGCTATATTTCTCATTCCATGCTTTGCCACACATCTCTTTAAATTTTTCAAATGGCATATCCGCATTTACATGATCATTATATATATGCTTTAAATTTGTTTCATCTTGCTTGAAGATGATCAACATATTTGCATTGTCTCTTATAAGTTGTTTTGGAATTTTACTGTATGTTTGACCAATATAAATGCTATCAATATTATGATGTCTTCCCATAGCAAAATAATTCCTTATTGTGTCATGATTTTCACAAGAAACATCGTCAAATATAAAAATAGAAAATGGTTTTGCTTCATTTGGTTGCATAATTGTTTCACTGGCATTAAACTTGTAAAAATTCACTTCAGGTACACTTGCAAGTACTTTATCCAATAATTGATATTTTGGTTGTTGCAATGATTTTGAAAAAATGTATATATTATTAAAACGCAATCCTTTAGGATTAGTTATAAGGTTAAAAACAACATTAGTTTTTCCACAATTTGAAGGACCAGTTATTAGACATCTTATCGTATTTGGTAGTAATTCACCATGTTTTCCATGATTTAACTTATCATTGTCAACTGTCAATTCATCAATGTTATTGATATTAAATCGGTCTTTTTGTTGTACAATCTCCATCTTGTATAAAGGTTAAACACACAATGAGCTATTAAACAACTATACTAAGTCTTTTGAAGGAATCCTAGAGTCTTCACTTTTATCAAACCCTAACCACCGGACTTTAACCATATCCTTTTTCCTTTGTAAAATCTTCTCGACAAGATATACATCACCGACTGTTGATTTCAACAATTCGTGTCCGTAAAATCCACCTTGAAGTAATTCACCCTTGTTATCCTTTAATAAATAGGTTTCAGGTATAGTTGGTTGCACTTTATAAATTGTAAATACTTCATTAGTCCAATTTGGTAGATATCTTTTACTAAATACACCTTTGTATTTGCTTATACGAACTTTATCGTTGACCTTGAACTTCTTTGGTTGCAATTTTTCCAATTTCGGTGTTGTATTATTTTTAATGCGTTGTAATACAATTTTGGCATTAGCACTATTTACCTGGATAGGTTTCATTCCAATGGTACGATGATATTTGTTGTTATACTCTTTTATAAGTTGTGGTAATATGTCATACCACACGTATGATCCTCTTTTTGAAAATTGTTTATACATCGCACCTTTTAATGTTCTATTGAATCTTTCAATTATTGAAGCTTTAACTTCAGAATTTGTAGAATAATGATTTATTTGATATTTCTTCATCAAAGCTCCAAAGTCTTTATTAAAATATTCTTTTCCATCATCGGTCTGTAGATGTTTAATTTTAAATTTATTTCTTTGTATTGTGGTTTCCATAGCTTTTGTAACACTTTTACCAGTCTTATCCTTCATTGGTAAAGCGTCAGCTATTTTAGTAAAACAGTCTATAATTGTTAAAATATATTTAAATCCATTATTTAATTTACTGTGCGGTATCATTTCAATGAGATCAGCTTGATAAAGATCATTCATTCCTTTAATGATTGTACTTCTTCTTGGAAATCTTCTTCTTGCTGGTTTATGTAGTTCATTTACAATCTTGTCCTTCACACTTTCCATCTTCAGATGTTGCTTGTACACTGCATGTAAAAATACTGATCCATAGAATAGTTTATTCTCATTTATATAGTTTGAATATAGGTCAAGGCCATTTCATATTAGTGTAAAAAAGAGGGAACATGGCATTGGGCTTGCCATGTCCCCTCTTCTTTACGGAAAGGAAAAAGGAAGAAGGTAGAGGACGAAGAATAGGTTTACTGGTCGATAGGGTTTAGAGAGTAGTGGCCGAATGGTAAAGTATTAATTTTATCTTCTAAAATATGACGCTTGTCATCTTTGTAGCTTAATGCCCACTTTGTTTGTTTGACACTAAAAAGTTGATGATTATAACTTCTAATAGTGTTGAACGTTGCAGTTGTTTTAACATTTTCAAACAAACATCTTTTATAATGTTCAAACTGTACGTTCTTCTTCAGGAAAGAAGTTTTTATTCCTTTGGCCTTCTTCGTGACTTGATGTTCGTTCCTCTCGTTTATGTACAGTTGAAATGAATACAGTTTGGACATTAATGCTACAATTTCCATCATCGGCACACCATTTGTTTCATCTTTAAATTTTCCCAATACTTTCTTATTTCTGTCATAGTCGTAATTTGGATGATCCTTAGGATAATCGGAAAAGTCGAAATCATCTTTATATATAAAGGTGCGTAGATCTTCATACATATCATTTGTTTTAATCCAGTAAATTAGTGCATCCGTGTCCATATATGCAATACCAATGTTCTCTCTTCCATAATAGTTAACCATCTTCTTATAATGAAACTCGTACATATGTGTTTTTGAAATATCCAAGATTGACATTCCAAGATACAAAGGACGATCCATTGTAACTGACTTCTTGTTCATGGAAATAACAACTAGATTTTCATTAATAATTATAGATGAACCAAAGTTTGGTTGTTGCACCAATTTCTGTAATTTTACTGGATCAGTTACCAATTTGATATCCTTATGTTTCCTTTTGTTTTCCAAAGTCTTGCCAAATATTGCGTTATTCATTAATTTGAAAAAATCTTTTTGAAAACTTGATGTAGCGGTGGCTCTTCTTCTTGTGTTGTTGTCGATGTAAGGTTTTAACCAACAAGATTGAGAAAATTGTAGTACTCGATTAATTTTTGTAATTCTCAATCCTAAGTCTAAAGCTTGTTGTATCATCCAGTAGTGTCCAACATATCGAGACTTGTCGGTTAAAGTCATCATTAATTTTGGCCATCTTCCAGTAGGGGAAATTTCAGTCTTCGGAAGAAGTGGTAAATCATAATGTTGATCATGAAGATGTTCAGGATATTCAAAATTAACATCAAAAATGTAACCAGTTTCACCATGCTTCGGTATATCCATTATGTTTCCAATCGATTCTGGATCTATCCATTTAAAATTATCATATGGAAGGGGATTCGACATTGCCCATCCTTATAAGTTATTTGCATCAAAATAACCCAGGAATGTTGTTGGTTTTGATACATCATAATCGGGCAGATACTTGTTGTTCGCCTTGAAATGTCGTGTAACGCTTTGCGTCAATCCCCCTCGAACTCCTGACTCTAACATCATAACCATATCTATATCAGTAAGAAGTTGTATTTTACAATTTGTTTCTTTCAACATAGCTTGCCATGCTAATCCAGGTGAAGTGTACGAATGAAGAGGGTCCAATCCATATGCCGCAAAACATGTATTTCTAAATTCTTCCATTATATCACATAGTAAAGTTACATCCAATTTAACATAAAAATCTGAATATTCTCCCAATGTTCTAAATCCTAAATCGTTCCATACTTTACATGCATGATCATAGTCCTCTTGAGATATGTCCATGTCATAAAGTTTACTTTTGAATTCTTCTTTAGCCGGAAGTGATGTTTCATTAAATCTTTCTAAACTGTCTATGTAATCATATGGAAACACACCTTTCCGAAGTACCAAATCCAGTTTGTCGTTATTTACAATCTTCTTTGTTTCGATGAAATCTTGTTTCCTTAAATTTTCTGAAAGTTTGGACAAACTCGACGGCATAAATCTGTAGGAGTCCAAGAATCTTAGTTTTATGTTTCCAACTTCTTTGGAAAAACTTATAAACTTCTCTGAAGTTTCAGCTAACACATCGATTTTACCATCGTCTCTTCCTAGTTCAGGTATTATAAAATGAGCATCGTACCCACTGAGGTTATGCAGAACCACAGGAATAAATAGTGGTAAACGATAGCTCAAGTTGCATTTATTACAAGCAGCACCCCTGTAATAACCTGTGAGGTGATCGTGATCTTTAACTTTATAATTCTCAATAGTAAAATCATTTTTGCATAAGAAACATAGAGTTGCATTTTCATGTTGAATTTCTTCTTCTTCCTCCATCGGTTTCATTGGTACAATATTTGTATATAATCTTTGTGCATTTCCAGCTATTGAATATAAGTGATCAAGAAATATTTTTTCTACATTTTTACCACGATATACTAGAGGTTCTGAAGTTAATCCATATCTGTTTAAATGTTCTTCTGATAATGTTGATTTAACCATTAAACAAAAACTATTTGGTTTGTGCATTTGATATTTGACACTTTTTCTAGCTTCACAATTTTCATCTTCTATAGGAATTAGTGTTGATTCAAAGTCCGCATATACAACTATAGGGATACGGTATTGATGATGAACCTTTTCAAATTTAACGAATGCTCTGTTTTCCGCAGGTAAATTAATCTTTGCTTCATAATTATTGTTACATAGTCTTTTGTGCTCTTGTAACCATTCTCTTCCTTCTCTTCCTTCTCGTTGAAAATTAAAACATCTCTTGCAAATTATCTTTTTGTTTCTATTTTTTGAAAGTTGCTTGCTAACAAGACGATCAAATTGCTTTATGTACACATAGTGAGACACATCTCCTCGCGTTAGTAGTAGTAAATCCGTATGATCTGGTAGCTCTTCTTTTGCAATACGTAAAGGATACACTTTGTTTGAACTATCTAATGCAAAAACATTGATAGACGTACCGGGATTTTTCTTCTCAAATTTTGATATATCTTTCAGTGATACAGGATAAGTGATTCCTTGAAAATTGTATCTAAATCTTTGATTTTCATATTCTTGGTCAGGTCTATTCACATGATGTGGTACAAATTTAGTTGTCATTGCATAACGAAAACATTCATTGTCTTCATTTTTAACATTAATACAAGATTTTGTATCTTCAATTCTTTTTGGCAGAGGAATGTAACTTGATCCCATTAGTCCATATCCATGTTTGTGAACTCTTATATCTAATACTTCAATACTTGTAAGACTCCATCCGGATCCTCTTCCTTCGTGTTCCTGAATTTTTGTTAATATTTCTTCTATACAGTTCTCTACTATTGAATCAATGTTTGAACTTTCCATAATGGTTCGGTTTTTTGTTATGAATCCTCTTGGTGATAATTCTTCTTGTACATTTATAAACATAGCTTCTAGTAGTAAACGAAATTTAAGAAAGTTCAATCTTTTTAATTCTTCTTTTAAAGTTTTACTTACAATTGGTTTTGCTTCTCTAATAAATTCTTCTAGCTTCAAGTTTTCATTTTGAATCTTATGATGCATTACTACTTTACCAGGTAATGCAAATACTTGTAGATTTGGTAAAGTAGTTGATGATGTTGCTGTTATTTCATATTGTTCTTCTTGTTCTTCTTGTTCTTCTTGTTCTTCTTGTTCTTCTTGTTCTTCTTGTTCTTCTTGTTCTTCTTGTTGTTCTTGTTGTTCTTGTTTTTCTTCTGGGTTGTTGTGAATTAGTTCTTTATGACAGTCTAATAGAATTTCATCGTGAAACGATTCCGAACATTTATCGCAACGATACATGTTGAGATGTTTACTCTTCGAAATTTCACCAAGAAATGAAGTGGGCTCTCACGTTCCTCCTATTATAATGGTTCCCCCACCACTATTTCATCCTCTTCACTATCCTAGGAAATCAAACATTTTCAACAAAATATTAACCTTCTACAAACTAATTGTTCATTCGTGTTCTTTATTCAAATTGGAGTTTTAGTATATACTTCTTTATATTCAAACTTTAACAAACTTTCTTTTAACATCTGTTAGGACAGATGTTATGGGACAGATGTTAAAAGAACAAATGTTGGAGTGGAAATGGCTAGAGCACAGGCACTTGGTTGAACTAAATTTGCGCATAAATTAACTAGAGTTGAACTGAAAATTCGCATAAATTAAAAGTTAGTTCAAAACTAAAATTCGACAGTGTTAAAAAACTCTAACAGTTGAATAAAAATAAACATTAGTTCAAAACTGAAATTCAACAGTGTTAACCAAATTCTAACAGTCAAACAAATAGGTCAAGGTAATCCAATTTAACGCGAGAACGAGGAATAGAGCACTAAGTGGCATGTTAGTCCATTACCACAAAGTGATCTATTCCTCGCTCTCTATTCTACATCTACTTTTTTCAGTTTACTTATTTATATTAAAATGTTCAAATTTTACTATGTAGAATGTCCATTCTTTCTCTTCAACTCTTCGATTGTTTTTAGCAATTGTAACAAATATTCGTTAGTTTTCACCAAAGTCTTTAGTTTGCTACATCCAATTTCAATGGAAGGTATTATAAGTTGTAATTTTATAAGTTCAATCTTTTCTTTCTTGCGAATTTCTTTCTTTATTATATTATTCCTTATTTTTGCTGAAGATTTAAACTCCATGTTGTTTCTGCTAAAGCCACAATAATAATAAAAGTCTCTTGAAACAACCTGCATTTATACACATTCCCCCACCACTTTATAATCCCCACTCCTTTCCCCCTCTTCTTTATATGTGGAAGGAAGTATTATAATTAGATTCCTAATATTTCTTTTCCTTCTTCACTACGTGGGGGAAGGGTAATTTGTTATTACACTAGTTGTGCAAGAAAATAGCCGCCAGTGTCCACACCTTGTTCGTAGCACTCCATCATAGATTGTGCCCGCTGCAACATGCGGTCTCTGTCATTTGGTGTGACAAGGAAAGAATGACTATCACCATACAATATAAAAGAGTCAATTCGTACATAACATCCTGAGTCCAACCATTTATTAGCTTCAGCCATAAACTTTTCTATTGTATCAAATGGAAATTGTGGATCAATTGCTATGACTTTACGTTCTTCACTAAGTTCAACAGTATAATCATCATCGTCCTCATCATCTTCACTTTCACTGTCGTTACTTAAAGTGTCTTCAGATTGTTCAAAAACATCAGAAATTTCAGAAAAATTAAAATTTTCATTCAGATGAGGAGGCATTTTGAAGCAAGAAATATTGTAAACAGCAGAGACGAAACGACAAGAGCGGCGTGTAGAAGAAAAATGAAGGGGTGACCAACGCTCGCTCCGCTTTTATAATAGTATGCAAATGAGGGGTAGGTGCTGACCATGACCAGTCATCGACCCAAAGGAGTGGGGGAAGTACTTTTCTTACTACTTGGATGGAAGTAGGTTAGTAGGTCACGAGACTTAGAGTGTTAAAAAATAATGGGGGAGAAACACAACGCTATAACGCGTTGTGTTTCTCCCCCAGTATTTTTTTTAAGCAATAATTTGGAAAAAGCTATGTGAATTTACTTGCTACGCCCCCACCTTGTAATACCATCCAGTTTGTGTCTGAGGAGATAGTCTTTAGAGTCTAACTCATAAACGGATTTCTCTTTGCGCAAGGATTCAATCACTTTAATATTATATCTTACGCCGTTACAAGTTGCCAAAATGTGTTCGTTGTCAATAACACTTTCAAAAAAATAGACACAACCTCTCTTAAGCCTATTTCCTTTCACACCAATAATTTTGGATTGGTATTCAACAGTGGGGGTTTCTGTCACTTGTAGTTCAGAAATGTGTTTTACGACATGTACACGGCAAAAACTTTCGTTTTTTACACATTTCCTCCCACAAGGTGATCCTTTCTTAATTCCCCTAGTAAGCATTTCAGGGCAAGTAGTGGGACGGCTAAATGCCCTACGACGCTGTTCTTGTAATAATTGAAATTGCTCTGAAGGAGCGGGTTTAGGAGTAGGTTTAGGAGTAAGTTTAGGAGCTGGTTTAGAAGCTGGTTTAGGAGCTGATTTAGGAGATGATTTAGTAGCAGGTTGAGAGGATTCAGTTTTGTGATAGGTATGATCTTCAGGTGTACTAAGTGGTGGGGTAGGAGGCAATGGTGATAGTGGGATAATGGGTGTGCTAAGACGATGAACAATGGTTTCAACGGAAGGGGTATTAGGATGGTGGTGAACTGGCTTCTGCGGTGGCGGCATAGTAGTTGATGGTGGTGCGGAGTCCTTTGAAAGCGAAGGCGGTGAAAAAATACTACGAAGTCTAGAAGTGTTGGTTGGCGGAAGAATAGCTCCAGAAGTTGAAGGTTGAGATGCAAGTCGATTCTTGTAGCAATCAGGAAGGTTTTTGAGGCGAAGAGTTTTCTTAGGTGCAGGAACAGCCGTAGTAGAAATAGAAGTCGAAGTAGAAGTTAAAGTAGAAGTTGTAGTTGGCAGAGATAACATGGTTGTGGCTCCAAGTTCGCAGCGTAACGTCTGGAATCAGAATGAAATGTTAGCCGCAGTCGGTGCGTCTTTTATAACAATATGCAAATGAGAGGGGTAGCAGCTGGCCGGGACTGATTATTGACCTGGGAGGTGGGGGAAAAGGGGAAAGAGAAGGTATTTATTTAAAATAATTCGCATAACTTTTGACTAAAATAAGATAACCAAATTCTTCTTTTACCAAAATGTTTGTCTTACATAGACCTTTTCAATGATGTATCGCTTGTCCAAATCCGTCAATCCGTTATCAAGTTATAGCCATTTTAATTTTTCAGGTCATGACCGGTCGTTCACCCGTAGTGGGGGAAGGAGTGGGGGTAGGAGTGGGGGAAGGGGAGGGAGGGGGGAATCGACTCCATTTTTTCGGGGGGGGAGGGGGGGGGAGGGGGGATCAACTCCATTTTTTCGGGGGGGGAGGGGGGGGAGGGGGGGTCATTGACCCTTCCGAAAGTGGGTCAAGGTCATTCAAGATTTATAATGATCCAAGGTGATGGGAACAGTAATACTGTTCCCACCACCCTGTTTGCCTAGCGGTTCCCACTCCCAACCCACTAGTTACGTTCTGCAAGGGAGGTCCCTGGGCCGTCCGCATCAAAGCGTAACGTCCCGTCCGCATCAAAGCGTAACCATTAATTTCAGGGAAACTGGAACAGCAGGGAGGCCCTGGTCCATCCGCATCAAAGCGTAACGTCCCGTCCGCATCAAAGCGTAACCATTAATTTCAGGGAAACTGGAACAGCTAATGCAGAAACGCAACTCTAACACCCACCCAAACTAATCCCACCCATCATATTCCTAAACAAAATGCAAAAAACCTAATCCGCAATTTGCGGATGTCCCACCCCTTCTAAGTGAAGTTCAACTGAACTTCTGAATTTACAGTTAATCTACCCCCTAACATCTAGCTGAAAGGCAAAACAACAACATAAATTATTAATATCAACACTTAAAACTAACAACACATCATTATTAAAAACCAAATAATTCAACACAACCAAATACCATCATTATTCTTAAAATTAATACACCTTAATGCTAAACACCTCTTAAAATTAATACACCTTAATGCTAAACCCAACTTATAACTAACATCGCAATGCGCAAATTATTTCTTAAATTAAATACAACTTACAACTAAACACACACACACACACATACCACATTGCATTAAAAAACGCAACGTAGTATAAGAAGTTCAAATATATATAGGCCTACTATATATTTGAAACCTCTTGCTGAGTCGCCAACAACCTTTCGCTATGAAAGTTTGTTGGCGACTGAAGCAAAGATATAGCTCCTATCGCTCCTCGGGTTTTCAAGGAGTGGGGGAAGTTGTTTCACTCCAGTACAGTGTTCAATCCAGTCCAATTCACAGCGGTGTAAAAGGAAGGTAAAGGAGTGGGAAGCGGCGCATGCGCAACAACACAAAACCAAGGTTTGAGGTTAGAATTATCCATGTGCAGTAGCGCTAAAGTGAGTAATACAGGACTAGGCGCATGCGCATAGCATAGACTCATTCCTATCCGGAGAACTCGTTGCATGCGCAGCAGGTTTGAGGTTAGAATTATCCATGGCAGCTGCCATATTTAGTCTGGTTTCACCACATAAAGTCAACAACCGGTGGTGACCGGCCATTGACCTGGAGGAGTGGGGGAAGGAGTGGGGGAAGGGGGAAGGGGGGGGGCTCCATTTTTTCGGAGGGGGAGGGGGGGAGGGGGGGAGGGGGGGAGGGGGGGGGAGGTCATTGATCTTTCCGGTCGGTCATTGACCCCAAGGAGTAGGGATAGACACAGAACCCTACTTCTCTTACTACTCAGGTGAAAGTCGGTCAACCAGTCATTTGCTTGCCATCTGCCGCCATCTGGCTGGAGTTATTGCCTCTATAAAGGTGGGTAGTTTATCGCGCTACAAACATTCATTGCCTCGCATCCGCTCGGTCATCATCTCTCGTTAGTTTTGGTAAAGCGACAACATGTCGTCGTGGCCAATTTTACCTGCGGCCGCACCATACCTGCTCTGCGGGGGTACGACAACATGTCGTCGCTGCCGCTTGAGGCGGGCGACGACATGTTGTCGTACCCCGAGAGGGGAGGTTTAACGAGGGACTGACAGCTAGAGATCAATGACACTTCGCGTAGGAAAGGAGTGAAATTATCCCAATTGTAGTTGTTAGATGTGAATATAGACTAATCATGCAAATTAAGGTTATATTAGTAGACAAATCACAATAACAAAATTAAACTAATTGTTTGCTTTATTCTTATTATTTTAAGATGTCATCTTATTATATTAAGATATCTTATTATTTTCTTATTATTGTAATATTTTTTATCGACGATATTAGATTTATTTCATAGAACTATGATAGTGTAATACCGGCCTGATCATTGGTGTGATAAGGTTCATGAATAATATAAACATAATACACCCATCCGTTAAGGAAACAGATATTTATAAAAAGAAAATGTCAGCTGGCGCCTAACAAAGCATTTTAGGACATGTGTTTCCATATTATTTTGATCCAATTATCTAAAAATCTATAGATAAAGGGTATCTATAGAGCGTAAAGATAGAGGGTATTTAGATAAAAAAATTTGAATTTAACAATATATTGGCCGAGAAATAAGTTTAGAAAAATCCTCAACCCCAGTAAAATTGTTTCTAGTTATAAAGTAGAACTTTAAAAAGCGACATTAATTTAATAATTGCCAGCACAACACTTGGAAGGTTAAAATATCAATTTCCAAACATGCCATTTTGATTTATGTTTGATGACCAAAACCACTAAAGTCAGGTTCTGCACTGCACTTCTGATTAAGAAAATTCATCTTTGGTGATAAAGTTTATTTGAATAATATATTATTACTATGTCGTAGCGAATATGTCGTCGCTAAGGAACAAAAGTAAATTATACTCATAAACTATTTCTGTACACGTCATCTGTCCTGAAGGTACAAATTTCAGTTCCCGAAACGTCATGTTTAAAGTGTATTTGTATTTTGTAGTGCAATGTTACATTAAATAGGATAATAATTATCCAATAATCTTGGACACTGGCGGAGTAGGAGAGTATAGGAGACCCGCCGCGCCGTGTTCATACCCTTTTGGGTACAAAGACATCCAAGAAAAATATAATGATTTAAAGTGAAGCATATTTAAATTATATGCTAAATTCATTACCGTCTAAGAAATTAGTTACATCTTTGACTATATACCCTGACGTGAATAGACTTCTCATGCACATGCACGTTTGAAACCTTTTCACGGTGGGGCGATTTTCTGTGGCGTACATGAAGTACTAGGTAAAATGATTGGTAAATCAAGGATGAAACGGTCTTAATATTGTTATAAAGTGTTTTTGCAGCACTGCAAATCCAACTGACACCAGGGCCTGGCGTACACGAACCTTCCAAATTTCGGTATCAAACAAAAAAACTCATTGGCTGAGAAAGTGTGTATTGGTATTAGTCAATGAATACATGTAAACATGATATTTTTAGGTAAAACTAGACTAATTTTGGATTATTAATTAGACTTTAATTTTGTTCATTTTTACTTCATATGAGTTTTGTCAATCGGATCAAGAGCATTCTTTTTGGCCGGTCACTGCACCAGTTCCGTAATCCGCACATGCTTGTTTAAACAATTTGTTTTATCTATGAAATAATATGTTATCTCATAATAATAACGTTGGGTGAGATGAGTGAAGAACAGTAGGACTTACAATAATGCAATAAATAATTTTATAAATCAATTAACATTTATTTGTTTATGTTTAGTAGTCTAGTCTGTTTATAATAGCGTTCGAAAAGAGAAAGCACGAAGTGGTACTTAAAGTTCGTAATGAACCACCCTTAAACGGTCATACTAGAATATTATTTAAACCTAGAATGAAATCTGTTTTAACACTATTAAATTGTGTTTATCTATCAGTACAAAGAATTGCATCCTAAACTGGAATACGTGTTCGGTGCATCTCTTTTATTCCAATACTCGTGGGGTAGTTTATTAACTAATTTTACATTAGTTAATATTAACTAATATCCTCTCAATAGCCGATAAACAATCAACTTGTCGATTTTTAATTGTTGCAGTAATATATCGTGTCTTACGATAAAAGAATCCATTTCATTCTTACAGTCTACCTATATATTTTAAATTTTGAAATTTAGTTGCGGATGTTTTTTTTTATTATTTTAAACGAAAATCAAAATAACGGTTCAGCAAAATCCCCACCATTCGTCGCTACCAGAAGACAAAGCATTCCTTAAAACGTGGCGATGGACGCAACCAATACCTGTCCTCGGGATTGGTTCTGGTATTCCAAAAATTGTATGATTCATCCTCCTCCCTGGCAGGTCCAGTTGGTTGACAAGCGTCATTTCGGGTGTGAGTTTTGACACAGCAACATGGGCGAAGTGCGATCTGGTTTAAGGGGTGCACAGCAGATGCTGTTTGAAAATTATATCTACACTAAAGTTTGCGACGGTGCGCGAAGTGTTAGGTGGCGATGTTTAAATAAGACGAAATTCGCATGCAAAGCTGAGATGACTTCAGACCTGGAAACGGTAAGTCATTTTAATAATATTTCTGTTTTTATTGTAATTGTTATAGGTTTTTGTCTTAAATAATCAAATAGTTTTGGGTAAAAAAAATAAGCTTTAGTATTCTGTGTGTTTTGCTGTAATCAAAAATATTATTTTTTATTATTTTACATTTTACCAACGAAAAACAAAATAAAAATATAGTACTGTTCTTGTTACAAACTTAGTAAATTAAGAATAAATTACAAGTATAAATTAATTTCAATGATACCTAATGAGACAGCAATTAGTGTACCCATAACTACCTTACTGATAATACAAGTTTTGTTTTAATGAATTACTGGTCAAAACAATATTATATCGTAGGCATAAATTTGCAGTACCGGGTGTCCCAGACCACCCGTACACCCCTTTTAAAATCTACAAAGCTAATTATTTACAAAAACAAATATTGTGCCATTACAGGTAAACCGCGGTTGCGCTCTATCCATTGATCAAAATTTCAATGTACAGGGTGTACCATAAGTGACCTACCCAGACCGGAAGTCATAAATTTTTAATACGAACCCCCACTTTTTATGGTATTTTTGGATTCTAGACATAATTTTAAGATTACTTTACAATTTAAAGTGTATCCCTAATCCTAACGGTTTTGGAGATATTGGAGGTAGAAGTTTGTTTTTTTTCCATAAGAATAACATGGGACTAAATTTCACATCGACAAGAGAGTTTTTGCACATACCGTAAATGCATACGGTAAACGCTAAACGCTATTTCATTTATGGTTGATTTGCCTATTTATACTGCTTGAAGCTATGAAAAACTTGTTGAAAAGTGATCAGCGATAAATCTTATACATTATTTATCCCGTTCCAACACCGTGAACTGTGAATTATTTATAAATTTACCAATATCAAAATAGCGTTTAGCATTTACCGTAAGGTTTACCGTATATTGCAAAAACTCTCTATTATCTCTGTAAATTTCCCGTTAAACTAAAAAGACCTATCATAAAAATGCCTTAGCTTCTTCTTTTAAACACTTTAGCATCATAAATTATTAGTTTTGTCATAAATTTTTTTATTTTTCCATAAAGTTTTTAATATGGCGGAAATTATTTTTAACGTATAGTAAACTACAATTAATTATGTGAAAAGTGATATTTTATGATGAATTACTATCTAAAATGAGGTTATAAGATATTTTTATGCTTGGGCAGTTACGTTAAAGGTAAAAGTTTCAGTGTTAATGGATATGAAAATTTGCTCATTGTTATTCTTATGAGAAAAAATCTACCTCCATTATCTCCTAAACCATTAGGATTAGGGATACACATTAAACCGTAAAGTAGCCTTAAAATTATGTATAGAATTCAAAAATATCATAAAAAGTGGTTGTTCGTATTTAAAATTAATGACTTCCGGTCTGGGTGGGTTACTTCTGGTACACTCTGTACATTGAAATTATCATCAATGGATAGAGCGCAGCCGGTTTCCCTATAATGGCAGGATTTGATTTTGAGAGAATTTAATTGTGTAGATTTTATGGGGTGTAGGCTACGGGTGGTCTGGGACACCCGGTATACTAAGTTAATACTTTGTACGTAAAAAATTGGCCACAGTTTTATAAGTTTAAATGGTGACAAAAATTTCCCTGACAATAAAATTTCCCTGAAAATAAATCCCTGACAACATAATATTTAAACTTACAATTTTGCCATTTAATTAGTAATGTGAACCGTCCAGTTGTATAAATTCCGGTACAGTTAGGTACAGTGTGAATTTCGTTTGTATTGTCAATTGGTATTATGATTCTTTTAAACGTCACTCACTATTCAAAAGGTTTTTTCTTGGTCTCTTGATTGCAATTGCACTTTATTTACATCTCCTTCCTAAGTCTTAGTATTTCTTCTTGAGTCTTTTAATTATTATTTATTCATAGTTCATCTCCTGTACCTTCAAATTTTTGTACACCCTTTTGTACATTAGTGAGACCAGTAAACTAAACGGTAAGAATCACATTATCCTACATGACAATTTTAAGAAGTTACATAATTTAATTATAACAAAAATAACCACTCAATATGTACTAAAATTTATTTATTTTTATTTCAAAAATAACATTTCATTAATTTATAGTTAAGATAAAAAACATATAAGTAGTGTAAACAAATTAATCTGTAAACCATAAGTTTAAAAAGGCCTATAGTAAATAAAATAAGTAAACTCTATTTATATAGTAACCGAAATTTCACTTAATCATGGCAAACGTTAACTATTTATTTTACCACTCTCAAAGTAACTACAATGTTGAACAATCTTTTGTTGAAATTTTTATCGTCTGACAATAATGGTGGAGAATTGGAGTTGTCTGCTTTGTTTACTAAATTTATTTTTTAAATCAGCAGTGGTATGAAATATTAGTGTAGGACATGGATCACCAGGAGCAGTAAACAAATCGACAAAATAACGTCTTCGATTGGTCTAAATAAAGTTTAAAATTCATTTTACAGAGTTTTAAGGCATATTCTCAGGGGTGCCATATTTTTCCTCTCAGGGACCATAAGAAATCCATTGATATCAAAATATCCTTGATCCGTTCATCGTTTCTCTCTAGACCCTTAAATGCACTATTTTATTATATAAAAAGATTGTTTTGATTCCATTTCAATTTACTTAACACTTTGATAACATTTATATATGACGTAATCTATCATTACGAATATTAGAATGAGGTTTACTAATGCATAGTATTCTTCAAAAAAGAAATATGTAAAATTTAGACGTTTTAAAACTAAATGTAAAATTTTAAAAAATTGAGTAAACTGAAAAGGGCAATAAAATGGATTGACGCTTTCCCAACACAGAAAAACACAACCCACACGGAGGAAGTATTAAAGGGGGATCAATAAAGGTAACGGTAACATTTAATAAATGTCTAGTACACTTAATTGAATTTGCTGTATATGTTGGCCTAAGAGTGTTTTTTCAGTCAGTTGATGTTGTTCAGATACAGAACAAAAAGTTCAGATTAAGTCAGTTTTTGTCAATGTTATTTAATAACATTGCCTCTATGTGAAAACCCCTGATTATATTTTAGTGTTATGCTTTTAGCGTCCAGTAGTTGAAACGAATTATACTATTTCTATATCGAAAAACTACTTTATTGTAAGATTTCAGTAAGGAAAGATAAATAGCATAATCAATGTGGGGTGTCCGCCGACGCCGAGAGAGCAGACCTGTGCGCCAAAGCAAAGCCTACACCTCAGGCTATGCAGGTAGGCAAGCCGAGAGAGAGTGAGAGAGGAGATTAGCCAGGGTACGACTTTGTGTCGTCGCTGCCGCTTGAGGCGGGCGACGACACAATGTCGTACCCCCGAAAATATTTTTACTGCGCCCCAAAGGGAGCAGGTAAAATTCAGACATAAAGTCGTACAATCGTTAGTTTTATGTTATGACTACTTCACTTACTAGGTTTGAGGTTAGAATTATCCATGGAATAGCCTTCATAAATTCTAACCTATAAAATTACTACTCTGGCTTTCTGTTTCAATTTCTTTTACACTTCATTTTATATCTCAGTCTTCTTTTAACTTCTGAACTTAACACATCGGTTATGATGACTGCACAATGTTTAAAATTAAAGCTTTTGCGAACACAACACATATTACAAAGTACTTCTAAACCTTCAATTTCAAAGTGTAGAACTAATTTAAATAGAGTTAGGAAGAAGTACAGTTTTAACCCATTATACTCTTCAAAGACTTCGCAGGTTAATGTTGATGATAGTGTTATTTACAACATTTTGCATTCTATGTTACAATTCAACAACTTTGAACTTGTTACACCTATCGACTGTGTTCAACAAGTTTTTTTATTTTACCCCTACTATTCCTCATATAAGCGCTGTCACCACAATTCCTACTTCATGCTCCTCTATTCTCTTCAGCTGAGCTAAGGTTTGAGGTTAGAATTATCCATGGCGGCCGCCATGTTTAATTCAGTTTCACCACATAGAGTCGGCAACCGGTTATTGGTCTAAAGGAGTGGGGGAAGGGGTGGTGGGGGAAGGTTGCCATTTTATAAACCCTCTCCCTAGGCGGCGCTTCTCATTCGATCGCCAACTTTCAAACAATAAACACCTCTCCCATGGCACGAATGAATTATCCCACTATCACCAACTAGTTCAACTTTCAACTATTTCTGGTGGTAGTTGGATAGGCTTTTTTAAAACTTACTCTGGATGACCTTGACATACTTTCCAAGCCCCAGTTATAACTGTTAAATTTCAGTTTTAAATTAACTCTTAATTCATGCCCAATTCTACTTCAAATTCAGGGCATATGCTCTCGCCATCTGCACCCCAGCATCTGACGCCATCTGCTCGAGCAGCTGCTCGGGCAGATGGCACGACTTCCGGCGCAGAAGTAACCAAAACACACTACTAAGGTTCGTACTTAAATTATGTATCGCATGGCTCATTTATCCAGCTACCAGGTTTTAAGAATAAGAAAATAAATTCTGCAGTTGCTTAGCACCTGGGTCAGTGTATGTAAAACTAAACACTAAAATAAAATTGTAGATCTCTCTATAAAGCTAAATCCAGGGCGCTAAGCCATTGCAGCCCATTTTCACTTGCGCTTTGCATACCCATCATCTTTCCAGGGAAAGCTCACAATGTGCACTCTGCGACTATGTGCTCCATATTTCCATAGTTTGATACTCCTCTCCGCAGTCGCATGACTGGTCTTGTGTCATTCCCCATTTGTACTTCCAATAATTACATATTCCCACTCCAGTAAGGAAACAATTGGGTAAATTCCACTACATTAAATTACATGAATATGCTTTATAGCATTCCACGAAAACATCATTTTCATTACTCTACACACGAAAGTACACTTTCTAAACGTAAAATGAGCTAAGAAAATACGTTATTCCCGCTACTGCACGGCAAAGTTACATAACGTTTACTTTCCGTGCGTATGTGGTACACGGAAAGTAACCGTTATGGGATTTTGCGGTGCAGTCCGATCAGCTGTTGCATTAGGCCGATCAGCTGTTCACAACGCTTAGTTTCGGTGCGTGTGTACCACGAAATAAGCACGGAAACTCAGCCTTATAAGCTCGGGTTTTTCTTGATACTAAGTTGAACAAACAAAAATATTCATGTTGTTTACAAGTTTTTCGATATCGTAATGAAAAATAATGTTCAATACTCGTCTCAAAAGTGCCATTGCTGGGCTCGATAGCCTTTTCCACGCTCGGCTTCGCTTTGCGCGTAAATGCAATCTCTCCCCGCAATGAGTCACTTTCGAGACTAGTAATGAAAAATACTATTAACATATTGCATCACAGAATAGTATATTTCTTTACAAGGGCCGAAAATGGGGTTTATCGGCTTCGAGAGCAGCCAAAACAGTTTTGGCCGAGTTAAGGACGATATTTTTAATTACACTACACAATTCAATAAATTCTAAACAAGTGAAAAAAATATTTTTTAGTTCATAATAAACAAAACATAACCTCAACTAACCTAGCGGGATGTACTGCTTGTGTTTCTGGTTGCTCGGCAGCCACTTCATGTCAGCTAAGGCCACCGAAACTAGAATACTCTAACGGTAGGTGACAACAAACTACAGCTGATTCCAAGGGAAAGCACCATTTTCCGATGTACGTTATATATATGTATATATATATATATATATATATATATATATATATATATTTGACAGTTGCTACCAGCTGAACTACCAACTACCTACGTCACTGATTTGTTATTTGTTATTATTGTTGTCACCTACCTAATTATATTCTAGATTTCTTTGCTACCCTACATTACCGGCCTATGCCGGAAAATTTTGCCGGTCTAGGCCAAGAAAACAGGTGTTTCGTTGGTAGAAGTGAGGTTCAAAAACAGGTGAAATCAATTTAGTGTGATGAAAAAAATTATTGTTACCTTCGAACAGTTAAGCTGTTAAATGACTCAAGCTGTTCATGACTCATGCACCACAACAGTTCAACCAATTATTAAAGCCTTATTTTTAAAAATTATCAAAAGATTTCAAACTAAGCAAAGCAACGTACTTGCAAAAACCATCAAATTAATTTTATGAAAAATGTAAAAGTAAATTATCAAAATTTCCATAAGGTACAAATATTTCACAAAAAATATTAGGCCTTTCAATTTATTTTAAACCTTTAACGAAGGAAATCCTCCTTTTCGACACTTATCCTAAAACCTTACTCTTATTCTAGATTTATTTACAAATATTTTAGACCATAATTTATTATCTTTATGTCACCATGAAAACGTCAGAAAAAAATATTGTAACCCTAGCCTAAGATCAATTTTCTTAAATCAAATTAAAATTTTGCTATCATTGAAAAATTATCATTTGGAAATACAGTTTCAGCTAACAGGTAATATTTATTCTAGTTAAAAAGTGAAATAGTTAATAGTTGACAGTAAAAAAACCAAGCGGACTAATTACTGCATATTAAGAAGACAATAATGTTGCCGTGCAAAAACAATCAAAACTATCCAAGGAAAATTGCGCAACTTACATGAAAGATTTAATACACTTAAGCTGGTGTATGAAGCTAGTTTATTGGCGAGTAGCATTACAGCAGGCTAGGGGTTTACGTCAGTGCACGAACGTTACGTAAGGGCAATATCGCGATCTGAAGGCCTCCGGGACAGCGCTTGTGGGGCGGGGGAGCTATCAAACGGGCACGCAAAGTCCAGTACTGTTGACCCGCACAGGAGATAAAAAACTTACCTGTTATGACCTGGTTTATAACATTTCATACTTCAACTTCTACAGGATTGAGGTATCATAGTTTGTCGACAACCTGTAGAAAATCTCTTCTAAGAACTACCCTGTTGTAACCCACTGCACTTCTTTATCAAACACAAAATTACCTATCCGATACTCCTTTGAAGTATTTCACCTTCATTCTGTTCAAAAAAGGATTATACTATAAAATGTGTAAAAATTATACTAAGTGTTAGTAAAAAAATGAAATAGTTTTGTATATTTTATTTAAAGATTCAGTTGTCTCATTAATATTCAGGATTTCTCCGTTCAATGTTAAACTTGAAATTCGGCATTTTAGTACGAAACAATATGATGTTTATGTACATAACAAACGTTTGAAATTTTTTGTGTGCTGTTTATACATAGTGTATCGTATAATTTTTTTCATGATAGGTTAAAATTAAATACTCTTTTAATGAAAAACATAAATTTTATTAACTTCACACATATTGTCAAAAGTATAAAATATTATTAGCTAAATAGAACTTACACGTTTGTTAAATATAATATTTCCACTTATTTGTAATTATTTTAGTATAATCGTATTTATGGTCACACAACAGCCAAAGTCAAACTAACTTTAGAAAAAAAATCTCGTATTTTAAATTATTGATTATAATTTCTAAAGAGCGATTGAAACACTTGAACAAGGCATTTTAACTATTTTAAATTGACTTTATATTTTAAATTTGTAAAACAGAATACTTGCAAATAAAAATAAACTGTTGCTTTTTTTTAAAGTCGTACAATTAGTTAACACTTAACGTACATTCAAAAAAAAAAAAAAAACTTGCTAAAGGCATTCAAATGCTAAGCAAAAATTTATCCCACGAAGATGTTTCTACCATTATACTTGGTTTAAAGAATGTAAGATATACGTATTGTTAAACTTCTTCTTTTAAAATAAGATGACAAAAGTGAAACTTAAACATTCAATATGAGATAAAATACCTTATAAGAATGATAAATAGGTCTATAATAAATAGAAATTGTTTAACGTTGGTTTGGGAACACTGAAATCACCGTGAGTTATCTTCTATTGATTGAAAACATGACTTACTCCTTTATGTTATCAAGAAGCAATACAGATCAACATATTATTTTTCTATGGAAGCTTTATAAAATTCTGTTCGACTAATTAGTTGGGGCCTGTTGGGGGTCCAAAAATGGGGTTTAACAAACTTAAACCTTAATCAGAGGGATTTAAGGAGTTTATTACCTAAATTATAAAACCTCATAGCTAAATTTACGTAATGCAAAGTGATGAGCACTAATCTGAAGTTGTGGATTGTGCAATATAAGGCATACTAACATGGACTACGCAGCTTTCAACCTTAAGGACATCAGGGTCTCACTGACGTCTGCTAACTTGAGACGTAAAGCTTCACCAAGTAAAGTGTTTCCCCTACAGTTCACACAGTTCATGTAGACATGAAAGTCTTCCGAACCGAATCTTTTCTTGATACTGTCAACTACATCTTGATTGTTATTTCCTAACATAGTGAAAAGCCTTGAAGCGCTTCGTAGAAGGTCAACAACATGTGCATGCCCAGCACTTTGGGCTAACTTGCGAGGAGTGAGTGCCTCAGGTCCCCTGTAGTTCAGACAAGCCCCATGACGCAACAGCAGCTTGCATATCTCAAGATGACCTCCTCTGGCAGCCAAATGTAAGGCGGTGTATCCTGAGGCACCCACAGTAGAAACCGTAGCTCCGTTGTCAAGAAGAACCTTTACAAGTTCTAAGGACCCGTTTGCTGAACACAAATGAAGAGGAGGATCTTCATCTTTGTAATGACAGTTAACAACAGCTCCTAGCTTCAAACTGTTTTTAACAAGTTCAGGGTCGTTGTTCACAATGCCTTTCATAAACTGCTGTTGAGCATCAAACAAGCTAGAGATTCTTGGGCTGGATTTAACTACTTCTCCTACGGGATTTTTATCCAAGGGGTAGTTGTGTTCCCAAAATAGTTTTAGGATTTGTTGGTTACCGCATTTCAACATATAGTTATAAATTGGTTCTCTCTTGAAACTTTTGAAACAATCTGCTCCATATGCCAAGCAAAGCTTGACTAAATTAACATGCTGGTTGTCTAATACATACGTGAAAATGGAACCATAAACACTACACACAGTTTCATTAATGTTGCTTCCACATTTTATGTACTCTTCCAGTGCGATCCAATTTTCTGACGAGAATATCCAATGTATTGGCAGGTTTCCTAGAAAATCTCTAATACTTTTGTCCGCCCCCTTTTCAAGAATATACCTTATTATCTTTTGATGCACGATCTTTTGTTTTTCATTGAATTCTCTGATCGAACAACCGAATAAAATGTGAAGAACAGTGCCATTGTTTATTGGATTTCTGGCATTAATATCGGCACCATTTCTCAGCAATAACTTTGTCGCTTGTAAATTATCCATAACAGCTAGTTGTAAAGCTGTCGTATAGGGCATATACGCTACCAAATTATAGGCATATTTTGTCGGAGTAAACAGTCTGTTAACATTAGCACCTGCTCCTATTAGCATTTTTAATATAGTGGTGTCATCAAATTGAACTGCCAAATACAATGGAGGAGCTTCATTCAAGAAGAGGCCTTCTACATTTGCGCCATAGTCAATCAAAAGTTTTACGATTTCTGGGTTCGCAGGTCTTTGTCTGAGAGCTTGTGTCAATGAAGTCGTTCCTTCTGCAACCCGAAAGTTTACATTTACATTCTGTTCCAGAATAAATTTTAAAACAGGAATATTCCTTACGCCAATAGCTCTCGTTAATGGCCTGACTTCTGTCAAGTCGTTAAAATGAATTATCCCATCCTTTGGAAAGCCAGCTGATAGAATAGCTTTTACGATTGAGATTGGAGAGCCTTTGACAATAGCGTGATACATTGGAGCTCTTCCACCACCATCTACCTCATGAACATTTGCTCCAGACTCTATAAGCATTTCGGCTATTTTGTAGTGTTTTTGCATTAAAGCAATACACAACGGGTTTACTCCATCTAAATTACCCAAGTTTACATCTGCTCCTTCTTTAACCAAGTATCTACACATTACTTCTTCTCCCAAGTGGATTGCTGCAATGAGAGGTGTGGCATTTTTACCACAAGATTGCGCTCTCATGTGGGCAAAACAACTCATCGTCCTCAGGAGGGAAGATGTCTCAAGACCCGGCCTCCGCTGCACCAACGAGTCAACCTTGCTCACATCCTTGTCAACAATAACTCTTTGAAGATCGCTCTCGTTGGAGTTTCTGTAAAAAAAAAGAATAAAAACATTTGGAAAAAAGTATTTATACATAAAAAACTTTTTTAACATTTAACTTTCTTTTTTATTGTATATTTACTAAACTAGTTAATCGGTATCTGCCAATCCTAAACAGATGGCCATAGATACAGTAAAAATTATCCGTACTTCATGAGGCATAAAAAAGTTTAAACTTTTTTTTATTTAACGAATTTAATGGCTTTTCAAGTTTCCGAACAGAAACTAAAAATACCATTGAAATGTGACAGTTTCTAATTTATTACACAAACACAGCTATATATCTATATTACATAAACTTTAAAATATATAGTTTATGTAAATATATTGTTCAGTAGAGATATATATTGTTCTAAGAGTAGATTATTATCTTAATAAAAAATCAAAGATGTGTAGTTATGCAACCATGTATTGTCCAGTTATAGGCATACTAATTGTTCTAAAATTTTAAACGAAAAGTAATGCATTTAAATAATATTGTGTGTTATTTACTGTTTCTAATTGCATTAGGATATAATATTAGATTGAATTTAAAATTTTAATTGCTTTTTAAAATTGTAAGCAATTACAGAAATCTTTTATAATTATTGTGATAAACAGTATTATTGATTATAAATAATAAGTAAGGTTTTCTAATGTTTTTTTACTATATATACGCACAAACAATTTCATGTGTTTTTTGTACATGAAGTTCAAGAGTTTCCTAATTAGTTCTATTCATTACATACAATGTACACCAGGTAGTAAAAATCGGAAAAGTAACACAATGATAAACACTAAAATCCAATGTTATAGCCCCTGAGCTGTAGTTTAAAGGTAAGAAATATTACTTACGGTGAACGATCGACAACTCTAGTGGAAACTAAGAATTGTTTGTAGGGTAACACGCCAAATAAAAACATTTTAGTTTTTTTTCTGGTAGAGCTTATTTAGAGCTATTTTAAAGAGCTATCTGGAAGAGCTTATTTTATTTATCTAAGCTTATTTATGTCCTTTTTTTTATCAAAGTTCATTAAACATTTTGAGGATTTTAAATTAAAATATTTGTTCTATGTTTTTCATACTTTTCTTAGTATAGGATTAGTACGAAATGCCCGTTTAGCATTTATATCGATCAGGCCCTACAATGGTGAAGTTATTGGTTAAGATGTGTCTTAAAATGCAGAAAGTCAAAATTAATTAAGAACCATTAAAATTGGTCCAGAATTGGAACGAGTTGAAATATGACAAAAAGTAAGACGACCAAAGTAGTAGAAAATTTAAAAAAAAATCGCTATGATTGTCTAAGATTTTTGATAGGTCCAACCGTTTAGTTACTACAGCTTTAAAAAATGTGATGGGGAAATCTTGCTACATATTGAAGTTTAATTTTTTTGAGGGTGTTAAATATTTAAATTGTCAACATTTTCCCTTTTTATTAACGTTACAAGCAATGCCACTGCCAAATTAAGTTTCTAGCTTGATCGTAAGTACCAAATAGTATTGATATCTTATAAATCATTTATATTCCATAAAGGTACTTAAAAAAGAAAGAATAAAATCACACAACTAACCCATGTTAACTAGTTTTCGTGTCTATGAAGTAATTATATTTCTTTTGAATCTTTCGACTAACAACTCAAACACTTCGATTTTTCTGGACCTTGCGAGTCAAGTTGTCGGTCGTATGATCCTCATCAACCATAGACGTCGCAGTCGTGTATTGGAGTAGATAATTCGTATTGACTAGATTTATTATTTGTCTCAAAGCTTATATTTGGTGCGATGGTGATTATACTTCAATATTTAAAAAGATACTATGCACTTTTTCTCTTTACAACTTTGGTTATTTGGTAACCTTTAGGGATCTAGAATTTCACCCTCTCTTAAGGTGCAAAGAACCCTTGAAATAAATTACTCTGACCCTACAATAAACTACTGTATATATATAAGATAGCCAAAAAAGAGGTTAAACTAGGTATACCTGCATGAAAACACTGCTAAAACTATAACAGTAAAATAATTAAGAATAAAATTGTAAAGACACACTATGTTTTAACTTTGTAATTCTTTATAGTTTAACTTTAGGGCCTCCGGGGTTGAAATTTGACATGGACGTTTCTTTTTAATCATGGGTGCTCCATGAAACGGTTTTGCAAATATAGTTTTCTAAGTTCTTTAGAGCTCCGCCCCACAGGACTCCAAAATTACTTTAGGGCCTCCAGAGTCGATATTTGACATGGACGTTTCTCTCTGTTCATGGGTGCTCACTAAGAAACGGGTTTGCAAATATAGTTTTCGAAGTTCTTTAGGGCTCCGCCCCAAAGGACTTCAAAATTATTTTGGGCATCCGGGGTTTAAATTTGAATCCTAAGTTCCTCTTTGCTCATAGTTACTAAGAAAAGGTTTTGAAACTATAGTTTTTAAAATTCTTTAGGGATCCACCCCACAGGTCTTGAAAATTATTCTATAGGGCCCACAGGGTTGACATTTGCTCATAGGTGCTCACTAAGAAATAATTTTGCAAATTTCCTTGAGGGCTCCGCCCCATAAAACCTCAGGATTATCATAGATCCATGGGGGTATAAATTTAACGTGGATGTTCCGTTTTGCTAACAGGTGCTCACTTCGAAATTGTTTTGTAAATGTAGTTTTTTAAGTTCCTTAGGGCTCCACCCCATATAACTTCAAAATTAATCCAGGGCCAACAGGTTTGAAATTTGACATGGACGTTCCTCTTTGCTCCATACGTGATTAATAAGAGACAATTTTGCAAACGATTCCCTCAGGGCTCCTCGCCACAAATTAACAAAACCACCATAGATCCTACGGGTTGAAATTTAACGTAAACATCCCGTTTTGCTAATATGTGTTCACTAAGAAACAGTTTTGCAAATATAGTTTTTTATGTTCATTAGGGCTCCGCCCCACATGACTTAAAAATGACTGAAGGACCTACAAGGTGTAAATTTGACATGATCGTTCCCATTTGCTCATAGATTCTCAGGGATTTTTCTATTTAAGAAACATTTTTTCACTAAGAACAGGTTTTGCGAAATTCCTTCAGAGCTCTACTCACACTACTTCATTATTTCAATGTCATTCTTAAAGAAGTAGATTTTGTTACTCTTTAAAAAGATTTTACTACCTTTAAAATAAATTCAATCACGGGCGAAGCCGTGACGGGAATCAGCTAGTTCTTTATAGTTTATTTCTTATATGTTGAATTATTTTATTATTGTCACTTTTAGCTTTAAGATTAGCTTTGTGTGTTATCAACAAATTCATTTTTCATGTATTAAGATTGGCTTGAACATAATATGTCCACAATAATGACTTAAACAATAACTTGATTCGTGATATTAAATTACATTTTCCAATGTAAAATATTTGTTTAAATATACTTTCAATAGTTTTTTAAAGAAATGACAGCATTAAAAATGTTTAAACAAGTTTCAGATAAAGTTTTATAACGCTTAGGATGTAGAACAATGAGGAGAAATATTCGCTACTTGCAAAGATTTATTTTACACCAATATACCAACCATAACTTTGATATTTAACAAAATTAAAGTGCCATTTTGCTTGGTGCTTACCTAGTGTATAAGGTTAGAATAAATAAACACATTTTAACAAAGAAAACATATTTATTTTACGGAAATACAATTCGTGTAAATTACAAAGGTAACAACATTATTAGAAGTGCAAAACTAGTTTTTAATTCGCCAGTCAGTTGTTTAAATATTAGACGTAATTTCACGACTTACTAAAACAGACATACATTCGTTGCATAAACTTAAGTTTTATAAACAATAAAGTCATTGTAACCACTAATTATCTTAACGATCTTAACGAAAATCCTTACGATGTAAATATAAAAATACTGGTATGGTAATTTTTAGTACATATCATTCTTATCTTACTGAACAACGTTCTTTACACTTGAAAAACTTAAGTAAGCTTGATAGTATTGGTTTCATTTACACTTTCTTTATAATTATTATTAGAGACTAATATTCATTATTCACAAAATAGTATTTGATAATGCCTAACAAAATATATCTATACAGTATCAACTTAGAATATTAATTGAAACATTAAAAACCAATTGGCTGGTTGCTTTATTAATTGAAGAATAGTTTATATTATATAAAAAGGTCTAAATATAAGACGCCAAAATAAAGTTTAATTTCAACAAGTTTGGAAAATAACGACAATTGCGCAGTTTAATAGGATGAAACTGAAGCGTTTTTGTTTCAATTAAAGCTTTTTATAAAATCAACCGTAATTCAATTTACATTTTCCCTCATTAGAATCGATAGATGTTCATTAAGGAAATAAAACAGCTAAAAGAAAAAAATTTTAATTTTTCCGTTAACTAGGAATGTTGCTATTTGGTAACAATATTTTTTTTTTTTTTTATTTAAACATTCAAATAAGGATCATACATTATGTGGTTCCTGATGGTATTGTTGTGTCGAGTATATATATTGTACTAGTTTACACTGTTTATCATATAGAAACATAAAAAAGTAAAACCAATAAGCTCTCAACTAATTAAAAGCTAACGATTTTTTGTTGTAAGTTTGAATACAGCTTCGGTCTGTTGTTATTTTTATTTCACACGTCAGTCGCAGAGACGTTTCATCCGGCACTAATTCTGTGTGTGTTTTAAGTTTGCAGAAAATATGTACGACATGAAAGATTGATAACTAAAACTAGATGACTTGTTTAGATGTAAGAATGCGGCCGTTAATATTTTGAATTGACATCTTGGAGGAAATATACACAAGGAGTGGCCACGCGGGGCTAGAAGCGAAACCGCCTCACCATGCACCGTGTTGTGATAGGAATACCAAGTTCGGTGTTAAGGTGTTCAAAAGCAGAATAGATTTTAGAACTATTTACAAATAATGTGTTCATGATTGGGCCAACAATATACTTGTAAAGTTTATAAATAACTGTGTTAAAGCTATGTATTCGACCCTACAATTAATTTTACTTTCCATTACTCTTGCTATTATAGGCTAAACTTAAATTCTATTACATTTATAATTGATTTAGGAGGGATATTTGGCAGTGTAAGTATAATTACTATTGAATAAAGACTTAAAGGTTACCGTTCAAGGAACGTAATTTTAAAAACAACTTAATAATGAAAAAATAACTGTTGATTAATAATTCATCCTTATTGTACTGATAAATTTAATTTGAAGTTATACTTGATAATATAATTATTTGTATTGATGAATATGTTTATAAGTTAGTTCTAACTTATCGTACAGTAAATTTCTTACGGCTCATTTAATTGTGTTATTATTATTATGAATTCACTTATAGTATAATTATAATTTTATTGTATTGATTCATAAGTAGGTAGTGTCGTGTGCCTATAAATTACCATCCAATATATCTGAAATAATTCTGAACGTCACTTAAAATTGTAAACTCATCCTTTCACAATTAAAAATAAAGCAACTGCATTGAAAAATATCGATAAATGTACTAATTTTATGTTTTTGGTATTTTATTACACAATAAAATTAAGGTTACAGTAAAATATATATTTATATGGTTTATATTTCGTTTTAATGTATTAAAACCATCTCTTAAATACAATTCTTTTACTTCAATTTCTTATATAAATTAAAATAAGTTTTTATCTCAAATAAAAGTATATCGCAAATAGAGAGTTTAATTCTCATTAAAGATGCAAATGCTGGACTGTTTCGATTTGCCAGTGTGTACAGGATTTGAATTTAAAGTATGGGTGAGTCGCGTGTTTCCCTAACTCCCCCATGCTACAGCAGCGATACCATGCCACTCTACAGCCAGCCGCTTCTAGGTAGGCTTCCCTATAACATGAAAACTCCTTCTATACAAATTTCTCCAAGATTGACACTAGATATGCTGATTAAAATGTTTATATCGAGTTCCGCAGTTATAAACTACAAACTTACACCACAGCCAATTTCCAAATAGCATTTGACAGTGTAAATCATGTTACACGATACTACATTCGATCAGAGTCATTTTCCTAGGATAATTAGGTTGAAAAGCAACTACATTTCGGATTTGCTCAGTGCACAAACATTTGTAAAAATTCATAAGTTAACTTTGGAAGGGAAGTTCTCATTTACTTGCTAACTTAAAACCACTACCTAATAAATAGCCAACACAATTACATCATTAAAGGTGTATGCCATAATAGTGACTACAATTCAGTAGTGTGTGTGATCAGAAAATCACTTATTTTGCTAGTTTACCTAAGAATAAGAAGATTAGTTGGACAAATTTGTTGGACAATTATTGTCATACGATTAAAAACTTTGTCCAGAGAAATATCACATAATGGAACTTTCGTGATTAATGCAACTAACTACTTTTACCGCAACCGGCCAATTTAAACAGCTCTTAACCTAAGAGCCATGAGGTTCTCACCGATATCCGTTAATTTGAGACGTAAAGCTTCACCAAGTAAAGTGTTTCCTCGAAAGTTCACACAATTCATGTAGACATGAAACTCTTCCGATCCGAGGTTTTTCTTGATACTGTCAACTACATCTTGATTGTTACTTCCCAATTTAGTGAAAAGCCTTAGAGCGCTTTGCAGAAGGTTAACCACATGAGTATGGCCAGCACTTTGGGCTAATTTGTGAGGTGTGAGGCCCCCAGGCCCCCTGTAGTTCAAACAAGCTCCATGACGCAACAGCAGCTTGCATATCTCAAGATGACCTTCTCGAGCAGCCAAATGTAAAGCGGTGAATCCTGAGGCACCCACAGTAGTTACCGTAACTCCGCTGTCGAGAAGAATCTTTACAAGTTCCAAATACCCGTTCGCTGAACACAAATGAAGAGGAGGATGCTCATCTTGTAGTGACAGTTAACGACAGCTCCTAGCTTCAAACTGTTTTTAACAAGTTCAGGTTTGTTGTTAGCAATGCCTTTCATAAACTCCTGTTGAGCATCAAACAAGCTAAAGATTCTTGGGCTGGATTTAAGTAGCTTACCCAGAGAAGCTGCATCAAAAGAATGACTGTATTGCCAAAATAATTTCATGATATTTGGGTTGTTACTTTTAATCACATCGTTGGAAATTGGCTCCCCTTGAAATTTTTGGTAGTAATCTGCTCCAAAGTCCAAGCAAAGTTGGACTAAATCGGCTCTTTTGTTGGTTATGACGAATCTTAAAATAGATCCATGGATTCGATTCATAGATTTATTGAGATCCGCTCCAAATACTATAAACTCTTCGAGTGCTATCCAGTTTTTTGACTCAAATATCAAATTTACTGGCAGGTTCCCTTGGTCGTCTTTAACTGTCATGTCTGCTCCTTTCTCTAGTAAATATCGCACAACGTTGCGATGACCGATTCCTAAATGCTCAAATTTGTCAACTTTTCGAACTTTGTGGCAGCCAACATGTGAAGAACAGTGCCATTCATCATAGGGTTTCTCATATTTATGTATGCGCCCTTATCGATCAGTAGCTTTAGGGCTGGAAGGTTCCCCCTAAGCGCAGCAATTTGCAGCGCTGTAATGAAGGGCACAGGCAGGATATTATGGACATATTCCAACGGTGTAAAAACTCTGTTTATGTCAACGCCGGCGTCTAGGAGGAATTTTAACATGCTGGTGTCCTCAGTCTGAACAGCTAAAAATAGTGGAGGTGGATCATTCATGAAGAGCCCCTCGACATTTGCACCATGGTCAATTAAAAGTTTGACGGTTTCCGGGAAAACCTGGGTAATAGCAATAACTAGTGGAGTTGTTCCTGGAGCAACTCGAGAGTTAACATCTACGCTTTGATCTAGAAGAAATTTCACAACAGGGATATTCTTTACGCCGATAGCTCTTGTTAATGGTCTACATTTTACTTGGTCTTCTTTTAAAACCACTCCATCCTTTGGAAATCCTGCTAACAAGATGCATTGGACGATTGAAACTGGAGAGTCTGGGTTTATAGCGTAAAACAAAGGAGCTCTTCCAAACCTATCCAGTTCATGGACATTTGCTCCGTTCTTGATGAGCAGTTCGGCAATATGGTAATGTTTGTGGCTCAAAGCAAGGCATAGCGGGCTTAATCCGTTGCTTAAGCCCCAGTTCACGTCGGCCCCTTCTTCTATTAAATATCGACACATTTCCTCACTGCCGACGGTGATGGCCGCAATCAGAGGAGTGACATTTCCACCTTCAGGTTGTGACCTCAACTCACGGTAACAACCCATCGTCCCGAGGATGATAAGCGGATTGAGACCAATCATTTCCTGTGCAAGCGAACAAACCTTGCTGACATCTTCTTCGATGATGGCTCTGTGAAGACCACTTTCCTTAGTTTCTCTGTAAAAAATTAATTCGAGTCCATCAAAAACAAGCCTCGCATTTTTAAAAACACTCTTTACATTTTACATTAATTCCATTACATATTAGAGTAACTAAAAATACCCCCGTAACAGCAGACCTGCGTACTCAGCGAATTTCCAAATTAGTAATATTAATTTTGACCACATAAAACTGTAAACAAAACAAAATCACATGCTCATAAATAGAGAAATACATGTCTATTTTCCTTTTGAAAAATATAGGGAGAGTATGCAGGTATGCTGCCATGGGAAACACTAAAATTAGCTTTTTATCATAAAAAAAATTATTTCGACCATGTGAAGCCATTTACTAAGTTTCATTAATATTTGTCAATTGCTAAAGAATTTTGCCTATTCTCTAGCCTATATGATTAACATGGGAAAAGAGTATGCAGGTTTGCTGCCATGATAAGCACAAAAACCAAGATTTTTTACCATAAATGGATGAATTCCAACCAAATTAGGCTGAATTCCAAATTTCATCAAAAAATGTATGTTAATGAGTGAAATATTAACACATCAAAATTCTCCATAAGATTAACATTGGAGAACCAAAATACAATGTACTGTCTACAGACTTTTTATAATATCTCGGTAACCAATGGAGATAGAGCAAAGCTTCAAATTAATAAATTGTGTGTGTGTTTTTTTAGCTAAATCCAATGGTGAAAATAAAAATTTAAAATTTTTAAAAATTACATATGAAAAATGCAAAAAACCATTTTTGGGGTACAAAACTACCAATTCCCGCAGGTCGATATGTCTGGTTTACGAACTCATCCGAATAAACGTAGATTTTCGACACATCTCTATCAAATTTGGTGTCGATCGGACCGTTTTTACGAGAGTTATCGTGTCTAGGGACACACATACGTTGGATTTACCGATAAGTTGTTGGTTGCCAAAAAGAATCCTAAGATCTCAAAACTTCTTTAAAAACCAACCATTGCTGGTATGTTTAAAAGAAGTTGATAAGAAGCAATAATATTTTAATATTTTTCAAGACTTACTAATTTACTAAATAATAAACTCATAATCGCAAACAATGACCTTTGAGCAAAGAATTGCATGTTTTTCGACAGTTCAGTTGTGTGTTATTATTTGTAATATTTTAGTTCCATATGCCTATACATTGTACTGAAAATTACCACAGTTGCTCTCTGTACCAGGAGTAGGTACCAAAACCAAACTAAAACAATCGAAAACCATTTTATTTGTATCAAATAGTGCGTAACACAGTTTGGTTGCTAACTTAAATTTTTATTTATTTTTAAATATAAATGTTATGGTGGATTTAACAACGCATTTAAAATTTAGAAACAAAATACTCTCTGTTAGCGAATTTCCCATAGGGAATAAGCTATTACCGTAGGTCTCATGGTAAGACCTAAGCCCGGGACCATGTTACTTTTTCATTTTTAGGTGCCCACTGCCCAGAGACCAAAAATAATAGTTATTAAAATTTATATATATATATATATATATATATATATATGTATATATAAGTAATATAGAATAAAACCAGAGTACCCTATTTTTCATTTTTTATTAATAATTATCTACTGATACGTATTTCGGCTCTTAGGCCATGGTCACAGTACCAGATAAAATATGTAAACAAATAAAACTTAACTAGCTGATTACAACATATGTTAATTAACTTATGTAAAATTATTTTTGCTTATTGGGTGGAGTTGGTTTTCTTTCTTGAATCTTTATTCCTTATATATTTGATTTTTTCATATATTGGATTAACCTTTTGTATTTGCATTATATTCAGGATTTGTGAGTTTTTGTTCTGGGAATTCAAATATATATGCATTTCTTCTTTGACGTTCATTTTGTCACCTTTTCTTTCAATATCTAATATATCCATAATTTCTTCAATCCTATACTATAATACGAGGAATGTCTGAAGGGATGTGTGTTCCACGATCTCGAAATCTAGCTGTTAGATTTTGCTTAAACTTTGCATTTAAGAGTTTTTTGGCCCAAAAATAAGTTTAGAAATAGCCTCAATCTCGGAAAAAATCGAATTTGGTCTAAATTTAAGTTTTAAAATCGTAATTTTTAACATTGGTCTTATGGGTTGCTATTTTGGTAACGAAATAACAACTAAAAGTAAACAAAAATAAAGGAAAATTAATTTTAAGCAGTTTTTTAACAGCTGTTATCTGTAAAGAGTCTAATAGATTTAATAGCTTGAGTTTCATGATATAACAAAAGTGAATTAAAAACAACGAGCAAGGCTCGGTTAACCTGGTACTTTTCCCGTATGTGTGATCAGACTCCAGGATATGCTCTGCAAACATTGAACGTTGAGTTGTTGTGTTGTTCGATCTTATTGCCAGGATGTGCTCTTTGTACCGACATGAGAAGTTCCTTCCCGTTTGACAAATGTAATATCTGGGGCATTCTTGACATTTCATTTTGTAAATTCCTGATTTATTGTATTTATCAGTTTTTTTGTTTTGGTCATTGTTCGTCATTTTTTGGATCAATGCAAAGCAGTTATTTCTGGTTCTGTAGTTTAATTTAAAGTTCGTATTCTTGAAAGTTTTTCTTATTGGTTTGTTAAGTACAGAACTGTATGGAACACATAGGTAATCTTCATTTTCTTTATTTTCGGTTTCATTTACTTTCTTATTCTTCTTCTTTTTAATAATTTTGTCAACTAAATTAGATTTATAGCCATTTCTAACTGCTATGCTTATTATGTTTTCCTTTTCTTTTTCATAATCAATTTCCTCCATTGGTACTTTCAATAATCGGTTCACTAAGAAATTAAAGCTAGCCATTTTATGTTGCCAAGGACTGTTCGAGGTGGATGGTATTACGAGATCTGTCTGAGTTTCTTTAAGGTATATTTTAAATGAGTGATTGTTATTAATTTTGCTGATAGTCAAATCTAGAAAATGTATTTCTTCATTTTGAATCCCCATCGTAAATTTTATACTATTGGAGATTGAATTCAAATAATCTAAAAATTTATTACACTCATTTGTACTTCCATTGAAAAGACATATTACATCATCAACGTATCGGTGCCAATATATTATACATTTTTTGTGAGGATTGTTATCATTTATTATGTATATACATATGTATATACATATATATATATTAAACAATATTAATAAAAGAAACCGAGTATCCTCTTATTATTAATATTATTAATATTGTTTAATATAATAGTAGTCCTTCAATGTGAACCATTACTTAATATATATATATGTATATATATATATATATATATATATATATATATATATATATATATATGTATGTGTCCCTAGACACGATAACTCTCGTAAAAATGGTCCGATCGACACCAAATTTGGTAGAGATGTGTAATCCTACATTTATTTGGATGAGTTCGTAAACCAGATATATCAACCAACCGGAAGGGGTAGTTTTGGGGGGTTTTGTACCCCAAAAATGTGTTTTTTGCATTTTTCATGTGTGATTTTTAAAAATTTTAAATTTTTATTTCCACCATTGGATTAAGCTCAAAAAAACACACAATTTAGTATTTTGAAGTTTTGCTCTATCTCCATTGGTTACCGAGATATTAAAAAGTCTAAAGACAGTACATTGTATTTTTGGGCTTCAATGTTAATCTTATGGAGAATAACAATAAGTTAATATTTCGCTTTTTAACAAATATTTTTGGATGAAACTTGGTATTTAGCTTCATTTCGATGAGATTCAACCATTTATGTTAAAAAATCTTGGTTTTTGTACTTATCGTGGCAGCAAACCTGCCTACTCTTTTCCCGTGTTAATCATATGGAGAATAGTCAAACTCCTTTATTTATGGACATAGATTGATGAAACTTAGTATATGGCTTCATATGGTGGAAATAAATTTTTTATGCTAAACATACCTACTTTCAGTGTGTTCCCCATGGCAGCATACCTGCATACTCTTTCCCTATTCATCATAAGGAGAATAGACATGTATTTCCCTATTTATGGTTTCATGTGATGATATTTGGTTTACAGGTTTATCTGATCAAAATTAATATTACTAATTTGGAAATTCGCTGAGTACGCAGGTCTGCTGCGACGGGTGGTATTGATAAATTTTGTTTCGCCAAAAATATTAACAAATTACTGAACATTTAGATTAAGCCTGTTTTATTAAAGCCTGTTTTTTATTATTTCAACTAGGTACGTTATGAGCCAACTTTAATATGATGTACTGTATATCGTTTTAAAGCCTGTAAAGTAACGGCATTTTAAACAATATTTGATACATTTTCTGATGAGATTTAAATGTTAAAAAATAAAAAAAATTACATACAAAATTATTTTGTTAATGTTGAGCGATTGCTTTAAATAAATGATTTAAATCAATTATAACTATGTTCAACTTGTAGTTTTGTTATTTTTTTTGCGAATTTTATGGCGAATCCAAAAACGTTACTAGCTTCTCAACAAGGTCCTGCATTCACTGATAAAATTAATATTTTATCATAAAAGAACCCGGTGTCAAATTTTAACAACATTATGATCCAATCTTGAGTTACTGTATATTATTTTCAAGCCTATAAAGTAAAAACGTCTTAACAATATTTGACACATTCTCTGATGAGATTTAAATGTTTAAAAATAATAAAAATGACATAAAACGTTATTTTGTTAATTTTGAGCCATCATTTAAAATAAATTATTTAAATAAATTATAGCTGGGTTCAACCTATAGTTGTTGTTGTTTATTTATTTTTTTTTTTTTGTTTTTTGTTTTTTGCAAATTTTATGTCGAATCCAAAAATGTTACTAGTTTTTGAACAAGGTCCTGCATTCTCTGATAAAATTGGATTTTACCACAAAAGTATCAAATTCGAAAAATATGGAAAAATGCCTTTGTTGGAAACAATTTTTTTAATATCAAATTTCTAAATACACAGTTTTATTATATTTTGTGTCTATCTCATGACCCAAAAAATACACTTAGTTCATGGCACCCCGTATAATATTTTTGGTAGTTTGAAATATTCCTCGACCAAAAGCGTGTTCATAAAGTCATTGTAAATGTGAGCGAGCACAACAAAAACGATGCTGTTGTCTGGCGCAATTTAAACGTCAACTCAAAATTTGCTCTAACTAATGTTATTGCTTTCCACAGAAAAACAGTTTCTTATTTGTCTTAATTGTTATTTCTTATTTGTCCTTATTCTTAATTGTCGGGCAAAATATGCACGTGCATGGCTTGTAAACTAAAACAAGGTGATTCTAACAATAATTATTATTTATTTCAGTATAAACTAATTAGTTTTCGACTACGGTTCATTTTACGAAAAATATTGGCCTAGATGGTCAGGCTTAGTTAAAATATTCATATATTTCGAAAGAAAGTCGTGTACTACACGGATCTTTAATTATACGAAAATACAACAGAATATATCACAACACTAACATAAATTAATGAAGTAAACGATTATAAAAATTTGTCATTTAAAAGTTACAATTTATACAATATCTGCAGATTGAATAAAAACTCTATATGCGTACAAATAGTGTAATGCTAAGGTTGCAAAATCAAAATAATAAACAAATAGTGATAAATAATGAGCTTCATTAATGCGCACGGCTCTGCCATACAGGCTGCCCCTTCAGTTCGAAGATACTACACCAACTGCACTACTGACTTGACATTAGGCTATATGCTTAAAAACCGCAGGAGTAGACGAAACTCCATCTTGAAGCCGGTTAAACCGGATGGGGAGGGGACGCTTTCTCGCACGTAAAAGTTGGCCCAAACCTACACGGAAGTCACATTATTATCTTCTTTTTTTGTAACGCTGTGCTACATGCTGTTAGGGCCTACTTATGAATAACGCACTGTAAAGGTAAACCCATAAACCCCAATTTATTTACATATCCTGCACGCGGGTTATCAAGTTGCTTGTGGTTGCATCTAGTGTAAAGAGTCCCCGAGCAAACATTTTGCTGCGAATGATGGGCCCTACGGGGCCCAATATTTTGAGCATGAGTATTGGATGGATTGTAAATGCACCCTAACGTCCTCCCTAATATTCTAGGGAAAAACACTGTCCCAGCAAATCTATTCTTATTTAATACGATAAGGGTTTTTTTGTCTTGAGAACTCCTCCTACAATTTTCAACCGATTTTCAAGTTTTTGGTGTCGTTGGATAGGGCTTGGGCTGTAGTTATTTCCGCCAAAAATTGATGAGAATCTTACTGAAAATAAAGGCGCTATCCAACATAGAAATCTCATAATTTCCCATTTACATAACATTGGGGACTGAATAAAGCATTTGAAACATCTGTTAATAATCAGCTGTAAATACGTGTAGTTATTGGCGATTAAAGATATTCACATTATTGGATTGGTCGGATGTCATTGATTTAGAGCTAAAAAGTAAAATTTGCACCGTATCTAAATAAATTGCTTGATTTCGAGCAACACGTATACTAGTATTTATAAAAGGAGCAGATGACTATTAAGTTTTAGTTTTCAAAGTTTCACAAAAGTATGTAGGCTATACAGACAGCCTAGTCCTTAACGAAGGAGAGGGCGTATTACTCCCTTTATAGGCCTATAAGTAGTGCAAAATTGAGGATGCTGGCCCAGTTCAAGGTCACCTGAGGGATGACGTCATCGAGGTCAATGACCTCACCGATGACGTCATCGATGACGTCATCGATGACGCAATCGATGACGTCATCACTAATGACGTCATTTCGATGACGTCACACCCAGGACGTCACAGAAATGACGCGCTGATGACGTCATCACCCCTTACGTCATCAAAACGACGTCACCGACGCCACTAAGGTCAAGGTCACGCAGAAACTTAAAATTTTTTGGCACTTTTGCCGTTTCTCGCACTACGCTCCGAGTTTCAGTCCGAGTCCCCGTGACCTTGATCACTTGGAGCGAATATTACATGAGAAACGGCAAAAGTGCCAAGTTAAACCTGAGTTTCTGACATGACTCTGCCTAAATGGGCAATCGGTAATCCCTCAGGTGACCTTGAACTAGCACAACACCCCCAATTTCATATTACTGTGACCTTGAAAACTTAACAACGGAGCGCCGACACCGATGCGCACCCCACGACAGCCACCGAGTGACTGACTGTCAGGCTCTGTGTATGCTAGGTATATCGGCTTGAGAGACTAAGACTCTAAACTGTCAGGAATGGGAGTAACTAACTGAATTTTGCAAGGAAAAGTCATTTCATCCAATATTTTAAACAAATCCTCATCAGTAAAACTGACATTAGTCTGTTTTGTATAAAACTTAGGGTGTCCGCGCAACAGTTTGCGCCACTTAGCTAAAGTTGAAACTCTCTTAACTTTCAGTGGTGGACAGTGAGCAACTCATAAAGTCTTAACACGGCTAAGTTTCTTACCTAAAGCGTCCCGCGACATGGCTTCCTCTCACAAAAGTCCGCACAATACTGAGAGACTGCTTGTAGCGCATGAGTCAAGGGAAAAGAGGTGGGGGAAACAGCAGGAGTGGGGGAAGGTCACAGTGGCGGGGGAAGGTGAGGTGGTACGCTGGAGTTTCGCATCACTTCACCATGAGCTGTCCTACAGTCAACACACTGTTCTCTTGGCCCGAGTTGGCACTAGAAGAAACATTTCTGTACAGCTTAGGCTGTGAGAGCCGAGGAAGCAAAGTCAAAGTGGAAATTGTGTTAAACTCCAAGATGAAGAGTCTCCTAAATAAACTAATTGTATCCTTGCAATCTCCTATAACTTTAGAGAAATACCACTTTATTAAGCGACACCTTATACTTTGGCAAAACGAAGCAGAAATGGAAAAGATTACAGTAAAATTAATTTAACTTAAAACTTGGACTGGACACTCATGGCGATACCACGTGGCGTGCAAACGCCACCCTAAACATTACAAGTTAGGTTATTGAGCACCTCTGGTACGATAACCGATGTGCTAGAGTTAAAGTGTGATGACCTTGAGTCAAAACACTGAAATACTACAAGTCGATATCGTCCCAGAGTCAAAGTGTAGTGACCTACATTCAGAACTTGTAAAATTACTTACATATAGAGAGCTAGAGAACAGCGAGACGCACCGCATGGAAGCCGGAGACATACTGGCGAAGCGGTGTTGTGCAGCCTAGGGACCCAGTTGTGGTGGGGGTATAGCCAACACTTAGAGTACAAGTGTTGTGGGTGACCTTGACCCACTTAACTTACCTGACCCCCCCCCCCCCGACAAAAATGCGAACACCCCCCCCCCCCGACAAAAATGCGAACCCCCCCCCCCGACAAAAATGCGAACCCCCCCCCCCCGACAAAAATGCCCCCCCACCCCCACCCCCACCCCCTCCCCCACCCCCACCCCCTCCCCCACCCCTGATATCCTGGGCGTGGCAGCCCCGGCGGGGATATAAGGGGGTCCAGCCAGAGCCGGCTCGCAGTCCGCTCCCGCGCGTTGAACGTGAACGACCGGGACGGACCGCCATAGGCATCACTAAACATTGAATGGCGCCTTCAGTGTTTAGCGAAGTCTACTCTAACTTTAAGACTTGTATTAGTTGTAAGATATTGCGCTTGCGTTTGGGTATTGTGAATTGTTTTATATGAGAGTGTTTTACTTGTACCCTATGTCTCCTGTGTCTTTTATCCTTTGTGTCTTGTTTGTTATATGTGTTTAATGTGTATGTGCTTGTTCCAGCATTGACTACGTTGAGCTCAATTGTGTGTTGTAAGTGTGTTATATGTTTCTAAAGTGTATACGCTTGTTTTAGCAATCCCCCCTTGAGCTTTTTCAATGCTCAAAGTAAATTGTAAAGTCAGGGAACGGGAGTAGGCCCCCGTGTAAAGCCACTTTTAATAATTGGTAGGCTCCTGCCAGGCATGCAAAAGGTTGCGGATGGCATTTGGGGAGCATGTCCGTTTGTACGCTGGCAAGCAAAAGGTTGTGGCGGCCTCTGCACTCGGACCGAGGACGTAAGCCATTAGGGTGTCCTCAGTATGTTTCCCTTCTGGAAACTCAAAATTATGTAAATGAATCTTTGTTAGCTATTTGTGTTTTTAGTCCCCAAGGCCCCCGAACATTCGTGGTTCGCCATGGATGTACGGGGGCCGAAATTTTTTAATGTCCGTGTGGCCTTGACCCACAAAGACTTGTAAAAATTCAATGCATTGTAAATTAAAAATATTAAAGATAGGTTACGGGAGTAGGCCCCCGTGTAAAGCCTATTTTAATTATCGGTAGGCTCCTGCCAGGCATGCAAAAGGTTGCGGATGGCATTTGGGAGCATGTCCGTTTGTACGCTGGCATGCAAAAGGTTGCGGCGGCCTCTGCACTCGGACGAGGACGTAAGCCACTAGGGTGTCCTCAGTTTGTTTCCTTCTGGAAACACAAAATTATGTAAATGAATCTTTGTTAGCTACTGAAAAGACAATGCAGTAAATGTTTACAAGTCTTGCGTGGCGAAGGGTACACGACATTGGATGTTGCCTTGTTGTCATAGTTGGGTCTCTTCGGAGGCTACAGCGATGACAACCCAAGTGCCTCACACCCCCAAAGGGGGGTGTAGGGCTTAATTTTTTTAAAGTTTTTTTGTGACCTTGACCTAAATATGTAAAATCTTTCAAAGTGTTTAACAGTCAGGTCTTATTAACACAGTTAATACATTAATGTCTGTTAAAAAATATAACAGTTAGGTATTTGTAACCCACAAGTTTGGAGTTGTTTATAGTTGGGTCCCTTGGGAGGCTTCAGCTATGGTAACATAAATGCCTCAAGTGGGACTTTTTTTTTAAAAAGTGCGAACCCCCCCCCCCCCCCCCGGCAAAAAGTGCGAACCCCCCCCCCGGCAAAAAGTGCGAACTTTCATTGGTCAGACATATGGAGCAGGTAATAAGAAAGTAGAAATCGTTGTAAAAGGTGAAGGCCACCTTTGTACAATGCAAGTACCACCTCGGATGGTACAAAGAGAATTTTTCATCCCTAAAGCCTATCTAATACGAAGGAAAGGATGTGAAACCGTGTGGGAAATGGACTAGGACATGGGCCCACCAAAAAAACAAAATTGTTAGGCTGTGTTGGACAATATTTAAAAAGTCTTTTTCCAAATTATGTTTCCAAATTTAGTCTTAACCCTCTTAAAGTAAGGGAGAGGGGTATTATACAAGTCAAGTTATAAAAAAAAAAACACTTGACTTGTATAATACTTTAACCTGGCGGTGATGTAAAGTCACTGGGACAATCTCAAACCGTGTCCTTGAGGGCGAAGACTAAGTTACAAAAATCTTTAACAAATAAAAACTTACCTCCAAACACTTGTAGCTTGCTACAAGTGTTTGGAGGTAAAAATTTTTCAAAGTTTGAACGACCTTGACCCATATAAATTACTGTTTAAAGTAAAGTGCTAACCTTACAACTAATGTTGTGTATCACGTGATACCCCCACTCTAACGCTCTTACTAAGCTTGTATGAGCCGTTCATTTGCTTCAGTCTGTTTCTGTGCTCCGTGGTAAACATGTCACGGTACAATTACAAAGGTGGTGACTTCTTGATAGATCAACACAATGCTTGGGAAGTGCTAAACCAGCATAGAATGGAAGTTGAGTATTGTATAAGACGAGACGGGTCTACATTTTATCTATGTATTATAAACAACCAAACTCATAAGTATGAACACTGGACAAAAATTAATTATAACAACATAGATGAGCTGTTTGCTTGGGTGTTAGAGGTGTGTAAAGTTATAGAAGAAACCAAAATAATGGGTGTGCTAAAGGTATGTAAAACTGATGACCGGGAAGACTAAGCAAAATTTCTTTTAAACCCCCCCCCCCCATGTTATCCCCACCACTAAAAATGGGCATATATAGGAGTGGTGATCAACCATCCTCTCATTCTGCTTTACACCGTTAAGCTGAACACCACCATGTCTGCTATGAACGTCCCAGCCTCTACCTCTGGCCCGGCTGCCTCCAACTCCAGCCCGAGCATTGGACCAATCCGATCGGGGCCTTCGTCAAGGAGTCGTGTCCGATTCTCCGGCTTTGGTCCTGTGAGGAAGGAGTTGCGGAGCAGCGGAGCTTCTCAACCAACCACGATGGACGCATCAACCCAGACTCCACCAAACATCATCGAGTGGTACGACGAAGTCATAGAGCAAAGGGACAGAATGCTAGAGAACACTCGCAGGGAGCTACTTTATATCCGGAGTAAATGGGAAAAACTAATTAAGAAGTGTGAAAGCCTGTTGGACAGTGATGATAGTGAGGATGAGAGTGGATAGGTGTGTGGGTAAAGACTTGGACTGGGACTTGTGTGTATGTATGAATGTGTGCGTGAATGTGAAATACAGAGCGGGGGATAGATCACTCTGTGGCAATGGACTAACATGCCACTTAGTGATCTATCCCCCGTTCTGGTAATGTTTTTGGATGGCCTTGACCCACTTTACCAAGGCTAGCTAGTACCCCCACCACTGATAAGTGTATATATACTGGTATTAACGTGCAGTTTGGTTATTCTGCTTTGTACCGCTTAGCTGAATACAGCACTGTAACATGGCTTTCAACTCCAAAACTTCTCAGGCTTCCTCTTCTTCTTCAAGAAGGCGTGCTGCCAACGTCCTGCCTGCTACTCGTGGACCTGCTCGACCATTCCACAGCATAACTGTTGCTCGGGCAAACGCCTGCAAAGCTCCGATGCTACGGACCTTGCTGGAGGTAAGCCAAGACGGACAAGGCTTGCTCAGTCCTGGTCAACGGCAGGAGCAAGAAAGGCGTATGGCGTACTTCAGGCTGCAGGGTGTAGTTCCCAGCTTGAAGTTAGGCGATCCGAGAGTAGCAAGCATCAACGAGGCAGCGGACTACATATCACACCTTCACAGTGTTTTAGAAGTAAAGGACCAACAAATTGAAAACTTAAAAGAACAATTGAAACAATTTAACTTTAATCCTGTGGAGTTTGTGGAAGCAGTGATGAGTGATAGTGATGATGAAGAAACTGAATATATATTGGGTATGTAATGAAAGACTTGGACAGGGACATGTGTGTGTGTGTGTAGAATACAGAGCGGGGGATAGACTACTTTGCGGCAATGGACTAGCATGCTGCTTAGTGGTCTATCCCCCGCTCAAAGGGTAGCATTGGATGACCTTGACCCACTTTACAGCAAGGACAACCGGTTAACTGGTATAAAAGAGGGGGTCTATACATCTCGACTTCATTCTGCTTTGGACCTTCCAGTGGAACGCTAGAAACAATGAGTGGATCGCTGCTTGGTGCTAACTTGGACAGGTATTCTGTGATGGTACACTATGAAGATTGTAGAGACATGTTGACGGCTGTGTATGATTGTTTGGTGAGAAAAATCTTTCAAGAAAACTGCCAATTTATGTTAGCGTGGAAAAGAAACTTGTTTGTTGATGGTCATGCTACAATGCAAAGCATAAACCACCTTCATGTGTTAAAAGTAGGACATCATAATTTGGACGAACTGGACGATATGTTTAGGGAGCTGGAGTTTTTGATACATCAGGAATGTAAACCATGTGAAATTGAAATTTTTAAATTGGATATGGAATTAGAATAAAATGTGTTAAACAGGACTTGGACTTGGACTTGATTGAGGTTTTGTAGAACAGAGCGGGGGATAGATCACTTTGCGGTAATGGACTAGCATGCTGCTTAGTGGTCTATCCCCCGCTCAAAGGGTATCTTTACGTGACCTTGACCCACATAAATTGTATAGTTGGTGGGGGTATAAAAAGGGTAAGCAAATTGGATTGATACAACACTTCCATACCATGGCTCCACTTGACAACACCGTGTTCCATCGCAATAGAATTGTCTCTATTCTGGAGGTAATACCTCTAGAAATTATAGAAGTAGAGGATCAACTACCTGCGGTTGATCAAGAAGAGGAGGAGGAAGAGATAATGGATATTGAAACGGACTCTGACGAAGCTGGTTCAACGGACAATGAAGTGGACTTGCACGCTTACGAAACATTAGAGTCGTCATCTGAGTCGGAAATGGAATTCCAATTGGAAATTGAAGAAGAAGAACAAGAACAAGACACTCCCCATCGTCCAATGGATAGGATGTTAGTTGTCAGAAGAATTATGTATTGTCATCGCTGCCTATTCCGTGATGAGGATGATTCCGACTCTGATGGTGATGTTTCACCCTTGGAAAAAGTTTAAACAAAAAGTTAAAAAAAGAATGTGAGCGGGGGATAGAGCACTTTGTAGTAAATGATGCTGCTTAGTGCTCTATCCCCCGCTCAAAATAATAATTCCAAATGACCTTGACCTACATAAACTTGCTCAAACAGACGTCTTTGAAAAAACTTGTACAAATTATTGAATCTAGACCAAATATCATCAATTTATCAAGCCTACTGATAAATGTATTACAAACGGTTGTGTAAAGGCTAAATTTAGCACATGAGTGATAACCTGTTTCCATATGACGTCACTTTCCCCACCTATCTGCCTCGGATATAAAGGGTCCCTGTGGAGTGCGCTGCTCATTATTGCGTGGACATTCACAGAGTGTGCATTCAAAGCCAAACTGTTTGAAATGGCTCTTTGCGACATTTGTGGGGAAATCTTTCAAGACGAAGATCTTTTCACCATACACAGAGAATTAGATGAAGACGAAGATAGAAAAGAAGATATTACCATGGATGAAATAGACTTAGACTCAATTGACCGGTTTTTGGAAGAGCACCAGAAGCAGACGGACTACTGGGACAGCTATCTACAGCAAATGCAAAGAAAAAGACCTAGTGTGATCCAATTTGCTGGTGCTGGACCATCTACTGCTAGAAGACCTTTTGAAGAAGAAGACACTGAAGAAGAGGACACTGAAGAAGAACTGGAAGATGTGAAACAACTGCGCACCACGGCCTTGCCAGGACGAGTTGTAACACATTTCAAAATTAATAATGTTCAACTGGAATTGGAAACATTTATAACCCAGGCTAAGGAACTTGTTGGTCAAACCTTGAGGGAAGAACTACAAAGATTAAATTTTATTAAATTTGGAATGGTGTTAGAGGCTATGTTTAACAATACTGATGGTGAAACAGCATTGAGAGCGTTCATTACCAAAAACCGAACCCTTACCTTCACCTCCAACATCGATGATATTATTGAAGAATGCTTGGAAGAACTTATAACAAAACTTCAAGAACATGAAGGAAGAGGATCTGGATGGACTTTGTCATCAATTGAAGGTATGGATGTAAGGGTTCACAAGCATGGATATGGTTTAAGGGGTAGTAGTTTTATCCCTCTACCAAAGAAAATCCAAAACACTAAATCGTGTAGGAATGTGCAAAATGAAGGTAATGAATGTTTCAAGTATGCAATGTTAACCAAGTATGTTAAAGATCATCCTGAAAGAGTTGGTAGAGAATATTACGAAAATGAACACCGCTACAACTTTCAAGGTCTCACCTATCCAGTTACCTTGAAAGACATTGGCAAATTTGAAAAGAAAAATCCTGGCGTTTCAGTCAATGTTTTTGGTCTGGGTGATTCGAACAACGTTTATCCTTTGCGGGTAGTAAAAGTTGAACAGAGAAACCACACGGATTTGCTATTGATAACTAAGGGTGAAATTTCCCATTATGTATGGATAAAGGACTTTGTAGCCTTGGTATGGAATCAATTATCAAAACATAAACGTAGGTTAACAGTGTGTAAAAGATGTTTCTGTTTCACATATAAAGAACTAAGACGTGGAGGATCTGAATGGATGACGGAACATAAAAGACTCTGTAACGAGAATTATGAAGTGAAGGTTAGTCTGCCACCACCATCTCGAGCGTTTATCCAATTCAACAAAACAATCCACCAATATCGTATTCCACTGGTCATCTACGCAGATTTTGAATCTACGTTAATATCACAGGAGCTGCCGGACGGTGAGGTGACTAGAAGAACAAAATACCAGCTGCACCAGCCCAATAGTTTTTGCCTATTGGTGAAGTCAACCTTGTCTGAGAACCAATTGCAAGACTATGGTTTAACATCCACTCCAATACTCTACCGTGGGGAAGAAGCCGCTAAGTATTTTGTAGACCTGTTGTATGACATTGCTGAAAAGGTGCAACGCTTATACGGCAATGTTGTACCTATGGAACCTTTAAACCAAAAGCAACAAGAAGAATACAACGTAGCGACAAGATGTTATCTATGCAAGAAGACCTTTAGTGAAGAAAACCAAAAAGTAAGAGACCACGATCATCTGACAGGGTTATACAGAGGAGCTGCTTGTAATTCATGCAATATAAATTACAAACTGCCAAACTTTATTCCTGTTGTTTTACACAATCTTAGCGGCTACGACTCCCACTTTATTATACCAGAGTTAGGAAGAGATGACGGTAAAATTGATGTTCTTGCTACAACACTGGAAAAGTACATCAGTTTTTCAAAAACAGTAGGTAAAATTAAACTTCGCTTTGTAGACTCTTACAGATTTATGCCATCAAGTTTAGCCAAATTGTCAGAGAACCTAAGAAGAGAAGACTTAAAAGAAACAAGCAAAATTGTACCTGAAGATAAATTGGACCTAGTATTAAGGAAAGGAGTTTTCCCCTATGATTATATAACTTCTACAGAAAAGTTTGAAGAAACTAGTCTTCCACCGATTGAAGCCTTCAATAGCAAATTAAACGAAAGTGAAATCTCCGTTGAAGACTACAATCATGCATGTAATGTGTGGAATCAACTAAACATTCAAACCTTGGGGGAATATTCTGACTTTTATATAAAATTGGACGTAACTCTGCTGTGCGATGTGATGGAAGAATTCAGAAACACCTGCTTCTCCGCCTATGGACTGGACCCTCTACACTCGTACACATCTCCAGGATTAGCATGGCAAGCTATGCTAAAGTCAACCAACTGTCGACTGGAACTTCTAACGGATATTGATATGGTGCTCATGATGGAATCTGGTGTACGGGGCGGTTTGACACAAGCTGTAACACGTCATGTCAAAGCCAACAACAAGTACATCCCCGGCTTCGACGAGCAACAACCATCGGTCTACCTTGGCTACTTTGACGCAAACAACCTTTATGGTTGGGCAATGTCAAATCCGCTTCCCTACGCTGACTTCAAATGGATCGACCCGGCCACCATCGGAGACATCTCACAGATTCCAAAGGATGGTCCAAAAGGCTATATTTTGGACTGTGATTTTGAATACCCGGAGCACCTTCATGACCATCACTACGACTTGCCTCTCCTAGCCAAGACTGAAGTTTCACCGACAGGAAGATGGCCAAAATTGATGATGACCTTGGAGAATAAAGATCGTTATGTGGCTCACTACTGGGTAGTTCAACAGGCTCTTGAATTGGGTCTACGTATAGTAAGAATTCATAGAGCAATTGAATTCACCCAGTCTTGTTGGTTGAAACCATATATTGATTCCAACACTACAAGAAGAGCTGCAGCGACAACAGCATTTGAAAAGGACTTCTATAAATTAATGAACAATGCCATCTTTGGGAAGACCTTGGAGAACAAAAGAAAACACAAAAATGTAAAATTAGTGAGTGATCCTAGGAAATTGGAAAAATTAGTGCAAAAACCAAATTTCGGAACATCCATGATTATAAACGAAAATCTAGTCGCTGTCAGTATGAAGAAAACAACAATAGTCATGGACCGTCCGTTATACATAGGTATGTCGATTTTGGACATAAGTAAAACCCTGATGTATGATTTCCATTATAACAAAATGGTTAAACACTACGGAAGGGAAAACATTGGAGTCGCATACATGGATACGGACGCGTTTATCTACTGGATAAAGACTTTGGACATGTATGAAGACCTAAGGACTTTTCCATACAAAGAAGATTTCGACTTTTCTGACTATCCGAAGAACCATCCAAATTTTAATGAAAAATATAAAAAAGTAATTGGAAAATTCAAAGATGAAGCAAATGGAATGCCTTTAGAAGAAATAGTGGCGCTGATGGCGAAATTGTATTCATTTAAGATGTGACACGAGAACAACACACCGACAGTCAAGAAAGCAAAAGGAGTGAAGACATCTTATTTGAAAAAACACGTAACATTTGACCACTACAAGACTTGTTTGTTTGAAGATACTACGATATCAGCAACATTCAACAATATCCGAAGCTTCAAGCATCAAGTCTACAGTGTCACCGAAATTAAAAAAGCACTGTCAGCTCGGGATGATAAAAGACATATTTTGCCCGACAAAATCCACACTCTTCCTTTCGGCCATTACTCCTTAAACCCTATCAACTAGTAACCTATTCTTCGTCCTTCTACAACTTCGACCTTATTCCTTTCTCCTTCCGTAAAAAAATGGGGAACATGGCAAGTCCAACGCCGTGTTCCCCATTTTTTTACACAAGTTTGGATGACCTTGACCCATATAAATGATGTGAATATTTAAGACAACATTCATTGTGATTATACATGTGATACATGAAACATTCAAACCTGAAATATGAAGGACTTGAAGCAAGAAATTGTCAACGAACTTCATAAACCTGCAAGAAGAAAGTTTCCACGAAGAAATACGGTGATAAAAGGAATTAATGATTTATATCAAGCGGATTTAATCGAAATGATTCCTTATAGCAAACAAAATAAAGGATATAAATACATATTGACTGTTATTAACTGTTTTTCAAAAATGGCAGATGCTTTACCACTAAAAGATAAAAGTGGCAAAAGTGTTACAAAAGCAATGGAAACAGCTATACAAAGAGACAAACATACTATTAAACATTTACAAACAGATGATGGAAAAGAATATTTTAATAAGGAATTTGCAAATTTAATGAAAAAACACAATATAAACCATTATTCAACCAATTCAGAAGTAAAAGCCTCAATAATCGAAAGATTCAACAGAACTTTAAAAAGTGCAATGTATAAAATGTTTTCCAACAGAGGATCGCACATATGGATTGATATGTTACCAAAACTTATAAACGATTACAATAACAAATTTCATAGGACTATCGGGATGAAACCAAACCAAGTAACTAGTAAAAATGAAAACCTTGTATTAAAACGTATAGGCCTAAAAACGAATACTAAACCAAAAGTTGAAAAACTAAAGCCTAAAAAATTTAATGTGGGTGATAAAGTGCGAATAAGTAAATATAAAGGTGTATTCAGTAAAAGATACCTGCCAAATTGGACCAATGACGTTTTTACTGTATTCAAAGTACAACCTACAGTACCTGAGACATATATTTTAAAAGATAATAAAGGACAATTGCTTGAAGGAGGGTTTTATGGACATGAAATGTTAAAATCAACAGTAGGCGATGTATATTTAGTTGAAAAGGTGTTGCAACGGAAAAAAGATAAGGTCAAAGTACGATGGTTAGGATTTAATAAGACGGAAGATTCTTGGATACCTAAAAAGGATTTGATATAACGATAGAGAATCATTTTAGGTTGAACCATTACAAAGGATGGAGATAGTACCGCAAAAAGAGAGTTTTACTATTAATAATATAGATGAACTCACAGTGGATAATTCAGAATTCAATAGTGGGAAACATGGCAATTTGTTACCAAACACCGTTCGTTGTCTGGTTACCGGACCTTCCAACTGTGGAAAAACTAATGTAGTATTCAATTTGATTACAAACCCTAAAGGATTACGATTTAACAATCTATATGTATTTTCAAAATCACTACAACAACCAAAGTATCAATTATTGGAAAAGATACTGACTAATGTGCCTGAAGTTAAATATTTAAAGTTTAATGCAAGCGAGAGTGTCATGCAGCCACAAGAAGCTAAACCATTCTCCGTGTTTATATTCGACGATGTATCTTGTGAAAACCAAAACACAATAAGGAATTACTTCGCTATGGGTCGACATAACAACATAGATAGCATTTATATTGGCCAAACTTACAGCAAAATACCTAAACAACTCATTAGAGACAATGCAAACATGTTAATTGTATTTAAACAGGACGAAACCAACCTAAAACATATATATTTTGATCATGTAAATGCGGATATGACATTTGAACGATTTAAAGAGTTGTGTGGAAAGGCTTGGGCTGAAAAGTATGGGTTCCTAACAATTATGAAGGAACAACCGCTAAACAATGGTCGATACAGGATAGGATTTGATAAATTTATATTAATACATTAAACGCGGTATAACACATTCATTGTTGTACAACACGTCTTGCTACAAACATGGTTAACCAAGAAAAATTAGTAAAAGAAATAAAATCACTTAGTGATTCTATTCGGGCTAAAAACAGAGCATTGAAACTAGGTATTAGCGAGAGGGAGAAATTCCTTGAATCTACTTTTAAACCTATTACTGAACCCTTGAAACAATTAAACAAAAAATTTGCTAAACCTGTATTGGAAGGAGATGCGATTGCACCTATTACGAAGTTTGAAAGAGAAAATGTAAAATCAGAAGAGTTTAGTGATGAAGACCCGGAATCCTCTACGTATAGTGGTTTTACCGGTGGAGAACCTGAAAGAGAGCTAGAATCACCGGACTATAGTGGAATAAGAGAATTATATGAAGTAAAAGCCAAAAGAGGACATGAAGTTGTATCAACTGCTAGTGAAGAGGAAAAAGAAGAAGAGACAAGGGAAGGTCCGTCAAACATAAGCTTGTTGGGTGAAAACATTCATAACAAAGGACCTTTAGGAAGGAAATACATGATAAACATGTTAGCTGGAACAAATCCTAATAAAAACTACCATAGTTATGGGGTAAGACTAACAGAAGACGGTTTAATGGTTGGTAATAGCCCGGTAAACATTGATGAACATGATAATATTATTGTTGGTAATCAAAGATATAAGGGCACAAGGGGATTATTTGAATTATTATTTGAAAATAAGCCTTTAGAATTGTTAGTTAAAGAAAAAGACATGGAAGCATATAAAAAGATTTTGGAACAAACTAATGCATACAGGAGGAAGTATTCAGCTGACCAACCTGTTTTTAGATCAAAGTCTTTAAAATATAGAGAATTTGTATCCAGGTTAATACCAACAACGAGAAGACAACTAATGCCAATAATACCAAGAAAACCTGTAAAACGAAGGTTTGTGTCATCCACTTTGGATATAAGTGCTCCAGAACCAAGAAAAAGAAACAAGTCTGTTACAGGTACAGGTTTAATGAAGAAACTATATAACACAAATGTGATTTATTACAATAATATCAATAAATTGGTGGATAGAATGAAACTAATACATGAAGCTAAAGAAGCGGGTCATACTGGATTGGAAAACGAATGGGTGGCTTTAGTGGATGAACTCCGAAACCGTGGGGTAATCTCATAAAAATGCGTTACCCCCTAAAATGCTATTCAGTTGCACCATGAGTGTTGACAAGTTCGGACGTTACTCCTCGGATGGGTTATATTATGCCAATAGTTTAAAAAGAAAAGCTGGTTTACCACAAACACCTGATGGAGATTATGATATGAGTAATAAAAGGTTAAAAAACATAAAAGATCCTACGGATGAAAACGATGCAATAAATTTAAAAATATTAAAGGAAAAGATATCGCCAACATTAAGACTACAAAATAACACATATGACGCAGAAGATCATAGAATCATCAACGTTGGTAAACCAAATCAAAACGGTGATGCAATAAACAAAGGTTATTTGTCATCTGAATTAAAAAATACGTTAAAATTCAATGGGAAAACGTATAGTGCTAACAATAAACGTATATCCAACGTAGATGACCCTAAAGATGCAAAAGACAGCGTAAATAGACGCTATTTACATTCTTTGATACCTGAAAAGACAAAAGATGGATTTTCTTTTTATAAATTTGTTATTAATGATATAGGCTATCCAAAAACTGAAAACGATGCTGTAAATCTAAAATATATTAAAGATCATTGCATCATACGTGATGTAGGGGTTATAGATTGTTTTAATAATTGTTTAGCAAATGTTAAAGATGGTTCGGCGCCATCAGATGGTGCAACAGTGGGTCAAATGATGGAAACCTTAAAACAAGAAACAACCTCTTTTGTAAAACAAGATCAAGTAGTATCGAAGCAAGGGGATGAATTTGTTCAAGGTAATGAAAAATTTAATTTATTAACATACAAAAATGATGCTTGGGATTGCATGGATAAAAAGTTATCAAATATGGGATGGGGTTATGAAAAACATGATGCAGCTGCTTTATCACAAACCGTACATCTAGATCCAAATAAATATTTTAGATGGTTTACATGTAATAATAGAGTGATAAGAGACTTGGCACAAGGAAGAGAAGCAAATGATGCTGCAACTGTAGGACAGACCATTACAACATCATTAAAGGATAGTAAAGTGTATGATTGTAATAATAAACGTATAACAAACCTTAAAGACCCTGAACATGTAGATAATGCTGTCACTGTTAATTTTCTTGTAAAAGTTTTAGGTAATGCGATATTTGATTTACACAATCATTTTACACCAGATATTCTTCAAGGAAAATCAGGTCATAATACTTATGCTGAATCCATGAGAGGTGAGTATATTAAACGAGAAATTTATAATAAATACTTTATTAACCCTAAAACGAAACAGTTTAGATCATCAGATTGGGGTGATATTGATATTTAAGTAAATAACTCAATAAATGACTTCATTTATGTGCAACCTGTCATAGAGTTAACACATGAGTTGCACATTGCCATTATAAAAGGACAATAATGACGTTCAAGTACATCAGTCCATATCGAGACACTGCAAGAAAAGGAGGTGGGATCACGTCCACAGCGGTTTCTCTGTTAAGTAAAGCTTTAAAACAAATTCCAGTAGGATCCATAGTAAATAGAGCAATAGACGCATTACCATACGAATTTCATATACCAGGAGGTTATCAGTATTGCGGACCAGGAACTAAATTGAAAAAACGACTGGAAAGAGGCGATCCTGGCATAAACAAGTTAGATCAGGCTTGTAAAGAACACGATATCGCATATTCCACGTTTGCCGATTCAAAAAATAGATCAATAGCTGACAAAAAGCTTGCGGACATAGCTTGGCAACGAGTAAAATCAAGTGACGCTAGCATAGCAGAAAAAGCAGCAGCTTTAGCAGTAACAGCAGGTATGAAGGCTAAAACAGCAGTAGGAGGTGGAAGAAGGAGGAGAAGGAGAGTAAAAAGGAGGTCAACCACAAGAAAACATGGAGGAAATATAAAAAGAAGACGACGATCTACAAGAAAAGGCAGGAAGAAGCCCACCGTGTGGTCAATGGTAAAAAACGGGGCAGGTCTTTACCTAAGACCTTATCGTGCATATTAAATGAAAGAAATCAATTGGTCATACCACATAAAGCATTAACCAATATTGAATTATTTAAATATATTTCCTGTTTAAAAATACCATTTTTTCGTGGTGTATTTATGAAAGACAGTTTACCAAAGAAAATGTGGCAAAATGAGACTGGAATTGTAAATTTGGATAATACTGAAGGGCCTGGCACCCATTGGGTTTGTTATAAGAAACTAAATAACAATGTATATTATTTTGATAGTTTCGGTAATTTGCCACCACCAAAAGAACTTCAAAATTACTTTAAATCTGCTAAAAACATATATTATAACTATAAAAGAGAACAACCTGATAATACTTCAATATGCGGCCATTTATGTTTGGAATTTCTAGCTAAAAGTATCAGTCACTATTGAGATGTCTTCCTATACGGTATCATTAACAGGAAAATCGTCCACTTTACGAAGTATCCTTTTTCCAGCGTTACGCTTGCAAAAAGGAAGGTTTTGGGAGGCGGCACTATTGGATTTTACAACGTACAACTCTATTCCCAATGTTACGGAAGGTAAAAATAACATATTGCATTATTATAAGGGAAAGGATGCCAGTGGAAAATTTACAGACTTACAAGAGTGCAGGTTACCCACAGGTTCTTATGAAATTGATCATATAAATGAATTTTTGCAAACTAAAATGGGAAAAGACAATATAACATTAAAAGGTAATAATAATACGATGAAAGCTGAAATTACTTCCAAATATTATATAGATTTCACTCAACCAAACTCAATTGGTGATTTATTAGGATTTTCCAACGATGGGCCTGTATTAGAACCAGATGTAACACATTCCGGTAAGAAAACAGTAACAATATTAAAAGTCAATAGTATAGACATAACTTGTAACATTATACAAGGTGCTTACAGGGATGGGGCTAACACCCACATCATACATACTTTTTACCCAAGTGTACCACCTGGATTTAAAATTGTTGAAAAGCCACAAAACCTGGTATATCTACCGTTGAACACCACTTTCATTTCAGACATCGTGTTGAGCGTATTGGATCAAGACGGTAACTTGGTAGACTTCAGAGAAGAGCCTATTACGATTAGATTACATTTAAAATCGACACTTTAATACAAAACCATGGGTTTAACATTTAAAAGCGAACAACCTACGGGAAACCGCATTAGTAGCTCTTCAGCTGTGGAGGAGTTAACACGCGAGAACATTCGTTTCTTAGAGAGAATTGGATTAAAATTAACCGAGTATGGATATACTGGATATAGCGCAGGGTCCAACATTCGACGAAACCCTATGGGAAAAAGAATATCACACCCACAACCCTTACACTTCATCGAAATTAAACAATAACGATGAAATTCGTATTCCCATACAAAATCAAGACATTTACACACTACCATGTGAAAGTTACTTGTATATTGAAGGACAAGTTACTAAAAAGGACGGTACTACTGTTGGTACAACAGTTCCATTTATAAATAATCCTATGGCTTTCCTATTTGATGAAATTAGATATGAAATATCAGGTGTAACAGTTGATTCCACTAAAAAAGTAGGTATTACGACAACTTTAAAAGGATTAACATCTATAACACCCAATGAAACCAATTTACTTAAACCTGCCGGATGGGTATTACCTACGATTGACACGATCACTCCAAATCCAAATGGATATTTTGATTTTCATATTCCATTACGTTTGCTGCTTGGTTTTTCTGAAGATTATAGGAAAATAATATTAAACGTTAAACAAGAATTAGTTTTGTTGAGATCTTCTAACGATAAAGACATTATTAAAGCTGCAGATGCTACTACAGATGCGACTTTAGAATGGAAGTTAAAATTAGACAAAATTGTATGGAGAGTTCCACATGTTAAATTGGCTGACGAGCATAGAATGCTACTTTTAAGAAAATTAAAAGCCGATCGTGATATTGTTATTCCATTTAGAAGTTGGGAATTTCATGAGCATCCCACTTTACCATCTACGGATCGACACACTTGGACTGTTAAAACATCGAATTATGTAGAACGAGCCAGGTATATTATATTTGGTTTACAAACAGGTAGAAGAGACGCCATTACTAAACATGCAGGACAATTTGATCATTGTGACTTGAAAAATATTAAAGTTTATTTAAATTCACAATTCTTTCCATACGACAATTTAAATGTGTCATTCACTAAGAAGAAATACAGTATATTGTACGATATGTACGCGAGATTCCAAAGTTCATATTACGGTAAAACAAATACACCTTTATTATCACCTGACAAATATTTCGATGCCTACCCAATAGTTGTAATCGATTGTTCTAAACAAAATGAATCAGTAAAGTCATCAAGTGTGGATATAAAAATAGAAATGGAATTCAACGATGCTATACCGGCTAATACAACTGCATACTGTTTAATTCTACATGATAAAATCGTAACATACACACCTTTAACTGGAATTGTTAAAAATGTATTGTAAGAACCGGTTTTGTTTCATTCCGCGAGTATAAAAGCAGAGCGTACAGACCGCTCCTCATCAGTTTGTTGCCTACTGTTGTATGGGTAGCATCGTATTCAATATGGCTTCTCCTAGTGGTACACCTGAAAATGTGGTAGATATTGAGAAGGAGATATCTGAGTTTTTAGATCCTCAAGGTCACCAGGAAGGAGGTGAACAAAACGTTTGCGGACAACTACACGCCAGTAATAATGTTGAAGAAAAAGGTAAAAGAAGAAAGACTATACAAAAGAGAAAAAGGGATATTGAAGATAATATTTCTCCAAACATATTGAGTGAGGTATTTTTGCGAATATTTTACCCAATCTCTTCCAGTTTGGATAAAAGTGTTTTAATCGGTGTTATGAAATCTACAGATTATTCCCCTACTGTAATTTTAACTCATGGACCCAAAATGATTTTGTTTACGGACAGTGCTTGGGAATCGTTTATGAAACATTTGCATCTGCTAGAATGCTATTTAAGTAGTAACATGTTTGGAAGAAAGACAAGAGTAGGACTTTTGGATTCAAATGTGGAAATTGATATTATTAAACAACGTGGTGATCATCAGCTACGGTTTAGAGACACAACAAGACATGATAACAAAATTCAACTTAATCGAGAGGAGTTTTTCATTTTAACTTGTGCTACTGAACCTATAACAAGATACTTGAGACAACTGGTGTTTTCAAGTTCGATTATTAAAGATTATCTGGAAGACACTTTGGACAAACAACCGGACGCGCCTATATTATACGGACCTGTAGATACTTCTATATTTAATAGAGTTCCTCATGAAGTACAGATGTGGAGACAATTGGAAAAGTACGCTCAACTACATAAGAAATCAGTAAAACAGGAAGAAGAGGAAGATGGAGGAGAAGAATCAAGTGTTAGTGATGAAAATGAAAACAAGGAAAATATAAAGATGGAAACTTAAATGACAATGGTTAGTTTTTAAAACAATAACCAACATTTTGTGGGGTTAGGCCTATTGGGGACGGTGCCCACGTTAAATATACACCAACGAGCCAACAACTGTACGGCCTGGTATAAAAGTAGTACCTACCGTGGTGTGGAAATCAGTTGACCTCCTGACTTCGTAATGAGCAGACGTGTGACCTTCAAAATGGACAAGGGAGAAGAACAACAAGTAAAGTCCAAGCCTGGTATTATTGAGTTTCAAGCGTTTCGTGGTAATGATGATAGATTCATTATAAAAGAACTTGTGTTTTTGGACATGAATACAAGTGTTCCTTATTCGTTTTTATTTAAACCACCATGTTCTTATTCGTCTTTAACTAGTAAAGCCGCTACTACCAACAGATGGATTTCAAAACACTTCCATCATATCGATTGGTATGATGGTTTTACAAGTTACACGGACTTGTATCACATTATGCATCACTTTTCAGACAAGTTTACCAATATTTACACAAAAGGGCTGGAAAAGAAAAGATGGATCGAAGGATTTACTCATGTTCCGGTTAATGATGTGGAATTGGATAAGAATTATCAATACATGCTGGAAACCATATGTATTTGTACAAAAAGCCCAGAACATGATAAAGATAGACATTGCGCTTTGAAAAATGCCTATAAACTCGCCTCTTACCTTCAAAGTGGGGAATTGGGGAGTGGTGGGGGTAACGGAGAGTATATAAGTGGGGAGCAGACAGGGACCTGGCATGAGTATTACTCGAGATTCCGAGACGACAACATCTCCGAGCAAGAAGACGATCTGTAACCTGACCATGGCATCTCACCAGTTCCTTCAGACTTTGGTCGAGCAGTTCAATGCTCACTCCAAGTCAACAATATTACCTGTAAAGAAGTGCTCGGAACTAAAAGACGAGAAGCACTACATAATCCATGCTATGAAGAAGATGGAGACTACAGTTGGGGAGGCCATCTGCTGCAGTCTCAGCGAGGCACCGTTTACTCCGGGGGATGAACCAAAGTTCCAGGTGTACCTGCCCAAGAGATTCGTCCATCTTCTACAAAACGAGGATCTTCGCTCTATTCAACCCGGGTGTCTATACCTGGTGTCCCACGGCTGCACGGGTAGCAATTCTACAGAGTTGACCATCCACATCGCTGACAAGCAGCAGTGTTAGATTTAAGTTTTAATGTTGTACATATGTTGTTGTAATGTTTTATAAATAAACGAATTATAAAAAACAAAAAAAATAAAAAAAACAAGAAAATGCAACATATCAATATGTGACAGACTTCACGTATTGATATGTTGCATTTTTTTTAAACTTCGCGGGTGACCTTGACCTTTGACCTTTGCATTTCACAACTACCCCCACTACCGTAATTACCCCCACTACCGCACTAGGATTCAAACCTGCTTGGATGCGAAAAACGGTCAGTCTGTTGCCAACTAGCAAACGATGAGCACCTTGTACGAGCTTTGCTTACAACGAGTTATAACTGACGCATCTTTATTCCAGACGGCTTTACGAGATAATATCCCTATAACAGTAAAGCAGGATATCGAGGAGTACAAGAAAGATAATAGAGGGTATTCGGGATACTCCTGGTATAGGTTCCAAGACGGGGAAAAGTTTTGTAGGCCTTGTGGCAATGCTGCCGTCAGAGACCTTCGACGGTTCGTACAGGAAGGTGGTAGAAAACAGTTTGGATTTCTAGCACCAATGTTTAGATTTGAAAACTACAAGGACACCTGTGCTATTTGTTCCATCCCTTTGTATCAATGGAAAAAGTTTAGAAGTGTTTAATTGCATCTTCCATACCCCCACCACCATTACCCCCACCACTTTTCCATGTACCTCCAAACGCTGTGCCTCGGCTTCATTTCTACTCCAGCAGTCAACCTAGCAACATCAGGATGTCTCTCAACGTCAGTTGCGCAAGTTACGAGGAGGTGAGCATCAAGACTCAGCAGGAGCTAAACGACTTATACAAGGAGTTGCAGCTGATGGTGGCACGAGGCTACCGTATAAATGTGCAAGTTTACGCTTGCAATATACGGAACACCCGGCAGTCAAAGGAAGAGCCTGGACACTCCTCAACGGCTTCCTCACCAGCGTCCATGAAGACCGAGCCAGACAACTTGGACTACTTCAGCTGACTAGCAGTTGTATTTCTTGTCCTAACCATTGTAGAATATGTATATTTTTTCATTATATTAAAGAAGTAAAAGAGCAAAAACACCTATCTTGTTACTGACATATAAGCTCAGTAACAAGATAGGTTTTTTTAAAACACAATTTGGATGACCTTGAAACTTCCCCCTCCACTGCTTTGTTACCCCTACCACTTGACTATTGGTGTACATGGCACATCGCAATTGGAAACCTCATTCCATCTTCAACAGCCACACCGACAACATCAACAATGGCAAACCTACCAACAGATGAAAGATGTCCTCACGCATGTTGTGACTTCGTCCACGAGTTGGAGAAGAGGATGCAGGAGAGAGCGATAAGAAGAAAGCAGATCCACTCTGAAAATATCATGATAGTCAACGGCTATCTTTTATTGTTCGGCCTTATTATGGTTGTACTTTTCATACTGTATGGCATAGTCACATGTGTCGGCAAGGTTGCAGAAGAAAACGCTCGCCACCATCAATTGGAAAGTTTCAATGTTACTTTGTAGGTTTTCCTTTTTTTTTAAACTTCGTTTGGATGACCTTGAAAATACCCCCACTACTCCACCACACCCCCCACCACTTTACCATGTTCCTGCATGAGCATCACATCAACCGTCATTCCTTGTCCGACAAGCAACCATGGCAGACAACAACACCATCAGCCAAGCTGACTCCACTACTGATGTCGGTACAAGTACGGGTTGGACACTGTCGATCGATAGTGTACACTATTTGGAAACAATTTGCGAACGGATGAAGGAAATACTGCGGGACAACCCTGGAATCATAATACAAATGAATTTAAATTATGATTGGTCCCAAGTCAGAATGCAAGGGGACGATAACAACGGTCAACAATCTCCACAATATTCGCCCATGTCCCCGATCTACCCTTACGGCGAGTCTGACGTCGATGAAGATGAGGCTAATGAGGATGTGGGGGACAACGAGGCTGAAGAGGAGTAACCTTCATTCCTTTTTTTAGAACTCAAATTGGATGACCTTGAGAATTCCCCCTCCACTATTTCCTTTTTTTAAACCCAAATTAAATGACCTTGAAAACAGCCCCTCCACATACTTTTGGTTTACCCCCTCTACTTTTCAATACTGTTACCACAGTCTGTAGCTCACATCATTCCTTGCTTAGCTATCATGGCGGACAGCACTCTTTCTCGAGTTGACTCCACTACGGATGAAGAATGGCCATTTTCCTGGAATGTTCATCTGCAAGACTCGGCAGAAGTGGATATGTTGCATGAGAAATTGGTGTATGTATTAAACGAAAACCCCAACATTGAATGTAGAATGACTATGGATTTCGATGCGACAGGGGTCCACACTCAACCTTCCACTTCCAGCCAGCCTGAACCTCAGCTACAGCCGAAGAACTTTACACATCTTTACACTCCAATACGGCCGGAGGATGTGGTTATCAGCGAGGCAGACTCTACTACAAGTTATATTGAGCCAACAAATTGGAAGCTTGTTGTTGACACCTTACACAAGGTGGACTTAGTATGTGACAAATTAAAGGAATTGATGATGCAAGATCCTGGTCTTCGTTTTAAAATTGATTTGTTTTTCATCTGGGGAGCACCTGCACGGGACTCTTCGTCTGACAGCTCTCTAAGTACAACGGATGAGGAGGAGGAGGACGACTAGTTATCTTTTTTAAAACTCCGTTTGGATGGCCTTGACCTTTCCCCCTCCACTGAGTTTATTTAAGGTGCACTCTCAATGACTGCAGCATCATTTCATCGCGCACCTTCACCACAGCAACATGGAGAGTCAACTCAACTACTGTTGCGAACGGAAATGTTTTTCATGGCCAAATGACATTGATGTTGCGGATGGCCTGGCGTGTAGAAAATGTGAAGCTTTTGGTCAATGCATGTGTAAGTGCAAGTCTTGGAAAAAGCCGAAACCAGAGTTGAAGACATTCCATGTGTACCAGATGAGAGGGCATAAGTACACTTGTTGCCCTGAACGTTGCATTGAATTCACACTGAAACAGCTAACTGGCTGCAAATTGTGCAACAATCATTTTGCAGGTTTTTGCAAACATTATTTAGGAGCCTGTCAGTACAGATCAACTTGGCATACAGAAGCACTCACTATCAATGAAATCGCTATAGATACACAAGAGTAGTCTTTCTACTCTTTTCTTTTTTTAAAACTCCATTTGGATGACCTTGACCTTTCCCCCTCCACTCACCTTAGTTTATATAAACCCCATTCCCACTGACCACAGCATCACTTCATCGTGCTCCCTCGTCAAAGCAACATCAACTATGGAAAGTAAGCGCATCTCATGTTGCGAGCATAGGTGTTTGGAGATACAAGGCGTCACATATTGTGCAAAGAAGCGTTGGGAGGAAGAGACGGGGACAACCTATTGCTGTGAGGATAAGTGTTTCCTCTTACCAAAGTGGCAAGTAGATGGGCTGGCCTGCCGGCAATGTGAATGCTTCGGATGTTGCAGGTGTAGATGCAAGAACCAACAGCTGCCACCACCGGTACTACAAACTTTCAAAATCTACAAATCCAAATACTTTTATACTTGTTGTCCGCAGCGGTGTATTAAATTTCACTTCTCCAATCTTACCAATTGTCGGAAGTGCTACGGACAACCTGATGGGTGGTGCACCTGTTTTCTGGACTCCTGCCGCTACAGATCGGATTGGTTTACAGATCCGTTGGAAATTGATGAGGTCGCCCAGGAAGCACAAGAGTAGTGTTTCTACTCTTCAACTTTTTTAAAACTCCATTTGGATGACCTTGAGATTTCCCCCTCCACTTCCCCATATACCTAGAGTACACAGAGCCTGACAGTCAGTCACTCGGTGGCTGTCGTGGGGTGCGCATCGGTGTCGGCGCTCCGTTGTTAAGTTTTCAAGGTCACAGTAATATGAAATTGGGGGTGTTGTGCTAGTTCAAGGTCACCTGAGGGATTACCGATTGCCCATTTAGGCAGAGTCATGTCAGAAACTCGGGTTTAACTTGGCACTTTTGCCGTTTCTCGTCCAATATTCGCTCCAAGTGGTCAAGGTCACGGGGACTCTGACTGAAACTCGGAGCGTAGTGCGAGAAACGGCAAAAGTGTCAAAAAATTTTAAGTTTCTGCGTGACCTTGACCTTAGTGGCGTCGGTGACGTCGTTTTGATGACGTAAGGGGTGATGACGTCATCAGCACGTCATTTCTGTGACGTCATGGGTGTGACGTCATCGAAATGACGTCATTAGTGATGACGTCATCGATTGCGTCATCGATGACGTCATCGATGACGTCATCGGTGAGGTCATTGACCTCGATGACGTCATCCCTCAGGTGACCTTGAACTGGGCCAGCATCCTCAATTTTGCACTACTCCTATACAATTCTTAAACTTGGAAAATTGCAAGCACCACTGAAGGAATCAAAATGTAATTTAACCCAGACAGCAAGGAAGCGTTCTGCAAATATTCACTTGGTTTGCTATTCGGTTGCAGTTGAAAATTTCCATTGTAGGTTCAATGATAACTATTCAAAAGCTCTTCTACACAAATAAGCGAAGAAAGTGATCAGATCACATAAGCAAGTTTTTTCTGCAACGGCAAGTTTATTGTTGTGAGACTACCTGCCTCGACCCTTATTAATTCCGCCTGGTCGCCCCAGGGCCGCACTAATTCGAATGCGTTCGTGCGGAAATATGCTCTGAAAACGATATGAAAACGATTTCATCCATGCAATGCAAATATTGGATGTCAATTATCAGAATATTTTTTGAAAGTTTTCTACGTTGGTAGGACGGCTAGCTTTTGTTGCAAGGTTACAGGGCCAGGGAATGATCTAATTTCACTGGCGCATTCACTACTTCAATCGTAGGCTAAGTGAATTTGCCACTATGGTAAGAGATAAATTTTTCATTAAAAAAACCTCTTCTAAGAAAAATGTTTTAATGCCTTTATGAGGACCAATGAAAGAAATACCACATAAATGAAATACTCATCAAGCCATTTTATAAACAATAAACTAGTATCCAATTAAATCAAAACTCTGAGGGAGACCTAGCCTATATTTGTTATGATTAAATTTTACACCAGCCACTTTTGGTGATTGTATAACACCCCCGCCGCAGCAGACCTGCGTACTTAGAGAATTTCAAATTTAATTAAAAATGTTCTTCATGGGGTTAGGTGGAGTGTCGGTTTACCTTACTGTATATGTGCTTTGTAAGTAAATTGTTAAGTTAAACCTTACCTTGTGGTACATACCAAATTTTATCAAGCTATGGTATCCTTCCCATTTCGCCTGTAAACCATATGGGGCTGATTACGTAAGTTTGCCGCCATCTCGGCTTTGTAAGCAAATATAAGTTAAACCCTCCTAATTAATGTACATACCAAATTTTATCAAAATATGTTAAATAAGCAACATATAATACTAAATTGTTTATTTTTTGAGCTTTTTAAAACCTTTATTGAAGAGCAAACCTACATGAAACTTAAAATAATTTTCTTTTCAAAAGGTCATCTCAACTAACTGTAACAATAGGTAGGTAATTTGTTTAAACCACTATCAGACCTACGCAGGTTCAGAATAAGTTACACTATCAATTTAATTGTTAATACCACTGTATTTTCGTGTGTGCTCACTAAGAGCAAAAGTGAAGAAGACCTACAGATTAGCTTTTTTTCTATCAACAATGTCACCAAACTTCTTGATTTAGTATGAGCTCATTTTTATCTAGTTAAAATATTGTTCCACTTACTTAATTTTTTAACAGATGGATAAAAATGAGCTCATATTAAATGAAGAAGGTTGGTGACATTGTTGATAAAAAAAAGGTAATCTGTAGGTCTACTTCATTTTTGCTCTTAGTGAGCACAAACGAAAATACAATGGTATTAACAATTAAATTGACAGTGTATTCTGAACCTGTGTTGGTCTGAAAGCGGTTTAAGCAAATTACTTACACATTGTTACAGTTTTGAGATGACCTTTTGAAAAGAAAATAATTTTTATTTTCCTATGCAGTACGTTTGCACCAAACAAAAGGGGTAGAACCTTGGAGGATTTATAACCTGTTGACTGGGGTGGCCCAGCCCCTCGGCCTTTCCTTAACGACATTCTTGGAATTGGCATAATGCCGCTCGCACAAAGGAGATTCTCAACTACAGAATATGGAGTGTGCTCTACCTCGGCGTCAAAATCGTCGAGCAAGATTGTAAACTGCCGCTATAGGCGCGGAATGTCACATTTTGGAAAATATGATGGCTGATTTTAAATATTTTTAGACTACTTTCATGATTTTTTTGTTTTTGTTCAAAATCGATCGGTGGTCTAATGACCATGTTTATTTTTAAATTGTAGAACTTTAGCGTCTCCCTTCTTGCATCGTTATCTTTAAACATTTTTCCAATATAATTGTAGATTCTTGTTCTTAAGATTATATTCTACCCACGTACATTTTTATCTAAAATTTAGTAAAGTTAGATAAGCCAGAACTATGACTCACAGCGCTTCAACTAAAATAAATAAAAAATAATCTATTACAGGAATGTAATTTAATTTGCTGTCTTCTGATGGGGTTGTATACTAAAGGTAAATTATTTCTTAACGTGTAACATTATTGCAATAACAACCTTATATGAGTTAAATTTAAAATAACTATAATCTGAAGTAGTAATAACCTTATGATTAATGCATTCCTTACTACAATTTTTAGAATATGGTGATAGTTACTTTACTAAAGTTAAATTCCATTCAACCTTAAAAATAGTGTACCGACAACCTTTGAGTTTTTTCAGTGTTCAAACGGTAAAATTTGTAATTAAATAAGAAAATAGTTGGGTTTACAAAAGTAATTTCTCGTATACAGCGTATTATAAGGTGGAAAGTGTGATATGATTATTTTTTAAGTGCGTGAATACCGTACACCAGTTATTTGTGCAGCAACATTTTCGAAGCCCTGGAAATGTTTTAATTCCATTAAAACACTATGTATATCGATTCGAGGGCATTTGTGTGCCCTCCGGTACTTTTACAATTTTTTAATATTATTTATTAATATCATTGATTAGTTGTGATATCATTACGTTAAGAGTACCTAGTACGTTATACGAGATAGTATGAGTAGTATTTGCAAGAATTTATTTAAAGAATATATCTCTATGTGATACAAACGTTTTATTGTTGAATAGGCCTGTTTATTTTTTGTTCCGTTTGTTGTTACTCAACTCAATCAATACTTTTACAGTTAAAAATTATTGAAATTAATTACTTTTGCATTTCTCATGATCGTTATTTTGAGGTGAGTTGCGTTCACACTGTTTCGACGAACATATTCTGCTGAACTTTTGTTGTTTGTTGGTATTCATTTTTAACATGTATAGTGAAGTTAGCAATAGAAACGTGTAATTTTCCCACAATATTAAGTATATAGTCTTATTTAAATTGATGTGTTTTTAAGACTTCAGTCTAAATAACCGAAAATAGTGGTTTATTTATAACAAATCTATCTATATATTAATAGGCAAGCATGTTTCGTTTCCTCCTTTTTTCTCAGCTTGTGTGCATGTTATGAAAAATCCACGCATATTGTTAGAATTGTAGATGAGCAGAATCCCATTCTAATTCACGTCGGACTCCATGGCTACGCCCTACAGGCTTTCAAAGTTCCCGTGTTACATCTTATGGAGGAAGGAGAATTCAAGAAATCTAGAAGAATCATTAGACAGCTGTTGTAAAAACAACTGATAGAAAAACAGGAAGAAAAAGTGTTTTAATTACAAAATGTTTTAAAATTATTTTGTTTAGATCAAGTAACTGAAATTTTGGTGGAAGTTCGACCAGGAGACGATTTCTAGTACTTATTTAATAGGCCTCCGCTAAGGGTTTTTTGTTATATAGAACTCCTCCTACAATTAATGCTCAACCGATTTTCATGTTTTTGGCGTCGTTGGATAGGCATTGGTCTGTAGTTGTTTCCTCTAAAAACAGATGAGAATCGGACTTAAAATAAGGGCGCTATAAACAAATTAAATTTGAAATTTTCCCATTTAAATAACATTATTGAGATTGGTTTGAGCATTTTAAACATCTGTTAACATACAGATGTAGTTTTTGGTGATCACTGATATTCTCAATATTGGATTGGTTGAATTTCATTCATTAAGAACTAAATGGAACTTTTGTAGTGTATTAAAATAAAGTGCTCGATGTCGGGCAACACGTGCACTAGTAAGTACCGTACCAAAATTGACTTTATGTGATATTGCATTATTATTTTAAATTCTTTTTTTCTCGAGTAGAAAATTAAGTTTACAATGCCAACAACCAACTTACAGTTAAACGTTTAAAAGTATTTAATGTTATTTTGTTTATCTTTCTTTGTTATTTCGATATAGGCTACCATATAATGACAACCCAACATAAATTGCAAAAAAAAAAAACACAAAATTTCAGTTTCCAAACTTATTTTTAAAACCAAAGACGATTTTGTCTAGGGGTGGATCCTGTTTATGAATTTAATTTTTGGACAAAAATAAACGAAAATCCAAATTTAAAGAAAATACCTAACAGCTAGAATTTAGGTCAAAATCAAATACATTGCTACAGACACGTATTATACTAGAATATTTGGTAAATTAACACCGTATGTTCCAATTAAAGTTTTCTTATTATTAGCGAAATTGGGGTTTTTTCATGAATTAAAGTTGTTATTTGTCCACAAGCTTAACACGCAAAATCTTTACTACGGATCGCCACACTTGTCTGAATTCGACCAAAAATTTTGTTGACCTGTCTGTACAGATTTTGTTTTTTTTTTATATTTTATAACTAAAACGGCCGTTCATTCGTCCTGATTTAAAAGCATTTGTTATTACAATAGCTGAGTTGGTTTTTGCTAGTAGGCCAGTAGGTTTTTGCTAGTAGGTTTTTGCTACACCTTTCTAACAGCATGCGGGGATTTCTTCTAACACAAAAGTTTGGGGAAAAAGGAGAAATAGAATGAATAATGAATAAATAACACTAGCTAAAAACACTAGCATAACTGATAGAACTACTAAAATGTCAACACGATCAAATTAAAAGCGGCGCACTGGGCTGCTCATCAGGCGCCCCAATAGTCATTATCGTCAGTTAATTCAATAAACGTGGATGGTGAAGAGCTTTTTTGACCATTCCATGTGAACTTATTGATAATTTTTTCTATCTTTTGTGAAAAAATATTTTGTTTTTATTCACGCAGTTAAGAAATTATGAAAAGATATACAGTAAATTCCATTGCATAATACAAAATTCAAAGTAAAAGCGGCGCATTGGGCTGCTCATCAGGCACCCCAATAGTCATTATCGTCAGTTAATTCAATAAACGTGGATGGTGAAGAGCTTTTTTGACCATTCCATGTGAACTTATTGATAATTTTTTCTATCTTTTGTGAAAAAATATTGTGTTTTTATTCACGCAGTTAAGAAATTATGAAAAGATATACAGTACATTTCATTGCATAATACCCTTTTTTTATTGTTATAGATATCATTCCTTGAGTTACGGTAATTCTATTTTTTTACCATCTAAAAATTAATTTATGTAAAGACGCGTAAAATAAAAATAAACCCCTTTTCCGTGGATAGTTTTCCAATCAAACGAACAATTAATTATTTAATTAGTTGAAATCAAACGCCGCGCGCCGCGCCATGACGTCACATCACTGGAAGATCTGTCGACTCGTCCACTCCCTCGACTGTTGTTTCGTTCGGGTTCGGGGGTCGGTGTCCCGCCGTCCCGCCATTTTCCGACTTTCCGTTCTCCGTGTGTTTTGATTTTTTATTTGATTGTGGTTTGTGTTTGTTACTTGGGTGGTTGTGAGACGTCTCTACTCATATTGAAGGTGAGTTTGCTGATTTACTGATTCTTTTTAATTAGCTTTAAGATAAATGAAGTTTTGAAGAAGTTGTTAGTCTTTCAATATCAGCGATTAAAACACTTAATTCCTAACCAAGAATTTGAAAGATTCCTAACCTCAATCAGCGTATTCCTTGGAATGCATGGTCTTTTAATCTTATTGTTTTTGTAAACTCATAATAGGCTACCACAAATAGTAACAGACATCAACTTAAAATGTTAAGTGATTATTAAGAATAGCCTACTTAGCCTTTTGAATTTCTTTTCGATTGTTTAACATAAGTTAGTAGGCTAACTTATTTGGCATTCATAGGCCCTACAAAATGTCCAAGCTTAAGTTAAATTACTCGTAACCTGTCCGGTTTTTGTAGGTCTGTTTTCATAAATTAACCACCTATTGTGTTGAAGATGTGTATTCTCAAAATATGTGACACAATTTTCACCCCTGTAGTGGTTACGGTCTCTGAGACCAATAAAAATTTTCAGTCTTAATTAGCTGATAGGTTGTATTTGCTGTCGCTCGAGTCATGAACAAACTCCATTGGGTGTGCCTTCAGCATAGGCGTCATTTCAGCATTCTGATTGGGGGGGCAAGATTTTCATAAGGTCATACCCCCTCCCCCCTTCCCACAAATACGCCAAACCTCTTAAATTTCGCTAAAAACTGTCAATAAAAGCTAATTAAGTTTACATTGTGACACTAAGCTGTCCATAAAATGTGAACTTATAATATGATCTCACGAACCCATGAAAACAATACCCTAATGCATGTAAAATTTGATTATGTTTCTATTTGTAGAAAGTCATTATTCTTCTGAAACTGCCAGTGGTTACTGTGATGTAAAACACCTTAAGAAATTTAATGGATTTAATTGGTTAATGGATGCTAAATCGTTAAAATAAAAAAGAACATAATTTTATAACTATTTAGTTCTTTTTATTGTATATTATTTACAACTCTAAAGTTTTACAGTCGGATACATAGACTAAAATTCCATAGGTTTGTATGGTAATCTTTATCTTTATCAAAAATTAGTTTTTGGCAAAGCACCTTTGCAGTCTGCCGTATAAGGGACAAAAAAATCATTTAATATTTAACTATTGTTGTTTAGGATCAGTACAGCTACGGTATATTGCCCATTACATTACCTAAAAAAAATTAATTGTTATTGAGGACAAGAAAGGTAAGAAATTACTAAGTGATTAAAAAAAGATAAATAATGATTTACAAAAACATCTATACATATTAATTTAATACGTGATACGGGTTTTTGTACAAGAAACTCCTCCCACAATTTGCAATAGATTTTAATGATTTTAGTGCCATTGGAATGAGCTAAGCGTGAAGTGGTTCTAAAGTGAATTGGCAAATTGTCCATTAAAAAGAGGGGACCTACAAGTCCTTAAAGTTTGATTTCAGTTATAACTGTCTAAAATCATCTGTCTTTAGTGGCAAAAAGTTTTATAGATGCAGAGGTTTAAGGGGATCGTGTTTTAAAACTAACCAATTAAGATAGAGATTGGATCTTAACTTTTCTAAAATTAAAGAGACGGGTCTCTTCGGCTCTGTATTTAGAATTTTTAAATAAAAATTTTAATTTCAGCTATAACTGTCTAAAATCATCTGTTTTTCTCAATGCAAATGAAAGGGTTTTTAGAACCCTGTGAAGAGGGGGTTTTTAGAACAGCCTAGAGCTACAACTAATGTGTCATATTAAAGAAGAATAACGATGCTAAATTTCTTTTCTTACACTTTGGTAATCTCACTTTGGTAGTGTTATCAAAACTAATGGAAAACTTATGTTAAAAATAGAGAAAAACAGATGATTTTAGACAGTTATAGCTAAAATTAGAAATTGTATTTAAAAATTCTAAAAACAGAGCCGACGAGATCCGTCTTTTTACTTTTAGAAAAAGTTAAGAGCCAATCTCTATCTTAATTGGTTAGTTTTAAAACACGATCCCCGTAAATCTCTGCATCTATAAAACTTGCCCCAGAAAAAAACAGACGATTTTAGACAGTTATAACTGAAATTATAAATTTTATAAAAAAATTCTAAAACCAGAGAAGACGATATCCGTCTTTCTACTTTTACAAAAAGTTGAGAGTCAATCTCTATCATAATTAGTTAATTTTAAAACACTATTCCCGTAAACCTCTGCAGCCATCAAACTCGCGGAACTCGCCTAGCGCTACGGCCGAGAGGCGGCATTCGGTAACGTCGTTCGTGAAGGTAGACCGGAGTAACAACTCAACAGACGTGAGATGGGACTTCCTGCTACAGATGACGATTGCAAAATGAGTCAATTTAAGAGTTTTGTGTAAATAATACAAAGTAGACATTTTGTTAAAGTCTGGTTCAGAAGTTTATAATTGTTATACAAATATTTCACCATATTACATAACCTAACACTTTAATTTCCAATTTAAAAAAAAATCACCGAAATTATTGGGGGGGCAACTGCCCCCCCTTGCCCCCCCCCCAAATGACGCCTATGGCCTTCAGCTGCCACAGTGTAGGGTAATTTTGAGATTAGGTAAGTTCTTACGTTCGACAGGGTTACCACATAGTTTATTGTTACTTCTTCCATATTGTTATAAAATTGTAATTTAACTTAAGTTAGCCTAAATTGTTTAAAATGTTTAAGTTAATCTAGAACTAAAAAGTAACACTACATTTAATTTACTTTTACTCTAATGAAACAGTTTGTAGTCTGATATTCCTTTTGGTTAGACGTCACTGCCAGAGAACGCGAAATGGTTTTTATTAGCAGCATATTGAGTTAGAGAGTGAGGTTATGTTTTAGCAGATATGCTGTCGACTTTCCATTTGCTCAGGCTTGAGTTTGATCAAGGCGACCATTAGTTTCTGGATATAATTTGATCAGTTGTTTGTACCTAAGAGTAAAGTAGGCCTAGTCTTTTAAAGTAAAAATGGTTTTGAAAGTGACTAAGCCTCGACTTTGAAACTAACTTAAATTTCATCATCAAATACTAACTAATAATATTTTTCAACGATTTTTACCCTACTGTACTTTAAGGGCTACTATTATATTTGCATAGTTATCATTAAGTATGTTATGTAATAAATTATGTGCTCTTGACATTTAACATTTTTCTCATACGTAAAATGTATGTACCAAATATTTTTTTGGTACCGTACTTATTAGAAAGTGATATAAAAAATAAACAACACAATTAAACCTACTTATTTTTTAGGGCTAAGACCGTCTTATTAAAAAAATTACAAAATTTAATATAAACGTTACAAAAATATTAAATTAAATTGGAAAAAATTGCACCTTATTTAGTGTTGTAAGAATAATTTTATTATTTGAAAAAAAAATTAGACCTATATAATCATAATTTTTTTTGTTCCCCACGCTGTGATATTAAATTGGTGGGTGGGGGGGGGAGGGATGTCAGAAATTTAGATTTTTGTGATTCATAAAAATATGATTGATCCGACCGATATATCTATCATATCAACTATAGATTCATTCTATAGTTAGCGGTACCTAAATAACAAAGTCAATCACCCCTTTAACTAATTAATTATCCCTATTTTTGTTTTTAGCTTCTTATTCCCACATCTAAATCCAAGACAAGTATAACCTAACTTAACTTATGTCAACAAAATCAAAACACTACTAATCATAAAGACAAATTAACAAAATAACATGTCAGTAGAACCTTGATAGTTCGACACTTTATGGACTTAGAGAGTGTCTAAGTATCAAAATGTCGAACTATAGGGAGTGTCGAACTATCGAGAGTCGAACTATTGAGGTTCTACTGTAGCTTATAAGAAAAATAATTACCTATGTTGCTATGTATCCTACTTAAATGTGGTATACTTTCTTGGGCTTGGGCATTCTTCATATTAATGGAGATTAGTTTAGGTTTTACAATGGATAGTTAGATTAGTTTGTCAAGCTAAATAATTTTTTTTTTTATTTTTCAGTAATTTTCGATACGATATCGATCAGTAGAATTTAAATCAGCAAACTTTAAATAGATGTTTTGTATTTTTTCTATCTTCCAATTTAAAAACCATTTGGTTGAGTATGTAAACTCGCCACCATATGGGTTTTATTTAAGTATAAGTTAAACCCTACCTAGTAAAAGTACATGGTACCAAATATCATGAAGTTATGGTATTCTTTTCATTTTCCCCATAAACCCTATGGGGGTTACGTATGTAGGTTTGCTGTCATTTGGGGTTTGTAAGCAAATAAGTTAACCCCTTCCTAATGGATGTACTCATGAAATTGTATCAAGATATGTCAATAAATAAGCAAGATAGAAGATTTAGTTGATTTCCCATATAATACAAGGAAACATTTTTTTAAATTTCTCCCTTACCATTTAAGCTAGGCATAACATAAAAATTCAAAATACCAAATTGTTTATTTTTTCGAGCTCTTTTAGATGGTTTATGTTCAAATTGTTGTGTTTTAAAAATTGAAGCCAAAAAGTGCAAAAAACCCATTTTGACCCTTTTGAAACCCCCCCCCCCCCACCATGGTCCGTTCGCGAACACATTCAAGTATACGCTGGTCTACTTTCCTGTACCAAATTTCATGAAAATCAAAGGTTCCGTTCAAAAGTTATTGTGTTCATGGCACACACATATAAATATATACATATGGCTTCTAGAGACCTCAAAACAAAAAAGTATCAAAGTTCCGGGCTTAGGTCTTACGTGACAACTACCGTAATAGCGAATAGGGAAATTCGCTAAAAATAAAATAGTGTAAGCTTTTAGATAAATAATAGGCCCTAACTCTCATGTTCAATGTTCACAGGTTAAACTTACATATCCAAACACTGTAAGGAACAAAGGAGTTTCTGGAGAGCAACAACTCGGGGTGCTTGTTAATTGCAAAGCGTTTAATGTAAGTAAAATAATTTATTTATATATTCCAAACGGATACACTATTGAGTTACTGATATACAATCATTGAACAGTCTAGAAATCCCTCTTATTTAACTCTAGTTGACATGTTTGACTTAAAGGAAGCAAAACTAAAAGATTGCAAAACTTAGAAACGTGAAATTTTTCCAGTGAAATCTTTCTTTAGTTGGAAATTAAAATTAATTGAATATAAATTTTACAAAGTAATTTCTGTGGAGGATTGATTATTCAAACTACTTTTGATGGGAGGTATTTTGGATAGTAAAACATGGAAATTATTTACAATTTGGGACTACTAAACAGTTCATTGACTGTTTTTAAACTTAAATATTTCTTAAGAATCTAGAGGCTTTGCTAATAAACAAGAGCTCTAAACAAAAAAATGGTAGTTACATTGGGAACACATTTCTTAGAAGTCTATTTTGTAGACACTTTTGTTATAATTTTTTTTAATACTGTACACTGAATTGGTAAGCCATTCAGGGGTTTTTATAATTGACATTTGGATAAATCGACACTTAACTGCAGGGCCTGATACCAATTTGAGAATTAAAAAAAAAGTGATGAAATCAGAGAAATATAAGTTAATTGCTGAAGATTGATTAGAAAACAAATTTGGACACCTAATAAAATTGTTCGCTTAATAGTATATTACAATCTTTTGAAATGTTTTATTTCAGCTTCAGTGATGGAAATTCATTACAAGTCAACAGAGGATGCATTCAACACACAGGCCCTCCTACAGCTGGTGAATCATCTGCTTTGCTATAAAGTAAGTGATAGCACATTTTATCCCATCTCTCAAAAGTTCTTTCCTTGAATGTTTTTGGTATCTATAATTTACAAGTTAAGTCTCTGGTCTACCCCTGGCGCGCCACCCAAACGCAAGGGGCTTTGAGAATCATGTTATCTCCTGCTACATTGGACTCGTGTTATCTCGTGCTACATTCGAATTTTGTTAACTTCTGCTACATTCAGCTATAAATAAGGTGCCATATAAATGTTTTTTATCAGCCAAAAATAATGTTCTCGATAACAAGTAACATTTTCTAGCCTCTGTGAATTGCCTATGATACTTAATGTTAACCCTCCATTGAGCGCAAGCGGAGATTGCCTCCGCAATCAGGAAAAATGGAAAAAAAGCATTCTTTTTAATGGTGTTAATGGTGACTTTAAATTATTGTAAATGGCTATGTCCGTTGGCAGAACAAATAAAAATAGTTTGTACATTTGAAAAACTTTATTAAATAACTACAAAAGTCAACAAAATATCCTCTAAACTAAAAATAATAAGATTAGATATGTTTTAATATTAGTAATTTACGCTTTTAGTGATATGCGCTTAATCCGAAAATTCGCTAATCCGAACAGGATCTGGTCCCAATTAGTTCGGATTAGCACAACTCAACTGTAGTTCATTTCCTCTATCATCATAACTCATAATTTGTAAAATCAAAACTTTGAATGTAAAAACTAGTAGTTGTGAATCTAAACACTGTTAGCGCTAGTGTAGTTCCCTCTTTCTGGGCCTTATACAAACTGAGTGTCGTTACAACAATTACCCTACATGAAAAATGTGTTATAAGATTAAGTGGAGTAAATTCACATGAAAAGAATTAACATATTTCCATTTCCTTAAGTTAATACACTTTAAATCAGTAAGATAGGCCTAAAGAAGTTATTGTTATTAAAAGTAGTAAAATTATTTTCAATTTTTAGTAAATTGACAAAGTGCCGCCCCTAAAATTTAGCCGCTATAGGTTCCAGCCTTTTCAGCCATATTTAGAAAAATGGCCCTGAGTAAATTATCACAGTGTTTTCAATATCTGGAAACAAATATAAGCAGATATTTTGTGATGAAGTATTAGCTAATATTTTTTGGTGGTTGCAGCTGCAGTATTGAAGATAAACCCAAATTCTATGGAATCATGCGTGAAGAAACATCTTCGGATGGTTTTTTTAAACCAGGCAAAGACCCGGATCATTCGAAAGTAAGTTGATTTTTACTAAACAGTTTAACAGTTTTTACATATGTGCATGGATTATTCTACATATCAAAGGAATATTTTTAATTCAACCAATAATTTGATGGCTCCATTATTTTCTTTATTGCGGCTTAACACTTTGGTTTTCATTTTTGTCATATTACCTACTTAAATTTCCCTTGCTCAGAAGAGTATGGGAGTGTAGGTAATTTTTTTGGGTCAGTGTATCATAGCTTTTAATGCTCATGTTAAAGTTCAGTCAAGATTTTGGAAGACCCACTTTTTGCTCATAACTTGGCTTTTTGAATAATGGGGTACGCAATGGGGTATTTGCTGTACCCACATATTTTAATAATGATAATAATTGAAAACTTTAATGAATTGTATTTTATTATTGTCATGTGCTATGATTATTTTTCTATAGCTGTAACATAAATTACTATAGAGTTGTGAGATAAAAGAAATGGTCTACTTTTTTAGGATATCAGGAAGTCCTATTTTATTTGGTTTACTGTGATTCACAAAAGTTGGATAGATTAAAATTTTTTAGCATTGTTGACTTATCAACGAGTAATTTAAAATCAAGGGTAAATGACAAATACTTTCTCCAGTGGTGTAGTGGGTTCCTCTGGTTCTCGAAAACCCGGGAAATCCGGAAGTTATGTCTTCCTTTGCAGGGAATTTGACAAATATAGCAAGCCCCACACTGAAAAATGCGCCACTACATCACTGACTTTCTCCCAACAATATAAGAAGGTGTTATAAGTAGGCTTGCCATAATTTTATAGAGCAAAACCTGGACGATCAGTATGTAAACCCCCTTGCCCCCCCGCCCACCACCTGAATGCTAATGGAGAATGAGTCATTGGTCTTAATACAACATTTTAATTAAGATTAAATTTTTTTAAGCAAATTGTGCCTCATAACTTCATAATTTTATTTTAGTCCGGCAAACTTAAAATGTTTATGTTGAGTATTAAGGATTAGTTAATTCTTTAAAACTAAATGTTAATCAAATAAGTTGTTTATTTTTTGTTAGTTAGTTTATTAATATAACACGAGCTCAAACGATATGGAATACACATTCTTGATTTCTTGAATAAAAATAATGTTGCTATAGTAATAATTAATCATTGTCACATTGGACTAGAACTTTTCCAATAATTTGTCTATTTTATCTGATTTCACAATTGCTTAGACTTGTCCAGCCAACCCTTATTTTTCATCTTACGTAGGCAACGTCAAATTTCACCTGGACTTTAAATTCGATTACCATAAGAAAATTGAATCTTCATCCTAATTTAGTAATTTTTTGTTGTTGTTATCAGAATATTTATTTTAAGACGCAAAACAAAAAAGATTGTTGAGTTTGTTTTTGATAATTCCCTATTTTTCTAAATATTTACAAAAAAACTGGAACTAAAGCAAAACCGGCCGGGACACCGGGACAAGTGCGAAAAACCGGGACTTTCCCGGTCAAACCGAAGGTATGGCAAGCCTAGTTATAAGTCTCCAAACATTCATGTCTTGATGGCTCAGTCAAATAGCTACCAGCTAAGCAGACTACGCCACGCGCGTCTGTGACTTTTAACAATGTACTCCATTTACAGCCAAATGGAAAATTGGATTTTATAAACACTTGTTGCTTTCTAACTTTTGAACATGTATTTTCTCAGAGAAACAGGGGGTGTCATTTAATTCAGCATTTTAATCTTAATAGGCCACAAAACTTTAATCAAAATTTTTAGAGCCGTTTTTTAGAGATTTTGATTTTTCTTTTTTATGGTTTTAGGGGTAAATTACCCTTATAAACAAACAAATGGAAAAAACACCTGAAATTATTATGAATTTTGACATAACAAACTTAATCCAAATTGGACCACTGGGATATTCTCTATATTCTCTAACACACACTCACACAGAAATCACTCTGTAAACCTCTTTTTTGGACTCAGGTGTCAAAAAAATTTATAAATCCACCAACAACTCAAATTAGAAAATTTTTACAAAAACAATACTTTCTCCATATAATGTTGTGGTATAGGGGGAGGAAGTAAAAATCAACGAATTTATAGGTTCATTGATTGTGCCAATTGTTTTATTTGTAAAGTACCAGGGAGACCGAGCTTAAGCTCGGTAAAATTATTACTTTCGTTCTCACACAAAGCTCGTTTGCTCCGCTCACTCGTGCTCTTCTATTTTTAAAGACGAGCTCGTTCGCTTCGCTCACTCCCCGAGCCGATGGGCACGATGGGCCGATACTGATGGGCCGATGCTGCACTTTGGTATAATTGTCTTAAACTACAGGTTAAAGATGTAACCCATTGGTTTATATCTACAGTTATCAGCTGATTTTTGTTCAATTAATAAAATCTCCATAAGGATAACATGGAAACTTTGAAGGGATCTAGCGCAAAAACCGGATTTTTCCCAGCTATGGGACCAGCTCCAATCAACTCTTGGTGGCCAATGCCCGTACAAACGGAGCTTGTTTTAGATTATAAGATATATTTGAAAATAATAGGAGTGATAGACAAATTTAACCACTATTTGAGGTCCTTGTCTCAAAATAGTGATATAGTGATTTAAAGAGTGGTTTAACATGATTAACAGTGGTTTAAAATGATCGAGTAGTGATTTCCAAGGTCGAGTCAAGTTTTTGAGTAGCAATTTATTTAGAGTCAAGTTTATATTACATAATTTTTTAGCGAAAAACAATAAGTTAATACAATAAAGAAAGGAAACCCCTTACATTAGAATTAACCCAATACCTTTTCATTAACCGACTACAAATTTTACAATCACAGAAATACAGGGTGTTTGGAAAAAAAATTTCAGAAATTCAGGAGGTTGTTGCCCACATCAAAATGAGCAAAAAAAATCCTGTAAAGATATGTCCTAAAATGCTTTGTTAACCCGCTAGCCACCATTTTTTGTTTTTTATACAAAATAAATTTTATTTCCGTAACGAATCATTGTATTAAGTTCATATTTGGCATGAATCTTTATCACACTAATGTTCATTTTCAGGGAAAAAATTATTTTTGTCTTCCAAATGGCGGCAATTTTAATTTTTCAAACTCAAATAACTTAAAACTGGTAAATTATATCAAAATTTTATAAAAAAACAAAAAAATTTATAAATTAAATTATCTAACCAATGATATCAAGTTTATAAGGATCTAACATACAAATAATGGAGATATTACGATTTTTCTACTAAAATAACCTTAATTTCCATGAGTACTAATGAAAAATAAAAACAACATAAAAATCTCAATAACTCCATTATTTGTTGTTAGATCCTTACAAACTTGTTGCCATTGGTTAGATCATTTAATAATTAAACTTTTTTGTGCCTTGTAAAATTTTGATAAAATTTACAGGTTTTGGGTTACTTGAGTTTGAAATTTTAAAATAGCCACCATTTTGAAAATACACATTGAAAAAAATAATTTTTTCCCTGAAAATGAAACTTGGTGTGACAAAGGTCCATGCCAAATATGAACTTAATACAATTATTCGTTACGGAAATAAAAATTATTTGGTGTAAAAAACAAAATGGCAGCTTGCGGGGTAACGAAGCATTTTAGGACATATATGTTTATAGGAACTTTCTTACTCACTTTGATGTGGGCAATAACCTCCTGAATTCCTGAAACGTTTTTTTCCAAACACCCTGTATACATAAATAGGCTATTTACTTATGATCAGGTTTAAACTAAAATGGTGCAAAAACGGTTCATAAATTGATGTTTTGCCATATTTTTAACATGCCAGGGTAATATACTGTAATTAATTTAGAAGCCTTATCCCTTAAAACAAGATTTTATTTTGTTTTTGTATGAGGTTTTCAGTAGCAATTGAGAAATGTGAGTGTAGCAGGTCCCGACTGGAAAAATCCAGTTTGCATCCCACATACCTTTAAAGTAGGACCTTATTGAAAAACTTTTTGTAGCTATTCAATCGGTTGATAACTAAAAATTCAGGAAATGGAATTTAAATTTGAGGTTCATTACATATAACCAGAATGTAGCATCCCTTGGCCTGGCAAGTGAGCAGAGCAAACAAGCTTGTCTTACAAATTATACATGATTAATCGAGAAAATGCATGGTCCCCCAAGTAATATTGTTATAAATAAATTAATTGTAACATACATTACAGATTTCAAGTTGTGAGTATTTTGAAATACAATAAGATAAGAAACACCATGGGCGGAGTTTCGGGGGGGCCGGGCCCCCCCAAAAATTTCAAAAATATTATGTAAAAACAAAAAGTTTAGGAGCTTAACAATTATCCATTCAGCTAACGCTCAAAGTTTTATCTCACTTTAATTTACTCTAAAAAATAACATTATTTTCGTCATTTACATTTTCTAACTATGTTCATGTATGATACTGAAAAGTAAATTAAACAATAATAGATTATCGTAAATTAAAAACTATTTGCCCAATCTACTAAGTAGGGATATTTCGTAGATCGCCAAGGGAAAATATAACCTTAGGCCCTACAGTTGGCAAAACTGACTGTCAAGCTCAGGTGGGTAGGCACCTCGCTACAACGCTTATACCTTTATGTGTTAGTATCTTTACACTTTGAATTAGTAAAAATGTAAAATTAACATGATTTGAAATTATTGTTTATTTTCTATACATCCCTATGTCACTAGATTTTTATGCATCCGTAGGCTAAGTTGGCAGAGTTTTTATGTTATCGGCAGAGGCACGTCAGTGTCACGATACACCCTCGTTAGTCCGAGGATACACCTTACTCATGATTGATAAGTGTTCGGCCTAGAAGACTAGCGGTCCAAAGTGCCGCAGAGACTTTCTTTCTGTAGATGCTTGCGGAGGACAACTCCAGCCATTCAAAAAGTGCGTTTTACTTGCTGTTCCATTCACAATAAAAAAGGGTTTTGCTATATAAGGTTACTGTATCTTTAAAAGTACGTCACGAAGCTTCATAATTAAATTAACCAAATTTTGGTTAATTCGGTCAAAATAGTTCAAATTAAGGTATATATCTTGAAGTATATTTACCTTTACCTAGATATCCACCATTTTGTTTATCCCACTTAATAAATTTTATTTCGGTGACGGATTGCTGTTGGAACTTCATATTTGGAATGGACCTTTATAATAATACCAATGTCTATTTTTCCCTATATTTTCATATTGGAGGATATTTTAAATGTGTAAACATAAATATATTAAAACCTGTAAATTTTATAAAAAATGTACATGGGACTAAAAAGTTTTAACATTTAATTATCTAACCAATGATATCAAGTTCGTAAGGATCTGACAACTTTAACTTTGTATTATATTTAATGCGAATTATGGTTATTTTAATACAAAAAACACAATAACTCCATTATATGTTGTGAGATCCTTACGACTTTGGTAGGGCCCACAGTAGGGCCTATCATTGGTTAAATAATAACATTTTAGAGCTTTTTGTCCTATGTAAAATTGTATAACCTATACCAGTTTAAATATATTTGAGATTATAATTTTTAAATGGCCGCTATTTAAAGTAAGTTTTACAAAGTAAAACAAAATAAATGTATGTTTTATGGACATTGATTATTAAGTAGCAAAACAATATGGCGGATATCTAGGTAAATATGCATTAGAGGATGTAACTTTATGAGAACTTTTTGCTTGTTTTGACCCAATTAACCATATTGTGAAGTTTAGTGACGTATGGTTTTTTTTAAATCAAAATGTCGTGCATCTACTACATGGACAATCCTTTACTTAATAAATCACTAAAACAGTTCAAACAGGTAATTACTTATTGGGAGTCTAGACAACGGGAGCGCTATAGTGCAGTTCCCCATTCCTGGGTTTCATAAAAACGGACCTAGTGTCATGACTCTACTTGTATCCCCAAAATACTTGTATCAGACTGTACTATCCCCCATAAGTGTTCCACCATACTTCGAACACCGCGGCCTAAAGACGGCTGTGTGTCAACCTGAATGTAGAGGTTATTGGTATTAAATGTCCTTTATCACTGACCCCTTGGTGGCCCCCCCAGCGGTCAGAGGTAAACTCCGCCCATGAGAAACACTAAAATTTTTTCAAGTAGAAATAGGTGAAAAATAGATGATTATTAACTAGTGCACGTGTTGCTTGACATCGAGCAATTTATTTTGATACAATACAAAAGTTATATTTAGTTCTAAATCAATTAAATCCGACCAATCCAATATTGTGAATATCAGTGATCACCAAAAACTACAGCTGAACGTTAACAGATGTTTAAAATTCTCAAACCAATCGCAAAGTTTTTCTAATGGGAAATTTCAAATTTAATTTGTGGATAGCGCCCTTACTTTAAGTCTGTTTCTCATCAATTTTTGTCGGAAACAACTACACACCAAGCCCTATCCAACGACACCAAAAATATGAAAATCGGTTGATAATTGTAGGAGGAGTTAACACAAAAAAAACCCCTTAGCGTATTAAATAAGTATAGAGTAGGCCATTTATTGCTATAGGCCGAAAATTTTTTTAATTCATTGTATTTTTTCAGGGAATCCAAAGGAGCTGAACCAACACCTAACTAACCTGTTGTATACATAGTTTATGTATCTATATATCTCTGTATGTAATCTATTTATCTTTAAATTTATAATCTATATTCTGTAAATAATTCAAAATTAAAATATTTGCAAAATAACGATTTTTATTCTTATGTTCCCTGCTTGAGAATTTTTTTGTTTATAAAATTGTTTATATTTCATTGAAACAAAAGAAAACATTGATTTTATAATAGTGTTCATGCAATTTATGAATCATATTAAATGAAGTTTGATTATAACTGTAAAAAAACTCGATCTTACAACAATTTATTTTCAAGTTTATGTATTATGTGTTTAAGTTACAAAAGTTTTGGTTTTAAATGTTTTACTTTTGGATAACTGTATGGTACATTCTGCACATGACATGTCAAATAACTAAAGGTGGTTGAAATTAAGCTGCATATCAGTTTATAAGTGCCATATTTATGTTCCACATTTATTAACAAATGGCCAGCAACCCATTCTATTACAAAATTAATTATTATCATCACTCTGTATTTGAAAGTAGCTACTTTCCGTGCAGCTGAAGCTTTCGAAAGTCGTCAATTTCAAAACAGATAAAACTAGTCACCATCAGCTGTTTTTCCGTAAATAAACATTACTTTCGGTCCAAGGTAAACAATTTTTTACTACATCAACAAACTTTTCCTGTACAGCAACAACTCAATCAGCTGAATTCAAAACAAATTAAATTTTTAATTCTGTCTTTGTCAACTATGTGTAATAACGAAAAAATTACGAATAATTCTCCTTTAAAACATTCATATATTTTATTAATTGCACCGTGATGAAAAGTATCATTCACAATTTGTCCGGAAGGTGACCCACTTCGGGGCGAGATAGTGTTTTCCATGCTTGGCTTCACCTCGCGCGTAAAACACTGTCTCGCCCTGAAATGGATCACTTTCCAGACGAGTGGTGAAATATACTATTCATTGCACACTATTTCAAATATCTTTTTAACACTTTTGGCGAACATGCATTGGTCACTTTTGATAATCATGCGTTGATAACTTTTAGAAAACATTCATCGATCACGTTTGGAAAACATTCTTCGATCACTTTTGGTAAACATTTGTCTATCACTTTTGGTAATGATTCGTCGATCACTTTTGGAAAACATTCGTCGATCACTTTTGAAAAACATTCGTCGATCGCTTTTGGATAACATTCGTTGATCACTTTTGGAAAACATTAGTTGATCACTTTTGGAAAACATTCGTTGATCACTTTTGGAAAACATTCGTTGATCACTTTTTGCAAACATCTTTGAAAATCTTTCCGCAAATGTGAGAAGTGTAAACTTGCATATTTGCGGAAAGTGCTTAAAACAATTTCATGTTATCAATGAATATTTACAGCAAACATTTTCGTTTGCAGTTGAAATTGATGTGCAAACTTCTTGTAAACGTTCATTGCTGTCTGGGAATATCTACTTAAAGCCAACAAATCAAACTGTCGCTTTTGCTGCCATTAGAATTTCAAATAATGTTCAGAGTATAAACGGCAAGGTTTTACTAAACCACACTTCTCTGTGTTGAGTAACAAAAGCACTTTTTCGTGTTGTAAAATTAAAACAAATCCGACTCCCGATGGCACGACACTCTAGTATAATAAAATATGTTATGCTACTGTAGGCCTTGTTGTATCCGTCAAGTGGATGCCGGACACAACGACGATGTAAGTGGCTCAGTAAATGATTAAAATCAACCGAGTGTTGTTGAACTTCTGTATTGAGATGATAAATTCGCAAAGTCCAAAAATACATCACTTGTACAATTTCACTCAATAAGACTGAAAGATGATAAATTAAGTCCCGATTAAACAGTTTGGCTTGACTAGATGAAGGCTCTCTGAGAACATCCACCTAGGTCCTAATTGAGAAGTGCCGGCTTCTGAGTCCAGCTTATGAAGGGGCCCTATAGAGAGATATCTTAGGATTTTCAAATTAATCCGGCTATAAGGATTACGTAAGTGGTCATTCACTATCTGAAGAGTTGAAAATTGTTCTAATAAATGCCTTATAAAATATAGCCTATATCTAAAATACATATAGTATGACCTCTATTAGCCTACTTAAAAAAATTATACGTAGATAAGTCTAGCCCAAAGCTGCCCTAGAAATGTAGAAAAAGGCATGTTTATGGGACACTGCATCATAACTTGATTGAGATATCTGGGAACATCCTCTTAGAGAGTTTAATAAGTTTCTGAAAATTGAGGTAAAAGGTAAAAAATTGGAACCCATTTAAGTATGGTCAGTGTGTGTAGGACCTACAACAGCCTTGAGGAACTGTAAGAACAGACTGCAACGGCGGCAGCGACTCAAAATGCTCGAATGCTGTTATATTAGGGTAGAGGTAGGCCTACACAGGTTTATTCTAGTAATTTGCAACAGAGATTTAGATTCTCTAACTTTTTACATAGTGCCGGCTGGTACAGTAATAAGCAACCCCATTCGAGCAGCACAATGTTATTGCTTTATTTTTAGCGAATTTCCCTAGGGAATACGCTATTACGGTAGTAGGCTAGCCATGGTAAGACCTAAGCTCTGTACCATGTTACTTTTTCACTTTGAGATGCCCAAAACACCATTCGTTCATTTTCATCTATCTTCTTATTTCTATAAGGGTTTCGTCTGTTACGTCCCTTTTTCTCTAGACCTACTGAACCGATTTTTAAGATTGAGGTGTCATTTTAAAGCTAAGAATATACCGCAGTGACGAATCGTAATTAAAAAGGTCATATTGTTTCGGGCTTCGCCCCCCTCGCCTTTGATTTATTTCCAGAGGGCGCTTTAAAATGTTGACCAACTTTTATTGTAAGTTCTTCAATGTGAATTGTAATTTAACAGCTGATTACCTTCAGATGAGTTTTAAAAGGCAGATAGTAAACAAAAATAGATCTCTGTCACTTCGTAATCAACATTCACGTACTGTAGGTGAGTTTCACTCATACAGAATAATAAAATGCGCAATTTGCGCACGGGCCACCTCGTATACATTTATATATGATGTTTTTGGCCTCTAATATCTATATCAATGTGCCCGTGGTACTGATAACTTTTAAAGGAGACCTCCGATTTTGATGAAATTTGGTATGAAGATGTGTAAAACCAGGTCTATTTTCATGAGTTCACGAATCAGCATGATCGGGTTATGGGAAAAGGGTTTCAAATGAGTCATAAAAATGGGTCATAAATTTCGTTTTTGTACCTTAATTTTCAAAATTCGACAATTTTTACTAAAAACAATTTAAAAGAGCTTATAACAAACGGTTTAGTACTTTGAATTTTTAAATTGGCGAAACAGATTATTGAGAAAAGTCAAATATAGGTTTCTCATGTTAATCTTATGGGAAATCAACCAAACCATATATCTCGCTTATTTATTTATATAACTAGGTAAAATTTTGTATGTACATTCATTGCGTAGGTTTTGACTGATATTTTCCTACAATTTGGCGGCAAAAATACAAACTCACCTCCATGGGTTTATGGGAAAAATTCAACAAAAGAGCCGAATAATGATGCGATTTGATATTTACATTACCTCACCACTACATTTCCTAACAACTAACATTTTACAACAGCATCCCGTGGCAGCAAACCTCCATAGGCCTACTCATTTCTATGGTGAGAATGCTGGAAAAACAAAACCTCAAATTCTTTTGGAAATTCGCTGAGTACGCAGGTCTGCTGCGGAAGAGTTATTTTTCATCCCGTATAGTTTTATGGTTTATTGCTTGTATATGCTTTGCTAAATCTTGATCTGTATTCGTTAAATACGTCATATGTTCAAGTCTACAATGACATAATTTGGCTCGGGAGGGTTCCGTAGTTGAATTTAATCAGTTATAAAACAACAACTTTCGTTTTGATGGGGCTATATAGTACCAATATTGTACTCTTAGCATAATCGCCGCATGTTATTGTGTTAAAACAAATTTTAAATGTGGCCGGGTTAAAGCGAAATATGGTGTCTCAAATAAAGTTTTTCAAGACATTCACCTGGAAAGTAGCCTCAAATCAGATGTTCTTTAAATTGTTTAAAAAATTTAATTTTCTGACTTACAGTACTAAATTGCGGTTCAAACAAGTAAACTCATTGGTGTCATATCCACTTTAAAGTTTACTTTGATAGCAAAATACTTGACCTTCGTAATTCTTGTCTGATTCGTGGCAAATAATGAAAATATTGACGACGACGACGACGACGACGACGACTACGATAAGTACTGTTGATAAGATAGGATTATTAACGGTCTGCCACAGATTGGTAATGTATTGTTAGCCTACTGAGTGCTTCGGTGACTAACTCTTGATATTAGTTGTCAGGCCTTTTTCTTCAATACAAAATCAAAATGATTTAGAAACTTTTCAAAATCGAACTTTCTTCCACAAATTGAAAAATATATAGACTACCGGTATTAAGTTAAAACTAGTGGACATGTTGCTCGACATCGAGCAATTTATTTTGATACAGTACAAAAGTTACTTTTGGTTCTAAATCAATGACATCCGGCCAATCGAATATTGTGTATAATACAGCCAGAATATCAATTCCAAAAACTATAGCTATAAATTAACAGATGTTTAAAATGCTCAAACCAATCTCAAGAATCAAGCAATCAAGAATCAAGAATTTTATTTGCCATTAAATATACAAAGATACAAAAGGCATCGTCAGATCTTAAAAAATAACTAAGATTGAATGTCTGTACACGTACTGTTCAAAAATTCATCCACTGTACAGTAAGCTCTACTCTTAAGCCACTTGGCAATCTCAATGTTATTCTAATGGGAAAATTTTTAATTTAATTTGTGGATGGTTTCCTTATTTTAAGTCCGATTCTCATCAATTTTTGGCGGGAACAACTACAGACCAAACCCTATCCAACGACACCAAAAACTTGAAAATCTGTTGAGAATTGTAGGAGGAGTTCTCAACACAAAAAACCCCTTAGCGTATTAAATAAGTATAGACATGTGCAACTTTTTTTAGTTCGCGTGAATTTCATTTTTATATCTTCAAAATTAGCCGACATTGAATAATCTAGGCCTACACACTAAATCATTTTGTTGGGCCAAAGTGTGCAACAGATCGATGGGTTTGATGGCTAATCATGACAATTTGTTTATGGAAATAAGATACAAACATACATTGTTTTTACATGAGTTATGCAAATATTTCTTCTTGTGTTAATTTACATACTCTTTTTACGTGTTCATTCGTGTTTTCTACGGTCAGTCAGCCAATTCCACTATGACCCAAAGCATCAACGGCCAGCAGTCGGCGGCAAACCGCCGCGACAGAGTAGGACTATTCACCATAGCTGAGAGGGATGTGTCGCATTGGCTTTAGTAAGTACATTGTGTTTACATTGGGAACTTTATTTATTCATATAAATTACGATGTAACCCTATACTTTTATGTGATGCACTCTAATATAATTTACAATATCCCTGTCCTGGCTGAGAGATTCATCACTATGGGTATTTGAAATAAGAACTAACTTTGAACTAACGGAACTGGTTTATGGAACGTTTTAACCATTAATATCGGTGCAGCACTTCTCAAAATATTTATTACCTTATAATTCTTATTGAAATAAAAATTACAAAAAAAGTTATTGCCAACACTTATGGTTCTTGATATATTTATTAACATAGGTAGTTTTTTGTTCTAAATTAACTTAAATCAATGTAGTGATTTTACATTAACTTCGTCGACAGCTCATATTCATGGTTTTTTTGTCTACAACTTTCGGTTTTGACGCATTGGTGTCATGGTCAAGTAGTGGACAGTATCAAAGTTTAAAAAATTCTTGAGCATAAACAAGAAACCAACACATATACGTTGAGAGCAAAATCATCTCACTTTGATTGTGAGAAATACAAATAAATCATGACTAATTCACCTTTTAAAGTACCACTACCTACGCAAATGCGTCGATACCTGAGATAGATGAACAACTGGACATGAGCTGTGGAGGAAGGTACGGTCAAGTACGAGGAAAACAACTATAATTACTCTTAACAGCTCAATGACAAAATCCAATTTGAGTGGAATTAAAAATCCTGTGAAAAATAATGTCACGCATAAAAATTGTACAGCAGATCGCAGATATAATACGATCAGTAAATAAGTAAGTTGATATTTGTGTACAGGTAGGCCCTATCATTGTCACAAATATCAAGACAAAGGTAACATATTATCTAAAAAATTAAAAAAAGTAAAATATTTGCACATGCAAAAATAACAACTGGATTATGATCTCTTCAGTTCTAGAAACGTTCATGATCACTACGTTCAAATATCATTTTCATACCAGCTTGTTCAGACGGTGGTGTCACTGTATAGAAGATTAAATTTTTAAAATACTTAATTTAAAGCCTAATATTAATAATTGAATTTAATAGAGTTCCCAATGTAAACAGTTATTTATAATAAAAACAGTGCGACACTTCCCTCTCAGCTAGGGTGGAATATTCCACCGCGGCGCGGCGATTAGCCATAGACACTAGACAGCCGGCCTTTGGATGTTTATTGGTTTATTTTGGCAGCTCCGCTTAGAGGAGAGAGGGTACTAATGACCATTTTTTTGCTCGGCCTGACCAACCCTTGGATGTAGTGGTCTATTTTCAAAACACCATAATCGTGGATGATTTGGTGTACGGCGTAACCCACAATCACGAGACCGGGCCTTACCTTGGATGAACTTCAAGTCGACAATGCGGGCGACTACATAAAAATGTAAAATACGTAGTAATAAATGTAGCCTATCATTGCATTACACGTACATTACACAAAAAGTGACCTAACAGTTATTACAAATATGGTGTGCACGAGTGCACGATAATAAAACAAGCGGAAGAGCTGACGATAAATTAATGACTCCGGTACCGGTACCTACTGACTACCACCACGAGACTGTGGGTTTCCATGTCGTTATCGCCAGATCGGGTAGGGCTCTATATTTTGTAAAGCGATAAGGACGGGAACGTTAGTCCGTCGATGCCTAACTTACTTTTTTATTCAGGGCAGATAAACCGATTTATATTTAGTGCCATGGAAGAGGTGAATAATCCAAGCAGTGGTTGACGAGAGATAAGAGAGGGTCTACTGTCCTGTACCATAGGCCTATGTCACATTCACATTATACTATACAAGCTCATAAGTAGCAACTATCCATTGGGAGGGAGGGAAAAGTGATACTGTATTAAAATAGGATACTTATGTTTGTAATGAAAGGAAAGGATGAACTGATTTTCAGTAGGCCTTATCACAGTTTAAGACAAGTTGAATTTCATGTAGGCCTAATGTAAGGTAATTTTAGCTGGGCGGTTATAAAAAAAATTGGTATATAGTGTACGTACCTTTAACATAGTTAGGGCCTACAGCTAACACCTACAAAACCTTTGATGATTTTACTATATTTGCCTACCATTTTTTTTATTTCACATGTGTACTACCCTCGCTTTACTTTGTCTCAATAACTTAGGGCCTTCTGTTTTACTATCCAGTGTTACATAGAATAGACAATTTATACATTTTTTTGTTTGGAAAGAGTATTAAAAACCATAGGTATCGGTAACCATTAAAACTGTATAAAAACAAATGTAATTACGTAGACCTAATAACCTAGTGTACACTAATACCATGAACTAACAAAAAATCATGAAAAATAATAAAAAATATGCATGCCTACACTTGTAAAGCAGCAATTTTACACTGGTACAAACATCTAAGTTGGTCTTTATCAAACTAGGCCTACCCCGTTTTTTAACAACTTGATCATTTGTGGGACGGAACAGAAATAGTGGTAGAGGGAGGGATTGGCAAAAAAATACAGGATGCCTTTGGTTTTTTCGTTAGTTTTTTTTCACTCTTTCGTAGCAGCGGATTATTTTACATTACAACAACATGTTGTTTATCAGATTTGTATTGTATAATTGTTAAAGTTGCTTTATCACCGGTTTACTTTTTAGTGCTGTTGTTACCTAAGGTAAACGCACCAGTAGTATACAGTATATGGAGAGGAGTTTGACTCCTAATTGCCGGTAAATTTGAATACCTACAATGTTTTTATAAATTGAGGTGAAAGCACACTTAATTTTGTTTGAAAATTAGTCAATAATAATGTAGTTTTGAGGATAAACATAATCGTGTATGAATCTATAAAATCAAGTGATGCACATGTTCCAGTGGTGGACAGTTAAAAAAAAATGTACCAGTAGCTGACAGAAAAAGTTAGCCAAATGTTTCTGTTATTACAGATTTAAACAGTTTATAAACCTGTAACTTATATCTTTAAACCTTACTAAAATTAAGAAATTCCAAACTCACCTCGCATCAATTTGAAATAGGTGACCTATTCAATAGCAAATTTCAGTTGGCCTCAAATAAAAATGGTTACATTTAGCCACTGCAGTTACATTACCAAGGCAGGTTGGAATAAAAAATAAAAAAAAACCGGCTGACTAGGAGTCACTGAAAGGCATGATAGGTCTGAAAGACATGAAAGGTAATAAGGAAATCTGCTAGTCGAACATGTTTGTCAGAATATTAAATTTATTTTTTGTTTAGGCCTACAGTATAAATTTCTAACCCACTCCAAATATTTTTTAGGAGGATGAAGTAAAACAAAAAGAAAAAAATTACTTAGTGGTCAAATAGTGTTCGTTCTGTTTTAGTAAATGATTATTATTAATAGCCTACTATATCCTAAATTGTTTCACAGGACACCAGTAGATCGTAGATCAACTGTACAGTAGTATGAATTAATCAACTCCCGCTTTACAGTAGGCCAAAATGCAACTGTGATATAACTGTCATTAACGTCAATCGTAATAATTAGTGTTTTTTATAATAATGAAGGAATAACTTTACATGAAACTAAGATGTGCAATTAGAGCGTATACGCCTGAATACGAAAGTTAATCCTAACCTAGAGGGTTTAAATTCAAAACGCAAGGACTAGACTAACTTAGCCTATGTTTATAGGTTATGTCAGCTACATCTTTTGATACAATGAAATGCCGACTTAAATTGACATTAACTTAACAACTCTCTTGTTATAACGTCTAGGCTTCTACGTTGCTTAGTTATTAATCAAACAACTTGATTACAAAACACATAATCATTGTTACGGGTGTGGTGTAATGCCGGTAAATGATTCAATCCTTGGATCGCAAATACACTAATCCATTTCCTTAGGCCTAACCATTAACCAAACGTTTCAATTTAAGTTTTACACAATAAAATAACTGCACCTACCTCCGCCTCGCTGCCATCCTAAGAAGCTTCTAGCATGTCAACAGAGTTCACACAGTCAAACAGTCAGTCAACCAGCCAGTCGGTCAGTCACTCACTAACTGAAGGAAGAAGAACAATCAGACGCACGTCGCACAACAGTCACCAGGCTGTGCAGGGGAACGCTCGACGGTGATTGGTTGTTAAACAGCTGATCGCAGCAGAGCAGACAGCGGAGCGCGGCGAATCGGTGACTCATTGTTGACCGGCTGGTGGTGGTAATGGTGAGATAAGGGTTCGTGGAAGGGAATGTTTACCCAACACTGTATTTAGACTAACTAGTTATAGTTATACTGTTTAGACAAAGAAATTTTGAACCTTTAAAATTAAATAAAATGTGACACTCTGAAGGTTTGGCACAATATGATAGAATCATTATTTTATAATGAAAAAATAAACATTAAATGGTTGAAGACAAGTCAACTCTGTGGCATCTAAACTACAGCTAAAAACTGAAACTCCCTTTGCCTTCTCTTATCACCTGCCTTATCACATTTATTGTTACATATCCATTGGTATTATTTTATTTTTGTTAATCCTGATAATGGTTGACATGTTTATAAAATACAGTACAACAGAATTTTTAATTTGAATTTTTGCTCCTTTGTTGTTGTGTTTATAAATAGTTGTACTAAATATCAATAAAATAACAATTTATACGCTTTTTAGACGTTTATAACTTATATCTAAAAAAAAAAAATAGTAAATACATTTAGATATATTGTTAGGGATACGGAATGATTGAAAAATAATAAATACTCTTATTTACAATCGTAATACTTATAGAAATATTGTTTACTCATTGTAGGGTTGATAAAGGTTGTCGGTACGTAATTTGAAGGTTAACTGACTAATTTGAGGGTTGAAGATTTTGATTCACGAGCCTAAAATGTAACTGACGTATATTTTTTATAAAAATTTTACCTCAAATCTAACTTCATAAAATTATAACAATGGATTTAAATCATTCAATAATTATACTTCCACACATTGTTTGCCTTATAAAAGTTAACTAATAACTCTGTATATCAAATGTTATTTATTACATCGCTAAATGCATATAAATTTCAACTAAAATGCTCTATATTTATAAAAAAGGCAAAACTTAAAAAGAACATTGTAAAAACGTTGTACCTACGTTTTTACGGTTTTTTTTTTTTTTTTTTTTTTTTTTTTTTTTTGCAATAGATGTGTATAATATTAACCGTAATGCTTCTAAAACATAATTCTTTTTTATCTATAACATAGCAACTAAATTACCGGCACATACTAAATCCATGACATTCATGAGTTATTATTTTAAGTTATGACTTGAGTTTCTCTATATGTTAGAATTACTTACCTAGAAAGTTTTTTCTTCGCCAGAGGCATTTTGTTGAGGAGGTATTTGGTTAACCGTCCAATTGGACGGTTCTTGGGAAAGCGGTGCAAACCCATCAAATTTAAGCGAATTTGGTTGTATTTTAACTATTTACAAAAAGATAACTTTAAACCAACAAGTAACAGTAAACTTTACTGAGGAACGAAATTACATTTGTCACTACTAATTTAGACAATCTCATCTCTTGAACAATAACTGTCATTTACATTGCTGTACATACTAATGTTACAAGTGAGCGTTGTAGGCTATATTACCTTCAACCCGTTACTTTTAACGTTAACTTTTCAAAATACCCCCATCACAGCTGACCTGTGTACTCTGCGAATTTCCTACCGATTTTTTTCCCCCTAAAAACCATGGGGGTGAGTATGTAGGTTTGCCGCCATATGGGTTTTATATGCACATATAAGTTATACCCTTTCTAGGTAGAATGGCTGGGTATAGCTAAGTGGTTATAAAGCTTGCCTTACAAATTGAAGGTTGCCTGTTCGATCCTGAGAAAAGTTTGTGCTTTTTTATGGTTCTACACTGGACCCAGCTGCCTTCGGTCATTGGATTAAATATAAGATTAATGAATGTATATAATTATATACTTGAGTTAAATTCTAAATTTAAAGCACTAATCTGCCAAATCATCTTATAGCTATTAATAAATTAATGATTCTGACAAATTAAACATCTGCTATTTGTCAGAAACAAAGCTACACCTCATCTGATCCATCACAATCATCACACTCACCCTTCAGTTATACTCACCTTAAAATACTCACCATCACAGAATGCGTCGGTGATTCAAATAAAGGATTAAGGTATTGAATGTACATACCAAATCTTGTCAACCTATATATCAACAAATAAGCTAGATAAGAGTTTTATTGATTTCCAATAAGAATATATATCATAGAAAATATATCTTTGGATTTATATACATATATATTATATATATAACCGTTTAAGCTAAGTAAAAAATTAAAAATATTAATTATTTAAATTGTTGAATTAAAAAAAAGAAATATGGTCAAAAAGCCAAAAACTCATTTTTTACCCTTTTTGAAACCCCGTAAAACCCCGTTAACATTGTCCGAACATTACCGGTATGGTTTGCGAACTCAATCAAGTAAATGCTGGATTATACCAAATTTCATTAAAATCTGAGGCTCCATTAAAAAGTTACCGTTAAGTTAATTGTAGAAATGAAACAAGTGTTTCATTTTCAACCAGAGGTCCATTAAACTTAAAACTCAATGCAGCACTCTTTGCCCTGGCAAGTATAATCGAAGCGAACCAGCTCATTTTACAGGTTTTCCGAGCAAAAGATCGGATCCCAATGCGGCATTCAAGTTTAAAACAATTTCATGTTTTCAAGATTTTAAGAGGGGGCTAAAAGGTCAGTCCTAGTGGACGTTGATGAAACTACCCGAATACGTTTCGCATTGTTTACAAGCATACTGGGGGCGTGAAACAATATCTAGTATTCGGTGTAAAACACTGTGGATAAAGAAACGCTGCTGCACTTCATCACATGTGAGACCCAAGGCTCAGGTAGGCTAGATGAGGGTGAGGAAGGAGATTTGGCGGCGGAAAGTAGGCTTTTAATTAATACATGCTTTTCATTGGATAAGTTCATAGCCTGCGTGTCCAGCTGTTTCAGCAGCTGCCGACAGAGGCATCAGTAGGCTATCGGGGGTCTCGCTCGTCAAAATTTCATAGTGCAATGTTTCACCTGCTCCTATTTGCCAGCTTTATTTTAGGTCGAATAAAAGTGGGAGTAATTTTAAATGAAACATAAAAACGGGTTATTGTACCTAGTTTTTTATTTATTTTTTTAATCTGTTTATTATTTAAAGCTATACATGGATTCAAAATATTTAAAATACCCCTCGTCGCAGCGGACCTGCGTACTCAGCGAACTTCCAAATTATTAATATTAATTTGGACCACATAAACCTGTAAATCAAATATCATCACATGTTCATAAATAGGAAAATCAATGTCCATTCTCCTTGTGATAAATACAGGGAAAGAGTATGCAATTATGCTGCCATGGGAACACTAAAAGTAGGTTTTTAATATAAAAAAAATTATTTCGACCATATAAAGCCATACAATTAGTTTCATCTATATCTGTCCATAAATAAACAAGTTTGCCTATTTTCCATATGATTAACTGGGATTCCATATGGGAATAGCGTATGCTGGTTAGCTGCCATGATAAGCACAAAAAACAAGATTTTTTGCCATAAATGGATGAGTCTCAACCAAATACTCATCCAAAAATATTGGTTAAGAAGTGTAATATTAACACATCCTTATTCTCCATAAGATTAACATCGGAGCCCCAAAATACAATGTACTGTCTTTAGACTTTTTAATATCTCGGTAACAAATGGAGATAGAGCAAAGCTTTAAAATATTAAATTTAGTTTTTTGAGCTAAATCCACTGGCCAAAATAAAAATTTTAAATTAAAAAAAATACATATGAAAAATGCCAAAAAATGGGGTACAACACTCCCCAAAACTACCCCTTCCTAGGTCGATATGTCTGGTTTACGAACTCTACTATTTTTAGTCTCTGGGCACCTAAAAATGAAAAAGTAACGTGGTCCCGGGCTTAGGTCTTACCATGAGACCTACGGTAATAGCTTATTCCCTATGGGAAATTCGCTGAAATTTAAAACTAGATCAAACAGCCCAAGTCTTTATTTTTCATTTAAACCTCTCCTACTTTTATCAGACCTTAAAAAAGGTGCAAAATGGGAGCAGGTAAAGCACTGCATGACGTTCTGAAATCGGCCCTTTAGCTCCCTCTTTCTTAAGGAAATTCAGTGATATATAAAACATGGAGATATGACATTATTTAAATTCCACAAAAAGTAGTAATCCTAAAATAATAATGACCGAAAGGACTAATAGATAGTAAAAAAATTATTCTAGAGAAGGCTTTTGACGTTAGGTTTATTAGTCGTTCTCAAATTATGGAGTAATTAGTAGTTAATTTTACTTTTAATTAAAACAATACAGAACTTTTTAAAACTAGTAATTAAAATTTAGCATGAATTCAAACAAAATCGGATTATTTTCTTTTATTTTACTGCCACATAACAAAGCCTCGTTCATTTATTTGAACATTATTCTATACTATCCAACTAAAGGCGTTGTATAAAAACCAACGGGCGTTGGTAACCACCTTAATGAAGATAAAATTCGTATTAAGTGAGACTTGTTCTTATGTTGAACTGTAGGCCTAATAATAAGAACAATTTAAAATTTTTGCTGAGGCTTTTTATTGCGAGACTTATGCGAATTTTGAGTTTTACACTGCTTTTCAGAAAATAACGTTGGCAAAACACTTTGTCTTCAGCGAAGTGCTGGAGCTAATTCATTTTCAACCTAATAAACATAAGTCTTTCTACAAAACCATCCAGCTTTCGTCTGATAGCTTCTCCGAGTAAAGTGTTCCCTCTTCTGTTTACACAGTTCATATACACATAACACTCTTCAGTTCCCAACATTTTCTCCAAAGATTCAACAACTCTAAAATCCTTCCTTTTTATTAGAGTAAAAAAATATTTTGCTGTTTTAAAAACATGACCAACGCTTCTAAAGTTCTTCCTTTCTTCCTGGGAGAATTTAATTTCCACAAATACACATGCTCCATGGCGCAGTAGAGCTTTGCACATTTCAAGATGGCCGTTCATAGCCGCTACCGATAAAGGGGCCTTTCCTTGGTGAAGTCTGGACGGAGGCGCGCCGTATTCCAACAGCAGTTTTACAATGGCAGTGGCTGCTGCTGAGTCCTCCATGCCTGCGCAGTATAGAAGAGGGTGTGGAATGTCTGAAGAGCAACCTTTCGCCTCAGCTCCGTTTTCCAAAGCTTTTTTCACTCTATCGGGGTCTTGAAGTTTTATTCCTTTGAATAACAATGATTGACATTTCAGCAAAGCAGATGCAGTAGAACCCTGCCACAACATACCACTGTGGTGTATTTCACCATCTACACCACTGAACGGATGGTTGAATTTCAGAAAAGGCCTAACGACATTAGAGCTTTTGGTACGTAATGCTTTGATGAAAAAATTATCAGGACGGTGATCAGGAAAATGTCTTACCAAATTAAAACCAATCATCGACCTAGTTGAAAGTCCAAATCTATACAGATCTTCTTCCCACCATCCACGTGGATCAACACCACAAGCCAAGCAGAGTTCCATTAAATCTGCTTCTTTATTTTCAATTGCAAAATAAAATATCCTAGTTTTATCTTGTTCGTTGAGTGTACCAGAGTTAAGCCCATGTCTAATATACTCTTCTAAAAATATGCAGCTTTTCATCAACAAAGCACAATCAATCGGTAATAACCTATTATGGTCTTTTGCATTCAAATTTGCTCCATTTTCGAAAAGAAATCTCACAACTTGCCTTACTTTTGCTTTTAAATTACGATCACTTTGCAAGTCTTGCATATTGATCCTAAATAAAAAGTGGAGAATATTGCCGTTGCTCTGCGGAAACACATAGTTAATGTCAGCCCCATAGTGGACTAATAAATCTACTGGCTTAACATCATAAGAGGAGACCGCAAATTGCAAGGCACTAATCTCGGTCTGCTCCATCATGTCCTGCAGTCGCAGTCCTAGGGGGCTGAAAACACAGTTCACATTTGCACCTGCATCTAAAAGTATTTTTAAAATATCGATGCGTATCTCATCCAGCAAGGACAGTGCGCAAAATAAAGGTGGGATGTCGTTCTTGTTTAGCCCATCTACGTTTGCACCCTTTTCAACCAAAAGCTTTGTTACGTCCTTCAATTTCATTGATATAGCTGCCATAAGCGGTGTTTTCCCGTCAAAGGTGATAGTATTTACATTTGCTGATTGGTCGAGGAGATATTTCACAACTGCTAGGTTTTTCGCATAAACAGCTGCCAACAGAGGTGTGAAATTGCTGTTTTTGCAAATAACTCCATCTACGGGAAACCCGGCTTCTACAATACTTGAAACAACATCAACTGAAGAGTCCTCTCGAATCGCATAGTACATGGGGGCTTTACCATGATAAAACAAATTTACATTGGCTCCTCTCTTTATGAGAAGGATGGCAATTTCGTATCGCTTATGAGACAAAGCTAGACAGAGCGGACTCAATCCTAATAATTTTCCACTGTTTACGTCAGCGTATTCTTCTTCAATCATGTATTTACACATTTCCTTATCATCAAAGAGAATTGTCAAGAAAAGAGGAATGTTCGATGTTTCTACAGGCCAGTTCAACAACGGTGATGTTATGTTTCGGACTTGTTTTAGAGAGAGAGGAGAGGGGTCAACTTTCAAATCCTTCGCAAGTGAGTAGAATATCTCTTCATCTTGGTTGAACAAAGACACGCACATCTCCATCCACCTCTTCCTAAAAAAAATCAGTTATAAGTTTACCACATAAAAATCGGATGTCGGCTAAAAACCGACGAGGAATATTAATTATAATTATTGTATGTAAAGAAGGCCTATTATAAAATATGGAAGCAAAGTTATACACAGAAAGTTTTACTTTCAAACAATACAATCAGTGATAACCAATTTACTTGAAGTAAATTAACTTACGTCAATTGGCATTGGACAACTAATTGGATGGTTCACTTTCCTTCCATTACGAATTTAAAAGTCGCATTTACTAAAATGTATACGACATATGGTTAAGGTGATAGCACTGATAGGGTTATTCAAAAACGTTTAGAAATTAAATTCAATTATTTGCACGGATACCAACGAACAGTGGAAATGAATTGATGTTGCCATTTCCATTACTTGTCCAGAAATTGACCTCTTTCTAAGGGGATGAACACACAGAACGCGGCGCGGCACGGCACGGCGCGGCGCGTCATAACGCGTCAAAAACAAATTCATTGTTTGTCATGGAGTTGAACACACAGAGAGCGGCGTGGCACGGCGCGGAGCGTCTTCATTTGGACCAGTCGAGTTTGATTTTTTGGAGCGTCAACACGCGTTTTCGCGCGTCTTCCCTACAGATACGATGGAACAGCATGATACACTGTTCGTCGATGGTGAGTGTTTAACGAAGTGTTTTGTAAGCCTGCACTGTGGCAAGCAAAGCATAAACATTACAAGCAGGGGAATTGTGGACGAGCTGTGGAATGAGGTGACAATGGTAGAATATATTGCTTAAATCTATACCGTACTTATTTTATAGACTGAGGGTCATTTTATAATTTTAACTTCTTTACAGTTTTCACAGACTTTAAAGTTTCTAGTGTCGTTGGACAGACGTGGTGTTTATGTGTAAGCTTAGCTGTTTGGTAGTCCGGATTCGGGAATGTTTAACGACGATCACGGGATTTGACATTATAAAATCTACACTTATTTAATACACTAAGGGTTTTTATGTTGAGAACTCCTCCTACAATTTACAACCAAAATTCAAGTTTTTGGTGACGTTTGATACGGCTTGATCTGTATTTGTTTCCGCCAAAAACTAACGTGTGATACTTTAAATAAATGTTTTCTAAACGCAGCAAGCGGCGATCCAACTTGCTCAACGCAATGTCGGACACTGATAACTGAAGTGAAAAGAGCAGAAGACGCTCCGTGCCGCGCCGCGTTCTGTGTGTTCAAGTCGACGCTTGACGACGCGCCGCGCCGCACCGTGCCGCGTTCTGTGTGTTCATACCCTAAAAGACCAACAGTTCTTACGCAGCGAGTAGCCTAAGTTATGAACAACATTCTAACTATACTTTCTATAATTATGCAACAAAGTAAAATAATGATAATAATAATAATAAACCTGAATACATTTATTTTAAAATAAATTCCTTTTGGAAATTGAGTAAGTTAATTTTGTTGTTAAAGTCTAAAGTGAAGTTGTTTGGTGGTAAAAGCATAAGGACCCCTCGTATGCAAACCATTACTTCTTTTTATGTACTGGATAAATAAATGTTGATAAACGAAAAATAGTATTAGGATGGAAATGAATATGGTTTAAATACCTGATTCGAGTCTAGATTTATTGGAAATTTTATAGAGTCTAGTCTCAATCTTAGATTCCTCCCGATGGCATCGCTGTTTTCGTTTATCTGTTTAATTCTTTGTTAAATGTCAATTTGTGTTAATGTGCGTATTTGCTTATTTTATTGTTAATTTTTTGTGCTTTTACTACATTCAAATGAAATGATGAAGAGTTTTAACATCCTAGACCCCTGAAGAAAGTGAAGATGACTCCGCACAAGTTCTATAGAAGTCGGAAGTAAGGCAATTTAACCGAATTATATATTCACCGAAATTCGAAGGCTAATCTTCTTAAAATGGCGGAAAAGAAATGTTTAAAAGTATTTACTTTCTGTGCTAGACGAAGGCTTGTACTGTAAGTAGTATAGTCCAGGCAATCGGTACTTTAACGTGGAAAAATTATAGTAGCCTATGGAGTTTTTCTCCTGTTTTATAAGTTTTTCGGGGTGCAGAATCCGAATCTGAAGTTTGCACCAAGATATTCCTTGTGCTTCTCGAGATATCTGCAAAAATCACTGAAATTTTGGCACTTTTTTAGTATTTTGCTTATAACTCCGAAACAATGCATTTTTTCGAAATTTATGTCCTTAACAAAAATAAAGTAGAGAAGATTTCCAACACAATGCATGTGTAAAGTTTGTTGTTACGACCAACAATAATGAAACTATAGATATTTGAAAATTGGCTAATTTTTGGTACTCTTAAGAAAAATACTGTTATTCAATATTACAATACATTTAAACAATTATTTGCACATGTTTTGCCATAACACTACATAAGTATGGAAAGAGCGTTAAATACTATAGATTTCATATATTATCGTTAGTTTGTAGGTGGTTAAGTGTTCATAAGATTGCTTATAATAGTTATCTACAGTCATACTTCTAAGGTTGGCAAGACCATAATCTTTAATTACTAGTTATGTCTCTTACTGGCAATGTCAGATTATTTTTAGAATGAGAATTATATATTTTCAGTAAAGTGTTGAAAATATGCCTAAAAATCAATACTAAATAACACCCGTCACAGCAGACCTGCATGCTCAGCAAATTTTGAATTTAATTTAATTAATAATTTTTCGTCATAACAATACTGTTGTACGCATAGGTATGTAGGTTTGCAGGACCAGGAGTATATCAGTAACATAATAAATATATGTCATATATCATACTAATCTGCAATAAACATTAAACTATATTCATTTCATATAGTGGTACGAGTGCAGAATAGTTATTTCGCTCTAGCAAATTAAATGGTATTTTCATTAAAAGTTCTTATCTTTTGCATTATCTCTTTTTAAAACAGTCTCTACCAATTTATTAAATTGGTAGAGACTGTTTTATTAGTATATTATATAATGATACAATAATATTATAATATTATAATATATATAATATTAGTATAATATGCTTTAATTATAGAATAAAATAATGTAGGTTTCACGTTGTTATTTTTTGTTTTAACAGTTTATTTAGTCGTTACAAAATAATTTTTATTCTTTTTACAAGTCATTTTATGTGCACTACATCTTTTTAACTCGTTTTTTGTCAATGTATAAGGTCAGTTATACTATAAATATACATATTTTTACTTTCTCCCCCTATACCATAGTATATGGAGAAAGTATTGTTTTCGTCAAAATTTTCGAATCTGAGTTGTTGGTGGATTTATCCATTTTGGTTCCCCCTGAGTCCAAAAAAGTGGTTTTCGGAGTGATGTCTGTGTGTGTGTGTGTGTGTGTGTGTGTGTGTGTGTGTGTGTGTGTGTGTGTGTGTGTGTGTGTGTGTGTGTGTGTGTGAGAGTGTGTGTGTGTGTGTGTGTGTGTGAGTGTGTGTGTGTGTGTGTGTGTTTGTGTGTGTGTGTGTGTTTGTGTGTGTGTGTGTGTGTTTGTGTGTGTGTGTGTGTGTGTGTGTGTGTGTGTGTGTGTGTGTGTGTGTGTGTGTGTGTGTGTGTGTGTGTGTGTGTGTGTGTGTGTGTGTGTGTGTGTGTGTGTGTGTGTGTGTGTGTGTGTGTGTGTGTGTGTGTGTGTGTGTGTGTGTGTGTGTGTGTGTGTGTGTGTGTGTGTGTGTGTGTGTGTGTGTGTGTGTGTGTGTGTGTGTGTGTGTGTGTGTGTGTGTGTGTGTGTGTGTGTGTGTGTGTGTGTGTGTGTGTGTGTGTGTGTGTGTGTGTGTATACAGACAGAGCTAGAGAATGCCCCAATGGTCCGATTTTGGTGAAATTTTGTACGTAGGTCCAAACCCACGATAATTCCAGGCCTTTTTTTCATTTTTTTAAATTTTTTATTTTTAAGGGTAGTTTACCCCCAAAAACCCTCAAAAATCGTCAAAAATCAAAATTTCTCAAAAACGGCTCTAACGATTTTGATTAAGATTTTGTGGTTTATTAAGCTTAAAATGTGGAATAAAATGACACCACCCGCATCTCCGAGAAAATGCGCGTTCAAAAGTTATGGAGTAAAAAGTGTTTCAAAAATCAATTTTTTGAATTTTCAAAATAGCTGTTGTCTCGAAATGAATTTTACTTATCACCATTAAATCAAGCTCAAAAAACTAAATATTCCAGTATTTTAAATTATTGCTCTACGTCAAGTGGTTGCGGAGAAAATTCAATTTCTCGTTTAGCGGTAAACACAGTACGTTGTTAAAAGTCACAGACGCGCGTAGGGTCAAACGAGCGTTGCTCAGCTGGTAGCTATCCGACTGAGTCATCAAGACATTAATGTTTGGAGCTTTTAACATCTTTTTTATATTGTTGGGAGAAAGTATGTGTCAGTAAACTGATACCGTTTATTTTACTATTAGTAAAAACAAACACAAAGTAATACGAGTTCTATAATGTTATAAGAGGTTTCAAAGGTTTTAGTTTACATTAGCAAATTTTTTTACTTTTTTTAGCTGTTAAGTAAACACGCTCCTTCATTTCATTAAGATTTTGCTAGATTATACTTGAAAGATTATAATTGTTATATATGTATTTTAATCTACATTAAATTCGTAATAAATTGATATAGTTTTCATACTGTTATAGGAGTATTGAATAGTTTATTTTGCTGTAACAAAATGATTTTAATTCTTACTAGGCGGGCATCGGGTGCACTCTATCTAATTTTAATTCAATCTTGCTATTGTATTTATGGAAGATTATAATTACTATGTATGTATTTTAAATCTACATTAAATTCGTAATAAATTGATGTATGTTTCATATTGTTATAAGAGTATTTATTTTGCTGTAACAAAACTATTTTAATTCCTACTTGGCAGTCATCGGGTGCACTCTACCTAATTTTAATTCAATCTTGCTATTGTATTTATGGAAGATTATAATTACTATATATGTATTTTAAGTCTACATTAAATTCGTAATAAATTGATGGATGTTTCATATTGTTATAAGAGTATTAAATAGTTTATTTTGCTGTAACAAAACTATTTTAATTCCTACTTGGCAGTCATCGGGTGCACTCTACCTCATTTTAATTCAATCTTGCTATTGTATTTATGAAAGATTATAATTACTATATATGCAATTACTATATATGTATATATGTATCTACTTTAGTGACTTTTAATAAAAAAATATGTACTTAAAATTAAGTTTACATCACTACTTAAGTGGTGTATGTTACTGTAGAAAGCATTATATTTAAAGATAAACTCTACAAAACTAAATTCGCTAAAATTATCATGTTTGTCTAACGAAAATAAAAACATTACTTTAGAATTGTATCATTTATACAATGAAATACTTCTATAAAACACTCTTAGTTCAGAAAACCTACATACATACCCATGCGTACAACAGTATTGTTATGACGAAAAATTATTAATTAAATTAAATTAAAAATTCGCTGAGCATGCAGGTCTGCTGTGACGGGTGTTATTTAGTATTGATTTATAGGCATATTTTCAACACTGTACACAAAATATATAATTCTCATTACAAAAATAATCTGACATTGCCAGTAAGAGACATAACTAGTAATTAATAATTACGGTCTTGTCAACCTTAGAAGTATGACTGTATATAAACTATTATAAGCAATCTTACGAACAACTTACAAACTAACGATAATATATGAAATCTATGGTAAATTTAACGCTCTTTCCATACATATGTAATGTTGTAACAAAACATGTGCAAATAATTGTTTAAATGTGATGTAATATTGAATAACAGTATTTTTCTTAAAAGTACCAAAAATTAGCCAATTTTAAAATAGCTGTAGTTTCATTATGGTTGGTCGTAACAACACACTTTATGCATGCATGGTGTTGGAAATTTTGTCTACTTTATTTTTATTAAGGACATAAATTTCTAAAAAATGCATCGTTTCGGAGTTATAAGCAAAATACTAAAAAAAGTGCTAAAATTTCAATGATTTTTGCAGATATCTCGAGAAGCACAAGGAATATCTTGGTGCAAACTTTAGATTCGGATTCAGCACCCCAAAAAACATATTAAACAGCAGAAAAACTCCATACTATAATTTTTTCCAAGGGTATTTTTTCAGAACGGTTTTACTGGACTAGTAGTAGTAGCTGGTTAATTAAGCTTCATGCAAAAAGCCAATTCCGTGACCCATTGGAAAATAAGTCAATCCGGTACAGTGAGTTTTGAGAAAATATTTTAGCTATTGACAAAACGGAGAAACTATCAAGATCCCGAGGTATTGAAGTACAGCGGTTCGTTGTTCTTGACGAGGGAGAGAGCGGTGCGTCATGGTTTTTGGAACCGTCAGCAGCATCAGCAGTCAGCACAGATAAACAAACGTTAAATATTCCTAGCCTGCACAATGTCAGCGGTCAGACCTCAGGTCCATAGCGATAACGGCCTCCGTGTTCCGGGTATCGAGGAAGCAGAGACAATTGACTTCTTTAAAAAAGTTGTTATAGTCTATATAAAGAAATTATTCCATTCTTTTCCCTGTTATAGGCCTACCTTTTCGAGAATAACATGTAAATATACAGGGTGTCCAGCTTTCACCTTTACAAACCTTTCCAGGTTATTAATCATGCCGAAACAAACAGAAAAATCACATAAACATATGTCCTACAATGCTTCGTTAAGCCGCTAGCCGCCATTTAGATTTTTACACTTAAGAATTTTTATTTCCGTAATGGGTTGTATTGAGTTTATATTAGCGAATTTCCATATAGGGAATACGCTATTACGGTAGTAGCCATGGTAAGACCTAAGCCCGGGACCACTGTACTTTTTCATTTTGAGGTCCCCAGAAGCCAAAAACACTGTTCGTTCATTTTCATATGTATATATATATATATATATATATATATATATATATATATATATATATATATATATATATATGTGTATATATATATGTATATGTGTGTGTGTGTGTGTGTGTGTGTGTGAGTGTGTCCGTGGTACTGATAATTTTAGAAGGGGACCTAAGATTTTCATGAAATTTGGTATGAAGGTGTAAGACCAGATCTATTTTCACGAGTTCCCGAACCAGATTGATCGGGTTATGGGAACGGGGTTTTATGGGGTTCCAAAGGGGTCAAAAATGGGTTTTTGGGACTTTTCGACCTTAGTTTTTAAAATTTAACGATTTTAACTAAAACCATTTAAAAGAGCTTAAAAAAACAAACAATTTAGTATTTTGAATTTTTTACTTGGCTTAACAGGTTACGGAGAAAAGCTAAAAATATGTTTCCAATGTTAATGTTATGGGAAATCAACAAAACCCTGTATCTCGCTTATTTATTGGAATAACGTGATACAATTTGGTATGTACATTCACTATGTAGGGTTTAACCGATATTTGCTTACAACACCCATATGGCGGCAAACCTACATACTCACTCCCATGGGGTTTATGGGAAAAATTTAAAAGTATCGAATATTGATAAAATTTGATATTTACCTTACCTAACTATTACATTTTCTAACAAAACTAACATTTTCTAACAACATCCTATGGCAGCAAACCTACATACTCATTCCTATGGTGTTTATGGGGGAAAAAATCTCAAGATCCTTGGAAATTCGCTGAGTACGCAGGTCTACTCCCCAACAGCACAGGGAGCTTGTTCCAAATTTGTTCCAAGTCCAACAAGCCAAGCTACCAAGCTTGGTTTAAGCTTGGGAAGCCAAGTCTATAGGCTTAGTTTGGAGTTGTTTTAAAGATCGAAGTTGGCAGTTCGTGAGCTTGTTCCAAGCTCCCACTCCCAAGCTCATTCCAAGTTTAAAACACCAAACTCCCACCAAACTCAAATAACCAAACCCACTCTAAGCTTGTCCTGAACTCATTTTTAACTTGCTCCAGAGTTGCATTGATTAAAGATGCTCATTTTAAGTTTAGTGGGAGCTTGTTTTAAGCTCCCATCAGGCTTGGTTTTAACTTAGGTGAGTGAACTGGTTTTAGGCTCATTTTAAGCTCATTTTATACTTGTTCCAAACTTGGCTAACCAAGCTTCATAAAGCAGGGCGTTACTAAACACATATTAAGTTTGGTGGGAAATTTTGAAGCGTTTGTTTTATGCTCACATTAGACTTGGTTCGGGCTTAGGCGAGTGAACTTGGTTTAGGCTCACACTAGGCTTGGTGTTGATATATGCGAGTGAACTAGTTTTAGGTTTATTTTTGCTCATTTTATAGTTGCTCGAATCTTAAGTAAATACCGTAATATATACAGTTTGTCAAAAACCCATTGGGATGAATATTTGTACAAAAATAAAGTAAATGTATTATTAGACATGTATTTCATTTGTACTGTTTTAAAATTCTTCTAAAGATGAGTCTCAAAAGTTTATTCATAAGAATAAATCCAATATTTTCAAATAATAATGAAAAAAGTGAATCAACTGTGCCAACTCTTGCCACCTCCACCACTTCACAATTTATTTTACATATCGATTTATAAATTATGATTGAAATATTTAATGATTTTAATTGGTGTGATGTTGAGCGGAAGAACTATAAAGTTAATATTTTGTATATGATAAGGCATAGGGTAATCGTTGTATTAACAAAATACCCTTAACATTTCAACATAATATATTTTTATCAAATCTTACAGCATAAGATTGTAGAGATGTTTTCAGAATTAATAACAGTAGCATAACTTTACTGATTGATCTGAAAAAATCCTAGAAGCAAGTTGTCAGTTGTAAAAGCAAACAATACATTATTGGCTATTTACGATATTTTAGATTAATATTTACAATCAAACTCTTCAGCAATATCTCTTCACGGAATTGTGAACTTAAATTGCATGGAAATGGCAAATGTTGGTCAAGTTCATACGGATTTGTTTAGTTTATTTGGAAATATAGAGGCTTTTAACATGAATAAACTTTTGAAACTTACCTTAACAAGAACTTAAAAACAATAATTCAAACTTATAAAGGCAAACGCGGAATTATTTGTAGGAAGAACAAAAATCTTGCACATCAACAAACGTGTTTTTCAAGATGGCTTGGCGGACGTCGTTAAAGTGGCGAGCCGTTGTTTGTTGTGTAGGAGAGAAGACCGTTGGAGGGGGTTTGAAAACAATAACCAGGGACAGAGCGCATGCGCAGACCAGAATAAATGTTGACGTCATCACGCAGCTTATTTTAAACTCACTATCGTGAGCTTGTTGTGAGCCTAGTTTATGGGCTAAAAACAAACTTGGTAAACCAATTTTAAAATGAGCTCCGACCAAGCTTGGGGTTAGTGTAGTAACACCATTTCATTACACCAAGTTTATTTTAAGTTTGGAATGAACTCCAAAAACTAAGCTTGGTCTAAAGTAGTTACATTTTAGGCTAATTTCGCCGCAGCGGTGCTGGCGGTGCTGGTGGTGCTGGTGGAGCCATTTTTTTTTTTTTTTTTTTTTTTTTTTAATTTGAAGAGTGGGTGAAACCTAAATTAAGGTAACCAATTATAACCTAACATTATGTAAATGTCTCTACAAACTCCAATTTTGTTAATTATTATTAATTTAGTGGGTTTAATTAGAATATTAATTTATTATATTATGTTGGGAGATATTATATATTTACAAAATTAATTTGTGGGTCTGTTGTTGTTAATGTCAACATTGGCGAGGCCTAGCAAGTAAAAGTGTGTTGGGTAGTTTATTATAAATTTATTTATGCTTTACCCCCTCCACTATTTTTTATTATATTAACTGAATGAACAAGAGTAATTGCCATAACTCTGATAGATATTGGACCAAGCACATTATGGCGTCTTCCTCTAGCCAGGTGTTAAATTCATCATGTGGAAAACTACAAACATTATTAGTGAGTAAATCCTATAAATTAGGCATGGAATCTGTTGAAAAGATTATAGTTGGTTTGAATGGAAGTGATCAAAACTTTGCTGTGGAAATCCAAATTGTTGAAAAAGTAGGATCTGATTGTTTTGGAATATCTCTAAGCCCAGCTGAATGGTATGGATTGATGTTATATTTTGAAGAAATTACTGAATATTTTAAAAATGGGAGAGAACATGTTGATATTGATATAGGAGCAATTACAGTACTTTTCCAAATAATTAATGAAAACCCTAGATTGGTGATTTGTAAACGCTTTTCTGGAGAATATTTACCAGGAAAAATTGAAATTGAAGAGTCAAGTTGGGATGAAATTATGGAATTGAAGCAATACATTTCTCAAGATATTTTGAAAACTTTAAATTTAACAGAAGGGACAAAGACTCATTTTGATATACTAAGCAGAATTTGTATTGATCACCTTAGAAATACAGACTTGGACTATACTTCAGATGATGTAGAAATATCTGAACATATTACAGACTTTTTAGATATCTTAGATTTTACAAGAGTAACTTTGATTGAACCAAAAATGTATACTTTATGTTATGATATTTGCAAACTGTGCATTCCTCTTTTTGTATCAAGATTTAAACTGTGTAGTATTTTTGCTTGTTTTGGAAATAACTAGTAATATATGAAAGAATTAAGTAGCAAATGATGTTTTATACTATTGTGAGTTTTATTGGTGTGTTAAGTCTTGCTTTTAAAATACCCTGTGGCTATTATGGATAGGTTTACTTCTACCAACCTCGAGTAGTGAAGAAAGTGTTACTTAGCCTTGGGCTTGGAAAGTGTGTTATTGTATTTGTGAAGGATGTAAACATGTTTGTGTAAAAACAAGTTTCACTTTAGATCCCTTGAAGGCTAACAAAGTCTTTATAAACCACTTGGCCAGTTGAGAAGCTAGTCACTTGTCAACTCCACTTCCAACCCTCTACCAACATAGGACCCTACGTGACATCTACTACTATAGACGTGTGCGACCTCAAGGAGACTCTGAACAGCCAGCGAGCACCGCAGTACACCAGGGTGACAGATCTTCGGCCCTGCGTCCCATACCGGGTTGTATGGTTTGAGAGGTGTACAACGCGCTTCGGGGAGACTGTTGCTGCGACGCTCGAGGGCCTTGTTGGGGATGACTTCTCCTTGCGAGTGTACCTGCCATCAAGATATCTGAAGACCCTGTCCGATGATGTTATTGAGAGGTACAACAATGAAGAGGTAGAGAGAATGTCAATTCAATATTTGGGGAAAGGGAAGGGCATTGAATTTGTATAATTTATATGTTGTGTAATTAATAAACTAAAATTTTATACTATTTTTTAAATCTATTTTATTTTACCTATATGTTTATAAATTAGGTTTTATATTATAGGTTTACATCAGTGTTAATTATGGATCCAAGGTGGGAAACATCCTTTTTCAGCAATTATAGCTGGTCCTTCAGGGTGTGGTAAATCACATTTTGTGACAAGATTTATTGAACATATGAATGTCATTTGTGATACAGAGTTTAAAAATGTATTTTTGGCATTATGCTGAGTATCAGCCTGGTTATAATTTGGAAAATGTTGTTTATAAAGAAGGTGTACCAAATATGAGTGATTTTAATGGTTCTGAAGCTAATTTGGTGATAATTGATGATTTAATGCGTGAATCAGACAATATGGTTGTGGACTTGTTTACAAAGGGTTGTCATCATAGAAATATCAGTGTGTTTTTTATTACTCAAAATTGATTTCATTAAGGAAGGGGACAGAGAGATATATCTTTGAATGCCCATTATATTGTATGTTTTAAAAATCCTAGGGACAAAGCACAAATTAGACATTTAGCTCAACAAGTGTATCCAGAAAATCCTAAATTTATTCAAGAGGCTTATAATGATGCAACAAAATTACCCCATGGTTATTTACTTTTTGATATGAAACAATCCACTCCAGATGAGATTAGGTTTAGAACTACGATTTTTCCAAGTGATGCACAAAACTATGTTTATGTACCAAAAAAGTGAATAAAAGGTTAGTAAATTAAGGAAACTAATTTAGTGTAGTAGTGGGAAAAAGCCACTCCTGGCACAGATCAGCTGCCCCCCGAGCCACGTGCCGTGGCAGCTGGTGCCAGCTGCCATGTCACATAGCTTCCGGTGGGGGTTAGAGGGTATATATGAGATGCTGTAGTTATATGTTATGCCATATAGGTTGGGGTGGAGATGGCGATAGTGTTGGCGTTAGGGTGAAGTGAATTTGAGCATAAAATTAAAAGTTAGTTCAAAATTGAAATTCGTCGGTGTTAACGAAACTCTAACAGTTGAAGAAAAATTAAGAGTTAGTTCAAAATTGAAATTCAAACTTATAACTGGGATGTGGAAAATATGTCAAGGTCATCCAGAGTAAGTTTTAAAAAATTCTATCCAACTATCACCAGAAATAGTTTTAAGTTGAAGTAGTTGGTGATAGCGGGATAATTGATTCGTGCCATGGGAGAGGTGTTTCTCGTTTGAAAGTTGGCGATCGAATGAGAAGCGCCGCCTAGGGAGAGGGCTTATAAAATGGCAACCTTCCCCCCCACTCCTTTAGACCAATAACCGGTTGCCGACTCTATGTGGTGAAACTGAACTAGACATGGCGGCCGCCATGGATAATTCTAACCTCAAACCTTAGTTTTGCATTGGTGAGCATGCGCCACCCCCACTCCTTTACCTTTCTTTTATATTTTTAAAACCGAACAGATGTCCGGGCAGCTGCCCCTATGGGCAGATGTTCGGGCAGGTGTTGGGGGCAGAAATGTTAAAATATTGGGGTGGAGATGGCAATAGCGTTGGCGGTCGGTTGAACTGAATTTGCGAATAAAGTAACTAGGGTTGAACTAAAAGTGTACATAAATTAAAAGTTAGTTGAAAACTGAAATTTGACGGTGTTAACAAAACTCTTAATAGTTGAACAAAATTAAAAGTTAGTTTAAAACTGAAATTCAAATTTATAAATGGGATCTGGAAAGTATGTCAAGGTCATCCAGAGTAAGTTTTAAAAAAGCCTACCCAACTACCACCAGAAATAGTTCTAAGTTGAACTAGTTGGTGATAGTAGGATAGGTTGAAGTAACTTTTGAATTTTATTAGTGAACATAGAATTAATGTGCAACAGCAGAGTTTAAACAAGTTGAACTTTTGTGATGAATTACAGAGTTGTAAATGCAAACACCGACGACGATGAGAAGGTAAATGCAGAGTCCCCAGATGATGTATTTGAAAAGCTTGAACAAATGTAACATTTCGAGTTGGTTTTCCTGTTCCATTTCCAATCGTTTAATTTCTAATTTCAATTTATCCTCTTCCATTCTAGTTACGAAGGGAACTTCATCCATCATATCCATCATGATTGTGTTAGTGTTTGAAATTTTAAAACAAGTGATGTTGATAGTTCAGAAGTCGAAGACGGAATGAGAAGTAAAAGGGAGAAATGTTAGTTAAATAAAGAAGTGGTGGGGGGAAGGATGAATTACAAAGAAGTGGTGGGGGAAAGACGTTGCTCTTCATTATTACCATCAGTAGTGTCAGATGGTGCAGGAGTTAGATTTAGTAAACTGTCTTCGTCTAAACTTTCAACCTTATCACAAATAGGACAATCGTATGTTATTTCCAAATTCATTTTGATGGTTGTAAAATTATCTACAAGTTCTTGTAAAATATTAAAAATGTCTTGTAACTCTTCTTTAGAGTTTATTTCAAAACTAGAATTCATTCGGGCCAATGGAGAGTTGTTCATTGTTGGAGAGTCGGTGATGGAATGAGGATCGGCGCATAGGGAGGGGGCTTATATAATGGTGACCTTGAGCAGGCGTCTAGGGAGGGGGGCTGTCTAGGGAGGGGGCTTTTATATGGGGAACCTTGAGCTTATGATTGAATAAAATGTTTAGTTCTTCTTCTTCGTCTTTTAATTCAATTATTTGAACCGAAGTAGTTGTTTCATCTTCTTCACTTGATGAAGAAAACAATTCACCAGGATTTAAATATTGAACTACAATTCTGAACCATCTTATAGGATATTCGTCAATGATAGAAAGTAAGTTTTGAAACAATTCTTCCATCTCCTCCCTGTCAGTTATTATATGTTCAAACTTGATAAATTTGTTTTCCATGTTGTTAGTTAGAGTGTTGGAAGTGGAATGATTTAATATTATATAAAAATTAGAACTAGTGGTGGGGGAAATCTCAAGGTCATCCAAATGAAGTTTTAAAAAAGAGTGTAAAACTGAAATTACACATTTGATGGTTTTACAGGATCGGAATACCAATCTGATCTGTATTTACATCTTTTTATCATATGTGTACAAAAATCATCTTGATGAGAATTGGTGCGTTGACAATGAGCAAGATCTAGAGGGTGAAATTTGAAACATCTTTGAGGACAACATGTATGAAAATATCTTGATTTGTAAAATTTGAAAGTTCGCAATTCCGGTAGTGGTAGTTGTTTTGTTTTGCATTTGCAATAACAAGATCCGAAGAATTCACATTTAGTACAAGCTAACCCATCCACCATCATTGGTCCTAAATCTGTACACTGTTGTTCACAACAGTAACGAGGTTTGTGCTTGTATTTTTGCTCTTCCATGTTGATGCTGCGGAGTCCAGTGAAAGAATAAGAGTGTATAGTGTTGAATAGCGAGTTTTATGTACTATGAAAAGTGGTGGGGGTAATTTCAAGGTCATCCAAATGGAGTTTTAAAAAATTATACCTTACTAATGTAAGGAATGTTGATACTTAAGAAGTTTGTTTCTCTTTGTTTTCTTCAGACTTTTTATCTTTCTCAGCTTTAGCCATAGCAACTAGTTCTTCTATTGATAGCGGATGTACTTCAGGAAATTTTAAAATTAATTTAGCTTGGTATCCTTCTTTAGCTAATACATCTATATCTTTAGTCATTTGTTCAACAGTGTTGTAATCTTTTCCATAGATTTTTCCATCAAGTTGAATCATCATTCTGTACAACATTTTCTTAAATAGGTCTTGTCGTGGTGAGAGCTGAGAAGCAAATGATTATTTATTCAAGTTTCACATCCTTTTTATTAACTCACATTCAACACGTGATTCTTTAGTTGTAGTTTTGTTTGTCAAAAGTTATTCAACATTGGTAATATTTTTGGAACTTCATGTTATGTTGACCAGTAGGCGATGAAGAAGTTGTAGGTTGTGTAGAAATAAATATTTCATCATCGCAATATTTTTTTTTAGTGAACATCCTTGTATTAGTAGCACTAACATCAACAGTTAAGTGATAACCACCGGTAAGTAAAACTCGCATTTCGTTGGTTAAATCTTCGAGTTGTTCAAAAGTTGTAATGGTGTTGGTATCGTAAGATGCACACTTGACTTTGAGAGACATATTTAGTTTTTTATATTAAGCAATAGAGTGAGCGAGATGTGTACGGTACGAAAGGTAGTAGTAGACTGATGAACTTCACAAGTAGATTTCTGCTTTTATCATCACACAAAATTGGGTCAAGGTCATTCCGTGGAATTTTTAAAAAAGCAACATATTGTAATGTACATAGACATTACAATATGTTGCTTTTTATTTTTTTGTTTTATATCATATTTATTGAGAAACAATTACAAACAAATATTTACAATGTTATGTACAAACTAATCAATAGTAGGTGTTACATGAATTGTAAGTTCAGTAGAGTTATTTCCACTTGGTCCGTGCGAAACCAAATAGAGTGCGCCGGGTTGAACTACACGAAGATCTTCATTTTGAAGAAGTTGTACAAAACGTGTAGGTAGGAAGATTTGAAACTTCGGTTCGTCACCAACTGTATACGGTGCCTCGCTCAATGTGCAATTAATAGCATCACCTACTGAAGTTTCCATTTTCTTGATCGTATGAATGATGTAATGTTTTTCTTCTTTTAGTTCAGAACATTTCTTCGTAGGTAGAATTGATGATTTAGAATGAGCGTTGAACTGATCGACCAAATTTTGAAGTAAGTTCTGCGATGCCGTCTTGATGTTATTGTTAATTTTCTTGTAAATAAGAATGTCCGTTGGAGATGTTGTCTCTTCGGAGGTTCGAGTAATACTCATGCTGCGTCATGGTAGCGCTCTCACTTTTATAATCGACACTACCCCCACCACTTTTTTGAAGGAAACTATTCAAGCGGTAGGCATTCTTTAAAGCGCACTGCGACCTTCGATGTTTAAAACTTTTTGATGAAATACAAAGTTCGTTGAAGTAGCATTGGAAATCTTTATCAATTATTGCATTAATCACTTCGTTGCTTGTAAATGATTGTATCCAATTTGCTTTTTCCAATCCTCTTGTGTAGATAATTTTAAACTCTTTGCAATAATAATTCATAATGTGCGGCATCATGTTATAATTAATGAAACCTTCATCCCATCTTAAGTTGTGAAAATGTTTGTTCAACCATTTGTTTGTAACTTTCGCTTTAGTTGTTAGTCTATTAAATGGTACTGGAGGTTTGAACAAATAATGATAAACTACTGATGTGTTCATGTCCAAGATTACTAATTCTTTAATAATAAAATTACCATCATAACAGACAGGATTGTTCTTCTTCTTTCACTTCTTGTGCCACTTCATCAATATTAAAATTGGTGTGATAGTTGTTTCTCCACATTTCAACTTCTTGAGGTATTCTATTAAAGATTGAAGTATCCACGGGACCGTATAAAATTGGAACAAAAGGTTGTTTGTCCAATGTATCGATTAGATAGTCTTTAATTATTGCACTTGAAAATATTAGTTGTTTCAAATATCTGGTGACGGGACCGGTAGTACAGCTTAAAGTGTAAAATTCTTCTTTAGTAAAATATAATTTAACATTGTGGGTAGTTAAATCTCTGAAGCGAACAATTTGTCCTCCACGATGTTTTACTATATCAACTTCAATATTTGATTCCAATAAACTTAATTTTGTTCTTCTTCCAAATGTGTTGTTACTTAAATAGCACTCCAAAAGATGTAAATGTTTCATGAGAGATTCCCAAGTAGTTTCACTGAGAGTAACCATTTTGTTTCCATGATTTAAAATAACAATTGGTGAATAATCCATTGATTTTAAAATTCCAACTGATATACTTTTTGTCATGCATGAAGAAATTGGGTAGATAATCCGAAGAAATACTTCTGTTAAAATATTGGTTGTAATGTTAACTTCAACCTTCTTCCTTTTTACTTCTTTTTCAGCTTCTTCTTCTTCTCTCTTCTTATGTTTGTTAAACTTTAGGAACTCGTCCATTTCTCGTTCAACTTGTTTTTCTATATCTGAACTATTATCATCCATTAGAGGTGTATTTTCTTCTCCGTTAGTAGAATTCATCTTGCGAATGATGTTTCCCATACGACGGTTGAAGATAGAATAAAGTTTCCACTAATTATTTTCTCGCTTTTATATTTTTCGTAAAATCCTTGAAATTTATACAATTACATAATTGTTTGTTTTCAACTTGTCTTTCACAAATGAAATTCTAACCTCAAAAATTGAAGCAGATAATTCTAACCTCAAAAATTTGCAGTCGTTGTACAATTCTTCTTAAAGTACATTCTTCACAATTCCGGTCAGTGGTGTGTAAGTAACTATTTTATCATGTAGAATTAGACAGTATGCCGAAGTTCCATCCGCTACTGGTTCTTCAAATTCCATTTCAATTTTTATATCCACACTTGATGATTTTACCGATTCATTTTGTTTTGAACAATCGATTACAATTATTGGAGCCTTGGAATAATACTGGTCAGGTGATAATAGTGGTGTATTAGTTTTTCCATAATATGACGATTGAAATCTTGCATACATATCGTATAAAATGGAAAAACGTTTTTTGCTGAACATGACATTCAAATTGTCATAGGGAAAGAATTGAGAGTTTAGGAAAACTTTACAATTCTTTATTTTACAGTGATCAAATTGACCAGCATTTGCAGTGATAACATCTTTTCGCTTAGTTTGAAAACCGAGTATTATGTACCTTGCTCGTTCCAAGTAAGTTGATGTCTTTGATGGTCCATGTTTGTCGTTCTGTCTGAGGTAGTGTAGGGTATTCATGAAATTCCCAACTTCGGAATGGCATCACAATATCACGGTCAGATTTCAACTTTCTCAATAATAGGATTCTATGTTCATCAGCCAATCTTACATGAGGTACTCTCCAAACAACTTTATCCAACTGTAGTTGCCATTCCAGTTTATCTTCCGTAGTTGCAGGGTCTGCAAGTATCAAGTCCTTATTAGTTGAAGATCTGAGTAATACTAATTCTTGTTTGACATTTATTATTACCCGTTTGTAATCTTCAGCGAATCCCAAAAGCAATCGTAAAGGTACATGAAAATCAAAGTGACCGTTGGAAGCTGGTGTTATAGTGTCTTTATCGGGGGCAACCCATCCGGCAGTGACTATTGAATTCTTCTCATGCGGTGTTAATGATGTTAATCCTTTCAATGTCGTTGTTAAACCAACCTTTTTTGTTGAATCAACCGTCACCCCTGATATTTCATATCTTATTTCATCAAAAAGATATGCCATCGGGTTATTTATAAAAGGAACTGTTGAAGCAGTTTTTCCATCCAATTTTAATACCCGTCCTTCGATGTACAAGTAACTTTCACACGGTAAAGTGTAAATATCTTGTTGTTGAATGGGGATCCTTATTTCATCGTTATTGTTTAATTTTGATGAAGTGTAAGGGTTGTGCGTGTGATATTCCTTCTCCCATAGTGTTTCGTCGAACGTTGGTCCTTGAGATATATCCAGGATATCCATCGCTGTTAAGTTTCAGTCCAATCTTCTGTAGAAAACGAATGTTTTCCGATGTTAACTCTTCCAATGTCGAGGAGCTACTGAGCTCCCGACTCTTCCGTTGCGGTTTAAATGATAATCCCATGTTGACTTTTATGTTGCTGCTCTGATGTGTATCCGTATAGTAATTGTTTCTCCTCTAAAGTCAACACTATGACCGTCTTGATCCAATATGTTCAGTACGATGTCTGAAATGAAACTGGTGTTTAACGGTAGGTATATCAAGTTTTGTGGCTTCTCAACAATTTTAAAACCGGGAGCCACTGTTGGATAAAATGTATGTAAAATATGTTGATTAACTCCATCTCTATACGATCCGTGTATAATGTTGCACGTGACATCAATACTATTTACTTTCAATATTGTTACAGTTGAATCACCTGAATGAGTAGTTCCAGGAGTTAAGATTTTCTTTTTTGTATCTGTAAATCCAAGTAAACTGCCAATCGACTATTCCAAGCTGACATCAATATAATATTTCGAAGTTATTTCTGCTTTTAAAGTATTATTGTTTCCTTTAACGGTGATATTGTCTTCTCCGAGTTGTTTCTGTAATAATTGGTTTATATCATCGATTTCATAAGCTCCAGTAGGAAATGTAATTATTTTCAATTCTGAGTATTTTCCTGCAGCATCCTTAGTTTCATAATAATGTAGTAAATTGTTCTTCCCTTCCGTAACATTGGGAATTGAGTTGTAGGTAGTCAAATCAAGTAATGCCGCTTCCCATAATCGTTCCTTGGATAGACGCAATGCTGGGAACAGCGTACTTTTCAATGTGGATGAATTTCCACTCAATGACACTGTATACGATGACATCTTAAAGCTGACTGACACTTTTCGCTAGAAACTCCAAACATAAATGTCCACATATTTCAGTATTGTTAGGTTGTTCTCTTTTGTAATTGTAAAAAATGTTTTTGGAGTTTCGAAAATAATGTTGAAGTTCTTTTGGCGGTGGTAGATTGCCAAAACTGTCAAAGTAGTAAACGGTTTGTCCGAGCTTTTTATAGCATACCCAATGAGTGCCTGGACCATAGGTGGAATCCAAATTTACTATTCCAGTTTCATTTTTCCATATTTTAGTTGGTAATGCATCTTTCATAAAAACTCCTCGAAAAAATGGTATTTTCAAACATTTTACATAATCATTTAACTGATGATTTGTTAAGGCTTTATTTGGAATTATCAATTGATTCTTCTTATTTAGTACACACGGTATGGTCTTAGGTATAAACCTGCTCCGTTTTTTACCATTTGCCAAACAGAAGTCTTCTTTACACTTGCCTTATGAGTTCTACGACGTCCTTTTTTAATGTTTCCACCTCTTTTGGGAGCGCCTCTCTTTGCAGGTCTTCCTCTGCGACGTCTTCCACCACCTAACTTTGCTTTTGTCTTCATGGCTGTAGTTACTGCCCAAGCCGATGCTTTTTCTGCAATACTTGCGTCACTTGATTTTACTCTTTGCCAAGCTTTTTCCGCTAGAATTTTATCTGCTATTGATCTATTTGTTGAATCTTTATACTTTGAATATGCTATATCGTGTTCTTTGCAAGCTTGATCTAATTTATTAATTCCAGGTTCTCCTCTTGCTAAACGTTTTGCCAACTTAGTTCCAGGTCCACAATATTGATAACCTCCAGGAATATGTAATTCGTATGGTAGAGCGTCTATCGCTCGATTTACAATAGCACCAACAGGTATCCGTTTAAGCAGGGATAACGCAGCTGAAGTTATAACACGTCCTCTCTTGTTGCTGTCTTGATGATGACTGAGTGATACAGCCTTCATTATGTAGTCTTATATAAACTGGCGTGTTTACTCCACAAGATACTTTACATAAATGAATAATTTATGTATAATTTTATATATTTAAACACTTAGTTATTCAAATTAATGATATACTGATTTATAATTCTATTTTTAATCCAAGCTTCCCGTTCATCGGGTTGAATTATCACATCACTCGTTGTACTAGCTATATGATTATGGGTATCAATAAGTAAATTGCCCACTATTCTTATTAAACAATCTAAATTTACAGCATCTTTTGGATGTTGAGGATCATGTAATTGCATAATACGTTTATCATTACATGTGTAAGCTGTTGAATCACTTTTTGATGTTTTTATGACTTGTCCAATAGTAGCAGCATCATTTGAATCTTCACCTGGTAAAATATTAATTATTTTCTTCATCTTTGCATCATATTGGGTCCCAAAGTGTTTATCCCAAGTTATTGTTTGTTTCATTGTAACACAATCATTTTCTTCGTAACCAGGATAAATATCTTTTATTCTTCTATTACGACCATTGTATGTACCTAATGCACCACCACTCGCAATTAATGTTTGTACCATTAGAGGTATATCTGAATCTTTTATACCAAATCTTCCATTTGTTATTGTTTTATGTCCTGCATCCCATTCATCATTATTTCCTTGCATTAAATTAAACTTTTCATTTCCATGTATAAATTTATCTCCCCGCTTTAAAACGGCATCTTCATGTTTTACAAAATTGGATGTTTCCTTTTTTAATTCTTTAGATAATTGTTCCATAGTAACAGCATCTTTTGGTTGAGAACCAAACTTTACATTTGTCAATGTTTTACCATGACAATCGATTTCATTAACATCTTGTAAAATACAGTTGTCCTTGATGTATTTTAGGTTTACAGCATCACCGTCTTCCTTTGGGTATCCAATGTCATTTATAATAAATTTATAAAAAGAATATCCATGTTTAGTTTTTTCCGGTATTATAGAATGTAAATATTCTTTATTAACTGAATCTTTATCATTTTTGGGATTTCCCACGTTGGTTATTCTATAATTTCCAGCATCATATGTTTGTCCATCTTTTAAGTTGTTACCCCATTGCAATTTTAAAGTATTTGAAAGTTCAGATGATAAGTACTCTTTAGTAATTGCATCAGAACCTTCAGTTGGTTTACCAACATTAATTAATCTATGTGATTTAACATAATAAGTATTCTTATGTAATTTCAATGATGTTGAAGTAGCTTCTTTTACTGTCTTTAAATTTGCTCCATCAGTATCTTCTTCTGGATCTTTAACTAATTTAAAACGTTTATTACTTATGTTATAGTCACCTTCAGGTGTTTGCGGTAATCCGCTTCTTTTTCTGTCTTCTCCAACTTGCACTCCTAATGCGGAGTAGCGTCCGAACTTATCGAGGCTCATGTTAGAACTGACACATTATATGCCTGCAACTCTTATATATCCGCGGGAAATTATACAATTATGCCGCGATTCCTGAGTTCGTCAATCAGAGCTACCCATTCATTATTTAAACCTGTATGACCAGCTTCCATGGCTTCATGCAATAGTCTCATTCTATCAACCAATTTATTGATATCGTTGTAGTAAATCACATTCGTATTGTATAGATTTTTCATCAATCCTTTACCAGATGTTGAAGTATCTCCTTTACTCTTTTTACCATGTTGTTCAAGAAGTGATAAATCCATAAGTGATAAAGATTTTCTTTTCAGTGGTTGTCTCACCGCTGGTGCAGTACGTAATGTTGGCAATTTTCGTGGAGGAAACAACTTTTTTATAACGATGTTATATTTTGTTGCACGTGAACGATTAATCATTGCATCCTTTGAGTAGTTTCTTTTATGAGCGTTAGTATTTTGTAGAATCACCTTAAAAACACTTAAATCTTTGGATGAATATCTTAGTGGTATGTTTTTAAAAATTAATTCATATAATCCTTTTGTTCCTTTATATCTATGCTCACCAATAATGATGTAATCGTCTTGTGTTATTTCAAGCTTTGAATCGCCAATCTTCAATTCATTCCCATCAATTCTTGCTCCGTATACATGTGATCTACTCAAATTTGGGTTTGATTTCATGTCATGTAGCATTTTCATTATATATTTTCTTCCAAGAGGTCCATGTTGTAATATATCGCTACTCAATTGAGTTAAATTTGGAATAGATTGTTCAGCTTCAGGTATTGGCTGTTCTTCTTCCTTTTCAACAATTGGTTCTTCTTCTTTTGTTTCTTCTTGCTCACTAGCACTTGTATATGAATCATCATCTTCTTCTTTTTTTAATGCTTGTACTTCTTGTTTAGAAACTGGTAGTAAAACATCTCCTTCATAACGAGGTTTACCAATAGTTTCTGATATCTGTTTTAAAAATTCCGTAATAGGTTTAAATGTAGTCTCTAAAAATTCTTCTCTTTCACTTAAACCCATCCTCAATGCACGATTCTTCATCCTAATAGAATCACTGAGTGATTTTATTTCTTTCAATAGTTTTTCTTGATTCACCATGTTTACACTGTGAAGTTCAACATGTAACTAGATGTAGCATCGGTAGTTCAACGCATAAATACAAATTTATCCAACCCTATACGATATCTACCATTTTTAATATCTTCTTCCTTCATAATAACGAGAAAGCTATATTTCTCATTCCATGCTTTGCCACACATCTCTTTAAATTTTTCAAATGGCATATCTGCATTTACATGATCATTATATATATGCTTTAAATTTGTTTCATCTTGCTTGAAGATGATCAACATATTTGCATTGTCTCTTATAAGTTGTTTTGGAATTTTACTGTATGTTTGACCAATGTAAATGCTATCAATATTATGATGTCTTCCCATAGCAAAATAATTCCTTATTGTGTCATGATTTTCACAAGAAACATCGTCAAATATAAAAATAGAAAATGGTTTTGCTTCATTTGGTTGCATAATTGTTTCACTGGCATTAAACTTGTAAAAATTTACTTCAGGTACACTTGCAAGTACTTTATCCAATAATTGATATTTTGGTTGTTGCAATGATTTTGAAAAAATATATATATTGTTAAAACGCAATCCTTTAGGATTAGTTATAAGGTTAAAAACAACATTAGTTTTTCCACAATTTGAAGGACCATTTATTAGACATCTTATCGTATTTGGTAGTAATTCACCATGTTTTCCATGATTTAACTTATCATTGTCAACTGTCAATTCATCAATGTTATTGATATTAAATCGATCTTTTTGTTGTACAATCTCCATCTTGTATAAAGGTTAAACACACAATGAGCTATTAAACAACTATACTAAGTCTTTTGAAGGAATCCAAGAGTCTTCACTTTTATCAAACCCTAACCACCGGACTTTAACCATATCCTTTTTCCTTTGTAAAATCTTCTCGACAAGATATACATCACCAACTGTTGATTTCAACAATTCGTGTCCGTAGAATCCACCTTGAAGTAATTCACCCTTGTTATCCTTTAATAAATAGGTTTCAGGTATAGTTGGTTGCACTTTATAAATTGTAAATACTTCATTAGTCCAATTTGGTAGATATCTTTTACTAAATACACCTTTGTATTTGCTTATACGAACTTTATCGTTGACCTTGAACTTCTTTGGTTGCAATTTTTCCAATTTCGGTGTTGTATTATTTTTAATGCGTTGTAATACAATTTTGGCATTAGCACTATTTACCTGGATAGGTTTCATTGAAATGGTACGATGATATTTGTTGTTATACTCTTTTATAAGTTGTGGTAATATGTCATACCACACGTATGATCCTCGTTTTGAAAATTGTTTATACATCGCACCTTTTAATGTTCTATTGAATCTTTCAATTATTGAAGCTTTAACTTCAGAATTTGTAGAATAATGATTTATTTGATATTTCTTCATCAAAGCTCCAAAGTCTTTATTAAAATATTCTTTTCCATCATCGGTCTGTAGATGTTTAATTTTAAATTTATTTCTTTGTATTGTGGTTTCCATAGCTTTTGTAACACTTTTACCAGTCTTATCCTTCAATGGTAAAGCGTCAGCTATTTTAGTAAAACAGTCTATAATTGTTAAAATATATTTAAATCCTTTGTTTAATTTACTGTGCGGTATCATTTCAATAAGATCAGCTTGATAAAGATCATTCATTCCTTTAATGATTGTACTTCTTCTTGGAAATCTTCTTCTTGCTGGTTTATGTAGTTTATTTACAATCTTGTCCTTCACACTCTCCATCTTCAGATGTTGCTTGTACACCGCATGTAAAAATACTGATCCATAGAATAGTTTATTCTCATTTATATAGTTTAAATATAGGTCAAGGCCATTTCATATTAGTGTAAAAAAGAGGGAACATGGCATTGGGCTTTCCATGTCCCCTCTTCTTTACGGAAAGGAAAAAGGAAGAAGGTAGAGGACGAAGAATAGGTTTACTGGTCGATAGGGTTTAGAGAGTAGTGGCCGAATGGTAAAGTATTAATTTTATCTTCTAAAATATGGCGCTTGTCATCTTTGTAGCTTAATGCCCACTTTGTTTGTTTGACACTAAAAAATTGATGATTATAACTTCTAATAGTGTTAAACGTTGCAGTTGTTTCAACATTTTCAAACAAACATCTTTTATAATGTTCAAACTGTACATTCTTCTTAAGAAAAGAAGTTTTTATTCCTTTGGCCTTCTTCGTGACTTGATGTTCGTTCCTCTCATTTATGTACAGTTGAAACGAATACAGTTTGGACATTAATGCTACAATTTCCATCATTGGCACACCATTCGTTTCATCTTTAAATTTTCCCAATACTTTCTTGTTTCTGTCATAGTCGTAATTTGGATGATCCTTAGGATAATCGGAAAAGTCGAAATCATCTTTATATATAAAGGTGCGTAGATCTTCATACATGTCATTTGTTTTAATCCAGTAAATTAGTGCATCCGTATCCATATATGCAATACCAATGTTCTCTCTTCCATAATAGTTAACCATCTTCTTATAATGAAACTCGTACATATGTGTTTTTAAAATATCCAAGATTGACATTCCAAGATACAAAGGACGATCCATTTCAACTGACTTCTTGTTCATGGAAATAACAACTAGATTTTCATTAATAATTACAGATGAACCAAAGTTTGGTTGTTGCACCAATATCTGTAATTTTACTGGATCAGTTACCAATTTGATATCCTTATGTTTCCTTTTGTTTTCCAAAGTCTTGCCAAATATTGCGTTATTCATTAATTTGAAAAAATCTTTTTGAAAACTTGATGTAGCGTTGGCTCTTCTTCTTGTGTTGTTGTCGATGTAAGGTTTTAACCAACAAGATTGAGAAAATTGTAGTACTCGATTAATTTTTGTAATTCTCAATCCTAAGTCTAAAGCTTGTTGTATCATCCAGTAGTGTCCAACATATCGAGACTTGTCGGTTAAAGTCATCATTAATTTCGGCCATCTTCCAGTAGGGGAAATTTCAGTCTTTGGAAGAAGTGGTAAATCGTAATGATGATCGTGAAGATGTTCAGGATATTCAAAATCAACATCAAAAATGTAACCAGTTTCACCATGCTTTGGTAAATCCATAATGTTTCCAATCGATTCTGGATCTATCCATTTAAAATTATCATATGGAAGGGGATTTGACATTGCCCATCCGTATAAGTTATTTGCATCGAAATAACCTAGGAATGTTGTTGGTTTTGATGCATCATAATCGGGCAGATACTTGTTATTCGCCTTAACATGTCTGGTTACACTTTGTGTCAATCCCCCTCGAACTCCTGATTCTAACATCAAAACCATATCTACATCAGTAAGAAGTTGTAATTTACAATTTGTTTCTTTCAACATGGCTTGCCATGCTAGTCCAGGTGAAGTGTATGAATGAAGAGGGTCCAATCCATATGCTGCAAAACACGTATTTCTAAATTCTTCCATTATATCACATAGTAAAGTTACATCTAATTTAACATAAAAATCTGAATATTCTCCCAATGTTCTAAATCCTAATTCGTTCCATACTCTACATGCATGATCATAGTCCTCTTCAGATATATCCATGTCGTAAAGTTTACTTTTGAATTCTTCTTTTGCTGGAAGTGATGTTTCATTGAATTTTTCTAAACTGTCTATGTAATCATATGGGAAAACACCTTTCCGAAGTACCAGATCCAGTTTGTCGCTATTTACAATCTTCTTTGTTTCAACAAAATCTTGTTTCCTTAAATTTTCAGAAAGTTTGGACAAACTCGACGGCATAAATCGGTAGGAATCCAAGAATCTTAGTTTGACGTTTCCAACTGTTTTGGAAAAACTTATGAATTTTTCTGAAGTTTCAGCCAACACATCTATTGAACCATTGTCTCTTCCTAATTCAGGTATTATAAAATGAGCATCATACCCGCTGACGTTATGCAGAACCACAGGAATAAATAGTGGTAAACGATAGCTCAAGTTGCATTTATTACAAGCAGCACCCCTATAATAACCTGTGAGGTGGTCATGATCTTTAACTTTATAATTCTCAATAGTAAAATCATTTTTGCGCGAGAAACAGCGAGTTGCATTTTCATGTTGAATTTCTTCTTCTTCGTCCATCGGTTTCATTGGTACAATATTTGTATATAATCTTTGCATATTTCCAGCTATTGAATATAAGTGATCAAGAAATATTTTTTCCGCATTTTCACCACGATATACTAAAGGTTCTGAAGTTAATCCATATCTGTTTAAATGTTCTTCTGATAATGTTGATTTGACCATTAAACAAAAACTGTTTGGTTTGTGCATTTGATACTTGACACTTTTTTGAGCTTCATAATTTTCATCTTCAACAGGAACAAGTGTTGATTCAAAGTCTGCATACACAACTAGAGGGATACGGTATTGATGATGAACCTTTTCAAATGTAACAAATGCTTTGCTTTCCGAAGGTAAATTAATCTTTGCTTCATAATTATTGTTACATAACCTTTTGTGCTCTTGTAGCCATTCTCTTCCATGTACTCCATCTCGTTTAAAATTAAAACATCTCTTACAAATTAACTTTCTGTGTCGATCTTTAGAAAGCTGCTTGTTAACAAGAGAGTCGAATTTTTTTATGTACACATAGTGAGACACATCACCTCTTGTTAGTAATAGTAGATCCGTATGATCTGGTAGCTCTTCTTTTGCCACACGTAAAGGATACACTTTGTTTGAACTATCTAATGCAAAAACATTAATAGACGTGCCAGGATTTTTCTTCTCAAATCTTGATATATCTTTTACAGAAACAGAGTATGTTATTCCTTGAAAATTGTACCTGTGTCTTTCATTTTCATATTCTTGGTTGGGTCTATGTGCATTTCGTAATACAAATTTTGATGTTATCGCATAGCGAAAACATTCGTTATCTTCATTCTTGACATTAATACAAGATTTTGTATCTTCAATTCTTTTTGGCAGAGGAATGTAACTAGATCCCATTAGTCCATATCCATGTTTGTGAACCCTTATATCTAATCCTTCAATACTTGTAAGACTCCATCCAGATCCTCTTCCTTCGTGTTCCTGAATTTTGGTTAATATTTCTTCTATACAGTTCTCAACTATTGAATCAATGTCTGAACTTTCCATGATAGTTTGGTTTTTTGTTATGAATCCTCTTGGTGATAATTCTTCTTGTACATTTATAAACATAGCTTCTAGTAGTAAACCAAATTTAAGAAAGTTTAATCTTTTCAATTCTTCTTTTAAAGTTTTACTTATGATTGGTTTTGCTTCTCTAATAAATTCTTCTAGCTTCAAGTTTTCATTTTGAATCTTATGATGCATTACTACTTTACCAGGTAATGCAAATACTTGTAGATTCGGTAAAGTAGTTGAAGATGTTGCTGTTATTTCATCTTGTTCATCTTGTTCTTCTTGTTCTTCTTGTTGTTCTTGTTCTTGTTCTTGTTCTTGTTCTTGTTGTTCTGGTTTTTCTTCTGGGTTGTTGTGAATTAGTTCTTTATGACAGTCTAATAGAATTTCATCGTGAAACGATTCCGAACATTTATCACAACTATACATGTTGAGATGTTTACTCTTCGAAATTTCGCCAAGAAATGAAATGGGCTCTCATGTTCCTCCTTTTATAACGGTTCCCCCACCACTATTTCATCTTCTTCACTATCCAAAGAAATCAAACGTTTTCAACAAAAATATTAACCGTCTACAAACTAATTGTTCATTCGTGTTCTTTATTCCCATTGGAGTTTTAGTATATACTTCTTTATATTCGAGCTTTAACGAACTTTCCCCCACCCAACTAATTCTAGTTACTTTTAGGTAGAAATGGTTAGAGCACAGACACTTGGTTAAACTAAATTTGTGCATAAATTAACTAGAGTTGAACTAAAAATTTGCATAAATTAAAAGTTAGTTTAAAACTAAAATTCCACAGTATTAAAAAACTCTAACAGTTGAACAAAAATAAACGTTAGTTCAAAACTGAAATTCAACAGTGTTAACCAAATTCTAACAGTCGAACAAATAGGTCAAGGTAATCCAATTTAACGCGAGAACGAGGAATAGAGCACTAAGTGGCATGTTAGTCCATTACCACAAAGTGATCTATTCCTCGCTCTCTATTCTACATCTACTTTTTTGGGTTTACTTATTTATATTAAAATGTTCAAATTTTACTATGTAGAATGTCCATTCTTGCTTTTCAATTCTTCGATTGTTTTTAGCAATTGTAACAAATATTCGTTAGTTTTCTCCAAAGTCTTTATTTTGCTACATCCAATTTCAATAGAAGGTATTATAAGTTGTAATTTTATAAGTTCAATCTTTTCTTTCTTGCGAATTTCTCTCTTTATTATGTTGTTCCTTATTTTTGCTGAAGATTTAAACTCCATGTTGTTTCTGCTAAAGCCACAATAATAAAAGTCTCTTCAAACAACCTGCATTTATACACATTCCCCCACCATTTTATAATCCCCACTCCTTTCCTCCTTCTTTATAGAATTTGAAAGGGATAGGGTGTAGGGTGGGGGAAGGGTAATTTTGTTATTACACTAGTTGTGCAAGAAAATAGCCGCCAGTGTCCACACCTTGTTCATAGCACTCCATCATAGATTGTGCCCACTGCAACATGCGGTCTCTATCATTTGGTGTGACAAGGAAAGAATGACTATCACCATACAATATAAAAGAGTCAATTCGTACATAACATCCTGAGTCCAACCATTTATTAGCTTCAGCCATAAACTTTTCTATTGTATCAAATGGAAATTGTGGATCAATTGCTATAACTTTACGTTCTTCACTAAGTTCAACAGTATAATCATCATCGTCCTCATCATCTTCACTTTCACTGTTGTTACTTAAAGTGTCTTCAGATTGTTCAAAAACATCAGAAATTTCAGAAGAATTAAAATTTTCATTCAGATGAGGAGGCATTTTGAAGCAAGAAATATTGTAAACAGCAGAGACGAAACGACAAGAGCGGCGTGTAGAAGCAAAATGAAGGAGTGACCAACGCTCGCTCCGCTTTTATAATAGTATGCAAATGAGGGGTAAGAGCTGACCGTGACCAGACATCCACCCAAAGGAGTGGGGGGAAGTACTTTTCTTACTACTCGGATGGAAGTAGGTTAGTAGGTCACAAGACTTAAGGAATTAAAAAATAATGGGGGAGAAACACAACGCTATAACGCATTGTGTTTCTCCCCCATTATTTTTAAGCAACAATTTGGAAAAAACTATGTGAATTTACTTTCTACGCCCCCACCTTGTAATACCATCCACTTTGTGTCTGAGGAGATAGTCTTTAGAGTCTAACTCATAAACAGATTTCTCTTTGCGCAAGGATTCAATTACTTTAATATTATATTTTTCGCCGTTACAACTTGCCAAAATGTGTTCGTTGTCAATAACACTTTCAAAAAAATAAACACAACCTCTCTTAAGCCTACTTCCTTTCACACCAATAATTTTGGATTGGTATTCAATAGTGGGGGTTTCTGTCAGTTGTGGTTCAGAAAGGTGTTTTACGACATGTACACGGCAAAAACTTTCGTTTTTAACACATTTCCTACCACAAGCTGATCCTTTCTTAATTCCCCTAGTGAGCACTTCAGGGCAAGTAGTGGGACGGCTAAATGCCCTACGATGCTCTTCTTGTAATAATTCAAATTGCTCTGAAGGAGCAGGCTTAGGAGCAGGTTTGGGAGTAGGCTTAGTGGATTTAGTTTTATGATATGTGTGGTCTTCAGGCATAGTAAGTGGTGGGGTAGGAGGCAATGGTGATAGTGGGATGATGGGTGTACTAAGGCGATGAACAATAGTTTCAATTGAAGGGGTATTAAGACGGGGAACTAGCTTCTGCGGTGGCGGCATCATAGTTGATGGTGGTGTGGAGTCGTTTGAAGGCGAAGGTGAAGGTGGTGAAAAAATACTGCGAAGTCTAGAAGTGTTGGTTGGCGGAAGAATAGCTCCAGAAGTTGAAGGTTGGGATCCAAGTTGCTTCTTGTACCAGTCAGGAGGATTTTTCAGACGAAGAGTTTTCTTAGGTGCAGTAACAGCCATAGTAGAAGTTGAAGTAGAAGTAGAAGTTAAAGTAGAAGTTGTAGTTGACAGAGATGACATGGTTGTGGCTCCAAGTTCGCAGCGTAACGTCTGGAATCAGAATGAAATGTTAGCCGCAGTCGGTGCGTCTTTTATAACAATATGCAAATGAGAGGGGTAGCAGCTGGCCGAGACTGATTATTGACCTGGGAGGTGGGGGAAAAGGGGAAAGAGAAGGTATTTATTTAAAATAATTCGCATAACTTTTGACTAAAATAAAATAACCAAATTCTTCTTTTACCAAAATGTTTGTCTTACATAGACTTTTTCAATGATGTATCGCTTGTCCAAATCCGTCAATCCGTTATCAAGTTATAGCCATTTTAATTTTTCAGGTCATGACCGGTCGTTCACCCGGAGTAGTGGGGGAAGGAGTGGGGGTAGGAGTGGGAGAAGGGGGGGGGAATCGACTCCATTTTTTCGGGGGGGGAGGGGGGGAAGGGGGGGGAAGGGGGGGAAGGGGGGGAAGGGGGGGGAAGGGGGGGGTCATTGACCCTTCCAAAAGTGGGTCAAGGTCATTCAAGATTTATAATGATCCAAGGTGATGGGAACAGTAATACTGTTCCCACCACCCTGTTTGCCTAACGGTTCCCACTCCCAACCCACTAGTTACGTTCTGCGAGGGACATCGACGCAATTTTGTTTGGTCCGTCCGCATCAAAGCGTAACGTCCCGGCCCGCATCAAAGCGTAACCACTAATTACAAGGGAAACTGGAACAGCTAATGCAGAAACGCAACTCTAACCCCACCCAAACTAATCCCACCCATTATATTCCTAAACAAAATGCAAAAACCTAGTCCGCATTTTGCGGATGTCCCACCCCTTCTAAGTGAAGTTCAACCGAACTTCTGAATTTACATTTAATCTACCACCTAACATCTAGCTGTAAGGCAAAACAACATTAATTAGTATTAGCAACACTTAAAACTAACAACACATCATTATTAAAAAACCAAATAATTCAACACAACCAAATACCATCATTATTCTTAAAATTAATACACCTTAATGCTAAAAACCTCTTAAAAATTAATACACCTTAATGCTAAAAACCTCTTAAAAATTAATACACCTTAATGCTAAACCAAACTTAAAACTAACATCGCAATGCGCAATTTATTTCTTAAATTAAATACAACTAAACACACACACACACACACACATACCACATTGCATTAAAAAACGCAACGTAGTATAAGAAGTTCAAATATATATAGGCCTACTATATATTTGAAACCTCTTGCTGAGTCGCCAACAACCTTTCGCTATGAAAGTTTGTTGACGACTGACGCTAAAATCAGACTCGTATTGCTCCTCGGATTCTCGAGTAGTGGGGGAAGTTGTTTCACTCCAGTACAGTGTTCAATCCAGTCCAGTTCGCAGCAGTGTAAAAGGAAGGCAAAGGAGTGGGGAGCGGCACATGCGCAACAACACAAAACCAAGGTTTGAGGTTAGAATTATCCATGTGCAGTAGCGCTAAAGTGAGTAATACAGGACTAGGCGCATGCGCATAGCATAGACTGATTCCGATCCGGAGAACTCGTTGCATGCGCAGCAGGTTTGAGGTTAGAATTATCCATGGCAGCTGCCATGTTTAGTCTGGTTTCACCACATAGAGTCAGCAACCGGTGGTGACCGGTCATTGGCCTAGAAGGAGTAGGGAAAGGTAGTGACCGGCCATTGACCCAGAGGAGTGGGGGAAGGAGTGGGGGAAGGGGGGGGCTCCATTTTTTCGGGGGGGGGGGTCATTGACCTTTCCGGTCATTGCCCCAAAACCCCCTACTACTCAGGTGAAAGTCGGTCATCAGCGGCAGCTGCCCGGAGTAATTGCTCCACTATAAAAACCAGGTAGTTGGCTCGGGCATCTGCCCAGGGAAGTGGGCCGCTGCTAGGCTATAAAACTAGACTGCTCATTTGCGCTGCGACCATTAACTTACTGGCTTTCATGTTGATTGCATCGTTATAGCTACTACATTATTTATGTTCATTTACTTCTAACCTTACCACATAGTGTTTCATTACTACATATTGTTTAGTTAATTCTAACCTATAACTCTATTTTGTTAGTACATAACATTCTGTTTCATTTATCTCTTTATAACATATTTTATTTCTCAGTCTTCTTTTCACTTCAACATATAACACACCTCTTGTAATGGTTGCTCAGAGTTTAAAATTGAAACTGTTGCGAACACAACACATATTACAAAATAATTCTAAACTTTCAGTTTCAAAGTCTAAAACTAATTTAAGTAAAGTAAGAAAGCGGTACAGTTTTAACCCATTATACTCTTCAACAACTTCACGGGTTAATGTTGATGATAGTATTATTCATGACATCTTGCGTTATATGTTACACTTCAACAATTTTGAACTTGTTACACCTATCGACTGTGTTCAACAAGTTTTTTTATTTTACCCCCACTATTCCTTATATAAGTGCTCTCACCACAATTCCTACTTTATACTCCTCTATTCTCTACAGCTGAGCTAAGATTTGAGGTTAGAATTATCCATGGCGGCCGCCATGTCTAGTTCAGTTTCACCACATAGAGTCGGCGACCGGTTATTGGTCTAAAGGAGTGGGGGAAGGAGTGGTGGGGGGAAGGTTGCCATTTTATAAGCCCTCTCCCTAGGCGGCGCTTTTCATTCGATCGCCAACTTTCAAACGAGAAACACCTCTCCCATGGCACGAATCAATTATCCCGCTATCACCAACTACTTCAACTTAAAACTATTTCTGGTGATAGTTGGATAGAATTTTTTAAAACTTACTCTGGATGACCTTCACATATTTTCCACATCTCAGTTATAAGTTTGAATTTCAATTTTGAACTAACTCTTAATTTTTCTTCAACTGTTAGAGTTTCGTTAACACCGACGAATTTCAATTTTGAACTAACTTTTAATTTTATGCTCAAATTCACTTCACCCTAACGCCAACACTATCGCCATCTCCACCCCAACCTATATGGCATAACATATAACTACAGCATCTCATATATACCCTCTAACCCCCACCGGAAGCTATGTGACACGGCACGTGGCTCGGGGGGCAGCTGATCTGTGCCAGGAGTGGCTTTTTCCCACTACTTAGTGTGTCATCATGTCTTATACTATTAAGAAGAACATTCATTTGCTGCGTGCGCTTTCTCTTATGGCCCCCAAGCAGAAGAGGAGTGTTTTAAAAACAGCTGACAAGGAGTTAATTCAGTCAGTCTGTGAGTGTGCTTATATTCTGTTACTGGGTAATGTAACTGTTGATCCTAAACTAAAGAAGAAATTGTCAAAATATAAATCTATATTGAGAAAGTTAGTTAGAAAAGGTAAAAAATTTAAAACAAAGAAAAGTTATATTGTACAACAAGGTGGTGGTGCATTTTTGCCTTTGCTTTTAAGTGTCAATCACTTTTATATTGAGCTATGGAAAGTGCAAAGAAAATGATTATTATTTCTGCTGAAGACTTGCAAAGAATGCAAAATTTACCTCAACAATCTAAAAATAATGTAGGTAAATCTGATACATTAAGTGAACTTGATCAGGAAATGTTTAGACTTTTAAATAATAAAATCCTAAGTGATCAGGATTAGTGGAGTCAATATCAACAGGTGCTGCAAAGATTTTTACATTTTACTAGTCAGAAAAGAAAACCTATTCAAATTCCTGTTGTTGACATGGTTAATAATGTTGTGTCTAAACATTCAGTATTGAATGATGATGAAGTTATTAGTACATTTAGTAAAGCCTACAAATCAGATGTAAAAAATATACTTAAACATATTGGTAGAAGACCTGACAAAATTGATTGGGATGATAATTTTATGCTTTATGTTGATGGTCAATGAGTGGACAATTCAAATATAATTGATTTGTTACATGATATAATAAGAGCTAGAAGGTCTGCTCAACTTCCAGGGTGGGAACAATTGATGCATGCTTTAAAGGATATAAGTACACCTATTGAGTTTGTAACTAACCCATTTGCCCGCCAGTATTTAATAAGATTGAAAGGAAACCAATCACATGTTGAAGAAAGTGATTTTTTGGAAAACTTGAGTCACTTAACATCATCTTCAGTTGTGAAACCCAAACTAGAAGTATCTGCAGGACCTAGTGCTACCTCAACACCTATGATAAATCGTATAAGAACAGCAAGAAAAAGTACAAAGTGGAAACCTTATAAACTGTTTTAAAATTTAGGATGGATAAACATTTAACAAATATTTATTATGATCCAGCCAATCCAGCAGGGTTTTGTGGTGTATCACCTTTATTACAAGTAACAAAGAAAAAATTTAATGATAATGAAGTTAAAAATTGGCTTCTATCTCAAGATACATATACTCTTCATAAACCAGCTAGAAGGAGATTTCCTAGAAATAGGTATGTAGTGTATTCTATAAATGAACTCTGGCAGTGTGATTTGAATGATATGAGAGGTTTAAGTAAATATAATGATGGTGTTAACTATATTTTGACAGTTATTGATGTTTTTAGCAAGAAGGCATATGCAAAACCTCTTAAACGTAAAACACCTAGTGAAGTTATTAAGGCATTTGAATTGATTTTCTTGGAAACCAATAATTTTCCTAAGAACTTACAGTCTGATAAAGGAACAGAGTTTACTGCTAAGGAGATTAGGAGGTTTTTTATAAATAACAATATTAACTATTTTACAACAAAAAATCGTGATGTAAAAGCAGCTGTTGTTGAAAGATTCAATAGAACTTTGAAGACTCAAATGTGGCGCTACTTAACACACAAAAACACTTATAGATATATTGATGTTTTGGACGACTTGATTAATTCTTATAATAATAGAAAACATAAAAGTATAAATATGAAACCAAATGATGTTAAGAAATCAAATACTTTTAAGGTATGGAAGATGCTTTATGGAAAGCCTGAAAAAGTTATGAAAGCTAAACTTAAAGTAAATGATTTAGTGCGGATATCCAAAGCTAAAGGTAAATTTGAAAAAGGTTATGAATCAAATTGGTCTGAGGAAATCTATAGAATAATTAAAATTTTAGGGTTTCCAAAACCAATGTATGTTCTATGTGATTTAAACAATGAAACTGTTGATGGACTATTTTATGAACCAGAACTACAAAAGGTTATTATTACTAACGACAGAATGTTTAAAGTTGATAAAATATTGGCGACCAGAGGGCATGGCCCCAGTAAGGAGTACTTAATCAAGTGGTACGGATATAGAGATTCGTTTAACTCGTGGATACCTGCTGTAGATTTGAAAGCAATATGAAGGATCAGTTTTATCTGACATTGCCTAGTAATAGTTCTATGGAGTATTATCCTCAAAACACAGTGGCAAATTATGTAACACATTTTTCAAGGTCTATACAATTGGAAGGAGAATGGGAAGTTGCTGTAGTTGAGGTACATTATCCTTGTTCTTTACTAACCTTATGTGAAAACAGTACAATTTTTATTCATGCATACCCAAAAGACAAATATGAACAAATTAAAGTTGAAGCTTTGAAAAAGGAAGAGGAACCAAATTTTGATGTAATAGTACCAATTATGGCAGTTGCTACTTTAACCCCAGGTGATTATATAGATGTAAAAGAAGTAATTGATATAATTAATAAACATGAAGTGGATAAAGATTATGTGCATTTTCACTATGAAGAAAAAACAAAGAGAGTTGAAATTAACAGCAGGTCCTATGTTATTCAAATTGAGCTATCTGATAAGTTGGCACTACAACTTGGTTTTAGCCCTGGAGAAAATGATTTAATCACAAATAACAAATCCATTCGCCCAGCAAATTTACGTGTTGGACTACCATCCCAAATGTATATATACTGTGATATAATAGAGCCACAGTTTGTTGGAGACTATATGGCACCACTCTTACAAATGATTAATATTGATACTACAGATTATGTGTATGGTGGTAGTAGATTTATGCAGTTTTATAGGCCACATTATGTTCCACTGATGAAATCCAGTTTTGAGAGTTTGGAAATTGACTTAAGGGATAACACTGGGTCGAAACTACCATTCAAGTTTGGGACTTCTTGTGTTAAACTACATTTTAGAAAAGTGCTGTGAAAAATATGGCTCTTAGTGTTTATGACCCCTACTTGGCTTACTACAGGAATCAATTGGGTGGTGGTGTGAGTGTTGTGTATAAAGGCTCACCTTATCAGAGAGGACATGGAATAGGTAGTTTTCTTGGGGGACTGTTTCGCACAATAACTCCATTGATACGTTCAGGAGCCAAAGCTGTTGGGAAAGAAGCTTTAAAATCTGGAGTAAATGTGTTAAAAGATGTTATTAATTCCACCCCACCTGACCAAGCTTTTTCGACTAGAGTTAAAGAGTTTACTGGTAATTTAAAACGTAAAGCTGATGACAAGATTGATCGAGTAATGAAAGGTTCTGGTGGTTATAAGAGGAAGCGTTTAAATGTTACTCCACAGACTTTACACAGACTTCTAGCTGTGCACCAGTCTAGGAAGAAGGTTGGAGGAGAGAAGAATAAGAAGAAAAAGAAGAGTGTAAAAAAGTTGAACAAAAGTGTAAAAGATATCTTTAGTTAAAAGTGGCGTTTTTGCATCATCAGTCATGTGAGTGTGTAAAATCTGAATTGGACTTGTTTACCTTACCTGCAACACAAAATAGTATTGAAAGTGGAAAGTGGGTACAATACAAACCAATCTCTTCATTAACTGATGATTCACCCATAGAATTTGTAATACCTGGTCATGGTGATGAATATGTAGACTTGTCAAACACTATGCTTAATATAAAAGCAAAAATTTTAAAACCTGATGGAAGTAAACTGGAAGATACTGATATCAATTGTGGACCAGTCAATAATTGGCTTCATTCACTCTTCAGTCAAGTTGATCTTTATGTTAATCAGAAACTAGTTTCACCACAAAATAATACTTATGCGTATAGAGCCTATATTGAAACATTACTTAATTATGATTCGAGTGCAAAAGACACACACCTTTCTTGTGCACTTTGGTATGACGATACATCAGGTCAAATGGATAATTGTGAAGCTTCCAATAGTGGTTTGGTAAATCGTAAATATTTTACTAAACAAAGTAATATTGTGGATATGATTGGACATTTACATGTTGATTTATTTAACCAGGAAAAGTTTTTGCTAATTGGTGTGGAATTACGTTTGCGATTGGTACGCTCAAGGGATACATTTTCAATAATGTCAAAAACAGAAAAATATAAAGTGAAGATTGAAGAAGCAAACCTTTTGGTGCGTAAAAATAAAATAAATCCCACTGTGTTGTTGGCACACAGTAAGACTTTGGAAAGTGGTACTGCAAAATACCTTATAACTCGAGTGGAAGTAAAAGCTATGACTATCCCATCAGGTATTCAAGGCAAAACCTTAGATAATATATTTGGGCCAGTTACCAAAAAGAATTATTGTTGGACTAGTAAGTAACAAGGCTTACAATGGTGATTTTAAATATAACCCATTCAATTTTCAATCTTACAACCTGAACTTTTTCTCAATCTATGTTGATGTACAAATCCCCACAAAACCACTTCAACCCTCATATTCTGACAGCAATGAATTAAGTGTGCTATCATACCATACATTATTTAGTGGAACAGGAATTCATTTTCTAAATATGGGCAACAGCATTACACGCTCTGAGTATTCTCAAGGTAACTGTTTAATGGCATTTGATTTAACACCTGATCTGGCTGCTAATGCCACCACACATTGGAACCTCATACGCCATGGTAGTTTAAGAATTGAGTTGGGATTTTCTGAAGCTCTTACTGAAACAATTAATTGCATAATTTATGCTGAATTTGACAACATTATGGAGATTGATAAAAATAGAAATGTTACAGTGGACTATGGCAGTTAAAAAATAAAAGAAACATGGTTCAGTACTCAGTTATAAATGATCAGCCATGGAAGTTAGTGTGGTTATAGATATTCAGTGTTTTAAGGATAACAATGGTCATTTTATTATCAAAGAAATTGCTGCCATTAATGTGGTCACTGGTAGTTTACTGTTTCACCATATTGTTTGCCCACCATTTGACCATAGGCTGTTGACTGCAGAAAAACTTAGAGAAAGTTATTGGGTTACAAAATATTACCATGGCCTTGAGTGGAGTAAAGGTGACATTGCATACCAAGTACTGATGGAAAAGTTAAAAGTTTTGTTTATTCCAGTATCACGTGTGTTTGTGAAAGGACTGGAGAAGGCAGAGTTTTTAAAAAATATTTTACCACTTAATTGTCATGTTATTGATTTGGAGTCTCTACATTGCCAATCATTAAATGTACTCAACAGTTTATTTGCTACAGACAGTTTAAGATGTGATTGTTTAATCACAGTGACATAAACCATAAGTGTGCATTATCCAACTGTATAAACTTGAGAAAGTGGTATCTGCTAGTGCAACAGAAATGAATTCTTTACAAGTGAAATATTTTATGAGGAAATTACCAGTACAAAATAAAGGTGTATACGCATCTGATTGTTTATCTCTAAGGATTGCACCATCTACAGCATTTATAGTGAACACTGACCCCCACATGAAAACTGGAACACATTGGATTGCAATTTTCTTGGATAAACATGGACGCCTGGAATACTTTGACAGTTTTGGACAACCACCATCAGTTTTGGATCATGTGAAATTCATCAGGAGGAACTGTTGGCAGTATTTCTACAATACAAGTACTCTACAAAGCTACACTTCTCCAGTTTGTGGACATTATTGTTTAACTTATTTATTTTTAAGAACTTGGGGATATTCAATGCAAGACTATATTTCTCTGTTTTCACCTGATGTAAATAAAAATGATACTTTTGTATATAAACTATTTGAATATTATTTTGGGGATTAATAAAAAAATATTGTTCAGTGAAATAAATATCTTTTTATTCACCTTGTCAATTGTATATTTTGGTATGTTTTAAATATAATTCAAAATATTATATACAGAAAGTTTTAAAAATTTTGCAAATGCATATATTATACTAAAATATTTGAATTAAATAACTTGATAGTATTTACAATTTACAATATATAACTACAAAATATTTACAAAATAGGCTGTATGTATTCAAATAATTACAGAAAAAATAATACAAATGATGACTAGAATCAAATTATAAAATGAACTATAGAATTTAGAAATTTACATAATATATTTATAAAAATATAAAAAATACAATAATTACCTATGAATATAACACAGAAAAAAAACATAATTAGCAAAAGTGAATGTAAATCAGGTATGCATAAAGCTTAAATTGGTCTATTTATAAACTATAGAGTAGTGACCATGAGGAAGAGTGTTAATACCATCTGGAAGGAGAAATCTCTTATCATCCCTGGCATCCAGAGTTAATTTGTTTTCCTGTCTTGTGAATACTCTATGATGAACAGATCTGAAAGTGTTGTTGATGGTATAAAACTCCTCTGATTCCAATATACAATTCCTGTACCTATTTGCATGTACTTTTATGTCTACCACCAGTTTATTTACCCCTTTACATCTTTTATTGTAAGGATTGTCCTCATCTTGCAGGATAACACAATAGAGTTTGCTTTTTAAACCCAGGAACTCAAGAATTATGATTCCATTAGTCTCATCTTTCATTTTTCCAAGAACATTTTTGTTAGTACAGGAATACGCTGGGTTATCTTGTCCATACTTACTGGTGTCATAATATTCAAGTATGGGGCCCATACTTTTAAACAAATCATTTGTTTTAATTTCTATTATGAATGAGTCTGTGTCCATATATAACAGTTTTACATTTTCTGGACCATAGTGTTTCATAAGTACATCATAAAAAAAAATCATACATTAGAACTTTACTTATGTCTAGGATACACATTCCTACAAACATTGGTTTGTCAAGCACAATATTGGTTTTGGAAAAATGGAAACCAGCTAAATTTTCAGAAAACACAGATCTATATAAAAAGTTTGGTTTTGCAACAAGCTTAGTCACTCTTTCCTCATTACTTTCCAAAGTAAAGTTGATTCTTTTCTTTACATTTTCCATACATTTGCCAAATACACTGTTGTTGTACAACTTGAACAAATCTCTTTCAAATGAGTTTTTGGCATTTTTCCTCAAGTTATTATTTAGGTCAATGAGGTTTAAGCCAAGGAGATTGTTTGAAGCGTATAGCTCTGTGGATTTGAATCACCTTTAATCCATTTTTGATGGCCTGCTTTAACACTCTATAGTGGACTATATAGTTTTTCTTATCTGTTAATGTAGTCAATGGTTTTTCCTGTTTTCCTCCAGGCGCAACTTTCTTTTCACACAGAAATGGTAGTTGGGAATGATGCTCATGTAAATGTCTTGGATAATGCACATCAACCTCCAAGACGTAACCTTCATCTGCTGTGTCAGAGATTTTTTCAATATCTATGGCTTCTATTTCCTCTCTTGAAAGCCAAGTAAACCCACCTGAAGGAAGATACTGGCTCATCGACCAACCATATAAGTTACAAGCATCCAAATATTGTATATATGTTGATGGTTCTTTAGGGTTATAATCCTTACAATGTTTATTGTTAGCTTTTGCCAATCGCTTACAACATTGGGATATACCACCCCTAACTCCCTTTTCAAAAAACTGATACATTTCTGGATCAGTTACATTTTCCAAAGTCATTTCGGTTTTCATCAGCATAACATCCCATGAGTATGATGGTAGAGTGATATAGTATGCTGGATCTAACGTATGTGTCTGCATACTAGTTTCTCTAAAATGTTCAAAAACATCTGTTAGCAGAAACACATCCGTGAGAAGGTATACTTCTGCATATTCACCTAATGTTCTGGTTTCAAATGTATTCCAGACTTGGTGTGCATGTTCATATTCATCATCTGTAATAGTCTTCAATATCATATTGTTATAGAAAGCATGTTTGGGTGGCAAAGCACGATCATTCAATTCATCAAAAGATGACAAATAACTGTAGGGAAAAACTCCTTTCCTAACAACTAATTTGAACTTTTCTTCATCAGGGAACTATCGCTTTGTTTCCTTAAATTGTTCTTTCGGTAAGTTGTCAGCCAATGTAGCTAGACTAGTGGGTAGAAATCTAAAAGTGTCGACAAATCTTAGTTTTATAAATTTTCTTGGTGCATTTGGATAGGCTACATACTTGGTAAATGAAATGTACTGTTCTTCAGAATTTGGAATCACACTGATCCTCTGTTTATCAAATGCCAATTCATTCATAATAAAATGACTGTCATATCTCAAGTTGTGGAAATAAACATTAATTGTCGTTTGTTCTTGGTGCCTTAAATTACATGATTTGTGTGCAGCTCCTCTAAAGGTGAATGGTGTTGTATGCAAGTGGTCCCTAACCTTCACATCATTGTCTGTAAAATCCTTTTTACATATATGACAATTAGTGGCAGAATCAAAAAGCCTCTGTTCATCAGGTGTAAGGTTGGGAAGTAGTTGGCGCTCCTTGTACAGAGTGTCAGCTATCACCAAAGCATCTTCCTGCAGGGTCCTAACAAAATGTTTAGCAGCATCCTCACCAATAAACTTTTCAATAACTGGTTCTTCTTTAGATGAATCTTTGATTAGATAGCAATAAGCATATGGTATATGCTCATGGGTATTCTTGTCATCTCCTGTTGGTTTTAATAAGGTTTCAAAATCAGCATATATAGTAAAGCGGACACGCTGGCTTCGCTCTACATTTTTAAACTTAATAAATTTGTCTGCTGGTAGATCTAGGCGTATAGGTGTTTTATCAAGACAAAAGCGCTCATGTTCTCTTAAGCGTTGTTCCCCTGTCAAACCTAATTTATTAGGAATTTCATTAAAATTCGTAAAACATTTTTTACAAATATAGACATTACCATGATATTTGGTTAGCTGTCGTTGGACTAGAAGGTTAAAGTCATTTATCCATGCATAATGTAATTTTCCTGTACTTGTTGTAATAAACAATAAATCTCGATGATCTGGCAGAACAGTGTTACAAATTTGAAGAGGAAATACTTTCTTTTTCTCATCCAAGCCAAAAATATTTATGCTCATATTATTTTTACTGGCAAACTTTTTCACTTCCTTTAATTTCACTGAAAAACTAAGTCCACTCCAATCATATTTACAATCCAAATCTTGAGTGTAGTTTGCAGGATTTGTGGCATCCCCATCAACAAATTTAGATGAAATACTAAATTTAAAACAATAATCATCATTATTTCTCACATTAACCACACCTTTCATACCTTTTGGTAGCATAACAAAACCTTCACCTTTCAATGGTGCGTATTTATTGACACGCAATTCTAATTTTACTGGTTTCACAAAGGCCCAACCTGAACCCTTCATCTCACATTGTTCTTTTTCATTAATTAATTTGTCAAACATGTCACTACAAAACTGTTCTATATCAGTAGTTTTCAAAATAGCATGGTTCATGGTTTTAAAATTTCTTTCAAAGTTTCCCCATTAATATTTGTAAATTCACAATCCACAACTATATTTACTTTAATGGCATTATATAGATGAATCATACTACGCAAAATGTGTGTTACATGTTGCTGGATGAATGTAAAAAATACATAGAGTTGCACCTTGCTTATCAGACCATCCCTCAGTCTGTATGTCCTCAGGCGGCAATCAAATGCGGTCTCCACTTCGGTGAAAGCTGGGTTGTCAGACGCGCTGGCGGCAACAGAGGTGCCGGGGGCGGTGGCGACAGCAGACGCGTCAGGGTTGTGCAAGGGATCCACAGCTCCATCCTCAGACGGTTGGGGGGTAACATAGCAAGTGTCCTCTCTCAGCACAGGGCAGTGGTATAGAAGATGTTTTCGCAAATCACTTTTTCTTCTAAACTCCTTCCCACAATGTGCACAGGAAACTTCTGCAACACAAACCACATACAATATTTAAAAGCTTACAACTAGTTAATAAGGTTAACAAGTCAACATATTTCATACACAAATTTCAAATTATTTTTTCACATAATCAAACATCAACAACATGAATTTATAGTACAATAACAATTAATGCATTTTTTAAATAAAATTAAATGCAAAAGAAATTACAAACAATTTAAATTTCATTTAAAAATTAAAATAAATCCTTTATATCCAACAAATTATTTCATTAAAATCTTCTTTTAGGTACTTGATTTTAAAATTATAAATTCAAAACATTTACTCACTAGAATGAGACATCAAATGATCATCAAGTTGGGCTTCAGCAGGAAACCCCTCCCCACACTCCACAACCGCTGCACTGTTTTTTGTAGGTATGTCAGGTTCCACATCTGTCTTGCGTCTCTCTAAAACAATCATTCAAATGTTAAGGACTTAACATTTATACAATTTTTAAATTATCACATATTAAATTCAATTTTTTCCACCTTCTCATAAAAATCAATTACAAATCTCAATATTTAATAACAATAATAATTTACACAAAATAATCAACATTCTTTTAAACAACATTTAGTTTTTAATTTTTACGCTTTATATATTCAAAATTTCCTTAATCTTGTACACCAGTAAGAAAATATATATATCTTGCAATATTGTCAAATTGTATAAAAATATCATTTCAACCACTCATTTAAAATATAACCACTTAATAGTAATATTAACTTTTCTCTAATCTAGACACATAAAAGGTATAAATACTTACTTCCATGAGTTTGAAGATGTTTTTGAAGACTATCCTTTCTTGAATACTGTTTATTACACTCCCCACATTCAAAAATTGCATTTTCATGAACAGATCGCCTATGTCTATATAAACTTTTCAAATGTTCAAAGCTCTTCTTACATAGTTCACACTCAACCACCATTTTCTTAAAAATTCCTAAAACAAAATACATCAAACATTTAATAAAATAGTTTATATTTAAATTTTAAAAATGCTCATTTAATTAAATAACTTCTGTTTGCTAACCATACAGATTATTGCAAACATTTCAAATCTAAATTTTAATAACAAAATAAATTTCATAAGTTTTTTACTATTATAAACACACATCACTAAAAATCAACATTTTAATTTCAATATTAATACAAATAAATGCCATTTACTGTTTGCATATAATTACACTTTACAACTAATACATCTGGTAATCATTTTTTCATTCACATTATTAATTAATCATAATTATTAGCAAATTTTAAAATCCTTCCTTTACAAAAGTTTACTTAAATCAACTTCACTCCAAGTTTTATCCAATAACATTAAATTAATTAAAAACTATAAAAGGTTTTATCACAAATTCTGATCTTTTAAATATATAAGCAAAATTCTATTTAACTTTATTAAACATAGCAAACTTCAATTTATGTTTAAATATCATCTACCAATTACATAACACTTACCTCAACAAGGTCTTAAAGTATACACAACACTGCAAAAAAAATTGAAAATAACACTGTAGTCAATAACGCCAAACAGACAACAACTTCTCAAACACGTCACCACAGAGCGCAAGGACTGACTATGCTTTTACTTTCATAAGCGTTTACTTTCATAAGCGTTTTACTTTCATAAGCTTTTACTTTCATTTAGGTTATATACCTAATCCTGCTTCAGGGGTGTTTATTTGTAGGTAGAAAAACAACCACCAAAATATTCTGATGACCTCCATTACAAACTACCCAACACACTTTCACTTGCTAGGCCTCGCCAATGTTGACATTAGCAACAACAGACCCACAAATTAATTTTGTAAATACATAATATCTCCCAACATAATATAATAAATTAATATACTAATTAAACCCACTAAATTAATAATAATTAACAAAATTGGAGTTTGTAGAGACATTTACATAATGTTAGGTTATAATTGGTTACCTTAAGTTAGTTTTACTGTCACTGAAATTAAAATTTAAAGAAACATTTAAAACTTAGTTGAAGTTAGGTTATAATTGGTTGGCTTAAGTTAGGTTTCACTCACTCTTCAAATTAAAAAAAAAAAAAAAAAAAAAAAAAAAAGGCTCCACCAGCACCGCACTAGCACCGCCGGCACCGCTGCGGCGAAATTAGCCTAAAATGTAACTACTGTCTAATAAGCTAAAAATATTCTAAAATCAAGCTTAGTTTAAGCTTACGTACTGTCTGGGCTGCGGGGTATTTGGCATGTACCTTAATCACACCAATGCTCATTTTCAGCTAAAATATAATTTTTTTCCTATGCATAGTTTCAAAACTATGCAATTTTTTTATTATTTTATTTTTTTCAATTTTTTAAATTATGGCAGCCATTTTAAATTTTTAAACTCAAATATCTAAAAAAACGGTAAATTTTATAAAAATGTTACATGAAACATAAAAGTTGAAAAATTAAATTATCTAAACATTAATACCAAGACTGTAAGGATCCAACAACAAATAGCGGAGTTATTGGGGTTTTCTGCAGAAAAACACTGATTTTGCACTATGATTAATGAAAATTTAGGTTATTGAAAAAATCTCAATGACTCCGTTATTTGTTGTTGGATCCTTATAAACTTGGTATCACTGTTTAGATAGTTCAATTTGTCATCTTTTTTGTGTCTTCTAACATTTTTAAAAAATTTACCATTTTTTAGATATTTGAGTTTTTTAAAATTTAAAATGCCGCCATTTTAAAAATATAGGCCTACGTTTTAAAAAAATAATATATTTTCTGAAACTGAAAATTTGATTAAGGTACATGCCAAATATAAACTCAATACAACAACCCATTACGGAAATAACCATTTTTAAGTGTAAAAAACAAAATGGTGGCTAGCTGCTTAACGAAGCATTGTAGGACATATGTTTATGTGATTATTCTGTTTGTTTTTGCATGCTTAACAACCCGTAAAAGTTTGTTAAGGTGGAAGCTGGACAGGGACCACGGAAGTCCACACCAGTTCTTAGTCGCTAAGAATAAAAAAAAAACAATGAAAGTCCGCACCAGTTCCGGGAGCGGCCGCCATGACACCATGAAAGTCCGCACCTGCCACGCCGGTTCCTCCTTCCACTTTTACCTCCCCTCACGCTCATACCCCGTCATCACTATTCATTCTCTGAACATTACCCCCTGTGATAACTTTAAACCCCTAATGCCATTACAAACTCACGGACATGGCTTATTTGCATAAATTTACATCTGTGTAAACAATATTAATCTAGAATATATTTTATTGACTATCTACACAATTTAGGAATCATCCCTAAATTAATGGTTATATATATATTAACGATAAGTTAAATATACATTTTTCACTCTCCATACTTGTGATTTTCGTGTTATTCGTTGATATAACTTAGACCAAAACATATCTTACCCGATAATATGAACAAATGTTGACAACTTTTATTATAATTTAGACAAATGTATTTAATAGATTCCGGTTCGTAAAAGTCAAAATTCATCGTGACAAAATGATGTTATTATTTTGTTGAACTAATTACGTTATACTATTCCTCGGTTTAATTGTATCATCATAGAAGGTTGTATGCCTAGGTGTTTCTTACCTGTTACTTTATATATTTCCAGATGCGGGACAAAAACTGTAACGAACTTAGGTCTATATTTTTTACAATTTAAATACATCATCCAACGCACCGCTCACAAACATTTACATTCTTTCACATATTACCTAAAAAAATAAATACTTAGGGCCTAAGGTATTTGTTCATAAGTGACTAATTACTGTCTAGGTAGGTTATCCGCATTTTACTGTCTTGAGGAACGAGTGACCGCGTGCGATTTACAAATGGGGAACAGAGCACCCGACTGACCATCGGCGCAGTAAAATAGAGGTCGACGGTAATGAATAGAGGAATGTCAAAATCATCAATGGAGCTGTAGCTGAACCCTGCACTGATCCAAGGGAAGTGGTGAGAGAGTTAGCAAGAGGACAAAAGACAAGAGAAATAGGGGTAAGACGCTGTGGAGGAAGACCTGAGGCCACTGCAAAACCTTCCTGGTGCGGACTTTCATTGTGGCATTAATAACGCTTCGATGATTTTTGCCGATGGACAGGTTTTGGTGCGTACTTTCATGGTCGCCTGCTGGACACCCTTTATATTATTCATTTTTGTTTATTGAGATGGGCGCACAACTACTATACATTTCTGAAAAATACCTGAGTTATTTCAAATTCTAAGAGTCACAATAAAGTTTTTGTAAGCTTCGACCAAGATAAATTGGTTCAGCGACTTTTTAAATAATGGACGGGCTCAATATTTTCCGAACTATTTCAGATAAATCATAAACAATGACTGCACTAAATGTATTTTTTGGTAAGAAATATCAGATTTCGGTTATATGATGAGTCAGGAAAAGAAAACACTAACTAGGCCTATTTAAAATCGGGTTATACCTGCAGTTTCCAATTAATCCTGTAATTATTGAATTATTAGGGAGTTTTTGTCAGCATAGGTAAATCTTACTTAAACTCTAGAAGTTATTTTTAAAAGTTGACAAATTTATGAGTAATACGTCATGCAGCATGGCTAAACTATCCTATATGCTATCCTATATCCTATATTCTAATATGAGTAAGGTATATTTGTATGTATGTATGTTTGCACACGATTTCAAAAATGGCTCAAACGATTTTCTTGAAATAACTTTGCAAATTACTTAGTTCTGGGATAAAAATAACAAAAATACAAATCTCTATGTCTGGAAAATCTTATTTCTTTATAATTTTCAGTTGAAATTGAAAAAAAATTTAACCTTGGTCTTATGGAGTTAAAATCATTATAAAGAAATAATGGTACTACTGTATAGCAAAAATAATGTATCATTTTTTTTTTAAATCGTACTTTATAATGCTGATTATTTGTGTTTATATAATTAAAAAAAATCACGTAAAAATATAAAACAACCAATCAATTTGTAGAATTGCATTGAATTTAAAAACAAAATCCTTAGTAAGAATTATCAAAACAGCTGTTACCAATACACCCCATCCAGTGCAGCATCCATGCCTACATTTTGAAACAGTCTCAAAGGCGATGAGCGAAGCGAACGAGCTCGTCTTGAACAAGAAAATAGCCTTTTTGCACTGAGCACTATAGCGTACTGTATATGTAACTGATATGTGAGATTCCTGTCCCAAAATAGGGATATATTAATATAAAGAATATTACGGTTTCAGGTTACCGAGCAAATGCTCGGCCCCCAGGTACCATAAATAATGTGTAATTACTTTACAACACATTTTTGATACTTCGAAAAAAACAGCCCAATCCACTACTTTTTACATAACGTTTAGCTTTTCCTGTATTTATTGACCGAATATGCAAAAAATCTGTACTGTGAATATTAACACAATTTTGTAACGTTTTTTTTTAGACATTCATTTCAAATTTGATGAAAAACATTCGGTTGGTTACAGTAATTATAATCTCACTAAGGGATATTCATCGAAGCCGTTGTTACATCATAGAACTACTGTATAGTAGTATAAAGCTATAAACTGCATACCTTTTTATAGGAAGATCCATATTCTTCGAGGTATTAACCGGCATAGCCTGTATCCGGTAAGGACTGTATCAAACGGAGTGTAAACTCATTTCATAACGGTCCGACACTGTGCAACATTTTATACACCCGTGATATGGGTGCGGTGCTCGAGGAGTCCTCAAGATAAGGTATTATCACTGTCGTTATAACAATACAGGTTTTTAAAATGAAGTAATGTTTATATAATACATTCTTAAACCTCAATTACATATTCGTAATGTATAATATATTCATATTATATTGCGTAATATATTGCATTGCTGTGTATTAATACAAATGCACCGGGTTTAACCAGCGATGTTCGTTGGTTTATTATTGTATAGGCTGTAAAGTTTACAACTACAAACAACTACCTTCTCACAGGTAACAAAGGTTAAAAAAAAACAATGCTCAAAAGGAGTGGAATTTTATTTTTCTCTACTTTTAGAGAATTTCCCATAGGGAATAAACTATTACCGTAGGTCTCATGGTAAGACCTAAGCCCGAGACCATGTTACTTTTTCGTTTTTAGGTGCCCAGAGACCAAAAATAATAGTCATTAAAATTGTTTTATATATATATATATATATATATATATATATATATATATATATATATAAAACAATTTTAATGACTATTATTTTTGGTCTCTGGGCACCTAAAAACGAAAAAGTAACATGGTCTCGGGCTTAGGTCTTACCATGAGACCTACGGTAATTAAAGACAGGACAACGTCTGTCGGGTCATCTAGTATATATATATATATATATATATATATATATATATATATATATATATATATATATATATATAGTGGTTAACCATATAATTCTCGACAGCTTGGGAATACAGAACCCGCTTTTGTTTTTCCCGCTTGAAATTACCAGCCCGGCCTCGGCCCTTTCACCATATGTGTATATATATAAGGTGTATATATATATTAAATACAAACTCTTGTTTAGAAAACAGAGTGGGGGTTATACTCCCACCTACCTACCGTTCGGCTTTTCCCGAACGCGGCTTAAGCCGAACGGTATTGCAGTTCAGCGCGACTGTGCGCCGTTCGGGAAACATCCGACACATGACACCAATTAGCAGCGCGCTCGCCGCCACCGCGCCGCCGACGCCCAAGCCGCGCATGACGGTCGGCACCGTTCGGGAAATATCCGACTGATGTTCAGTCAATATACCGATTGGTTCTACATTTTTTCTAACAGCATTTAGTTATATACTTGGCTAGTTACTCAGTTTGATATGCCGTTCTTTACCAAACCAACTTTAAGAGGTGAGTAAACACAAATTTTTAACTTGAATATAACTGTTTCGGAATTCTGAAAACTGGGGCTTCGTTTGGGCGGACTGTTTTTAATCTTCTGGCATTCGTTTCTATGCGATCGGGGTGGGAGGGGGATTGACAAATCGCGGTAAATGAGAATAGTTTATACTTAAGGTGTTTTGTAGGGGTTTTCAGTGTTAAAATGAAAGTCGCGTAGTTATGGATGGGTGATATTTGCATTTGCGGAGGAAAAAAGAGTAATTAGATCCATCGGAGCCCCGGAGATTTTAGATAAACTAAACTTATAGATCGGAATCCCGATTAGAGTTTTAATGGGTTGTTGAGGGGTGGGGGTGGGGGTACCTCCCACCATTACCACCGGTATGTATATAAATGAGTTTGCAGCGTACTCTGTTAGTTTAGTTAACATCTATGGTGAACGCTAGTTACTTGTTTAACAATGAGCTCATTCGATATCTTAACGTTTCTCTTTTTCTCTGCGCCGTCAGTGTTTTTATTAATAATTGAACATCTCGACATAGCAGATATAGTGACTTTGTGTGCAATTATTGGTGTGTTCAATGTCGAGGAATTCCCCCTAGCGCGCTTCCCTCGTGTGTGTGTGACAAGAGAAATTTATAAAAAGGCATCTTTACTACGCACCTACTACAGTGAGAGAGAGATCGCTGCTCTTCCAAGATCTGAGAAAATATTAATATTCAACCTGTGCGATACTATAGATTCCCGTTTGTATGATTTGCTCACATCAGAACAGGTACCGAACGCTGACATTAGACTTTTTCCGTGTTTATCGAATATGTTCATTACTGTTGTCCGACGTAGTGACATTCCACTCCATGTAATGAAACGTGACATGGTGAATTCCGTCATAAGACAGTACGACGATTATCTACAGGTATACACGGACTGTGAATTCAATATAAAAAATAAATATCTACTAAATAAGAATGGATATCTCAGGAGAAAGGTATTTATGTATGTGAAATCAATTTTTAGTTGTTTTAAATGCTGGACGGAGGACACGTTTATTCCGATTGATCGCAAGTTGTTCACCAAATACTGTAAGACATTACCTCCCAAATATGTTTTTTTCTATTCTACTAAAATTAAACTTAATCGCAAGGCCCAAAGACGCATCGTTGGATTAGCAAATAAATATTTGGTCGACTTCATCAGATGGGATGATTACAGGTGTTTGCTTAAGAACGTCATGATTGATTTTGATATAATGTATGAAATGTCTTACACTAAAACAGAATATTTGCAATTCAATAATTTTATCGATGTCACACTACTGAAATACCCGTTGAAGAAGGATGAATATATTGTTCTACTACAGAATCCAACATTTTTAAAAGGATTTTCCGGGGGTACCATAGACGATTGTCCAGTCATGCAAGGCTTACATGAAGTATTGGATTTCTACATGCTTTCAAATCTCAAGGTATTTTATATATTTGAAAATATGTACTACAAATTATTTTCTATTGCGCTCAACAATACCAAAGAGATATATCAGAAGGACATCATTAAACTGTATCTGCCATTAGTGAAAGACAAAACCATCGTGACCGCCGACACCGGATTGCAGAATGAAAAAAATCATTTTTTCTCCATGTGTACGAGGAAACCTGTATTTGACATGGAACATTTGTACAATTATAACTTCTACACACACAGAGAATGTTTTTTGATTGAAGAACAGGTGCTCACTCTCAGTTTATTGGACATTGTGAACATGCCAATGTGTTTTTTTCAACAGTATGAAATCCTTAGAAATAAATCATCCAACAGCGAAAAGTTTTTTTCAAGAGAAGTAATCGTGGACGCCCTATATATGAGCGATAGATTGTACTGGGACAATCTTAAAATCCTGTATAATGTTTATTTTAATGATTTAAGACCTTCGTTTCTAAGTTCTATAATTTCTTTGGAAAATACTATTTGTGTGTCTGATTTATTTACATTGTATTCAATTTGGGATTTATTAAGTGACTTCAAGGAATACCTACAAGATTTATTTTATAAGTGTTCAAGTAGACGGTATGGACATGTGTATTTTAAGACCGCGGATGATTTCAGATTACTTATAAAATATGGTATACTAAAATTATCTAAGGATGGTGCGAGTTATTCATTCGCGCATACAGGTAAGGAAATATGTGATAATATCATAGACATTAATAGTTTCAAATCCCATTTCAGTGAGCATATCCGACTCTCGTGGGAAAGTATATACAATTTGTTTCCTTTTGACAAACTGAACAATTTAAACATGGCAAGTAGGCCTTATCACAATGACGAGTCTCCGAAAATGTGGATTGATCATAGATATGGTTTTTATTCATATGACGAGGCGTGTCGATTAAACGAGCTATTAAATGCTGAATGTACTATGTTATTTGTTGATTTCCTACGTGGTATAAATTTATATAATAATACAGAGAATGTTGACCCTGATATTTACATTAAAAATGTTATTTTTAAGAGTGGTTTGTTGAAAAATTATAAAATGTTGGATTGATGAATTTGTTTATTGAGATGAACCTAAGGAATTGATAAATATATTCAATGTATTTTTTACAAGAATATATAAATGCATTGGATCTCAGGCGAAACTGAACACATCTTGCAAAGATTACTCTTTACGACAAAAAAAAACACTCCATAGCTCTGATTTTGATTATATGTTTTCTGTCTGTTTTGTATCCTGTATGTGTATTCTAGTTTTCTTTTCTTTTTTTTGTACATGTATTTCATACAAATAAAAACCTTATAATTTAATTTTGTTTCTTTTTTTAATATCTTCTACATATCTGTTTTGTCCGAACTATGGGGGCACATCACAGATTTACCAATAAAATTTTCGCATGTTCTTTTATCAAAACCCATATGATGGTAGACTCAACTACGATTTCACTGCACAGACGAAAGGGAAAGTTATCTATACTTATTTAATACGCTAAGGGGTTTTTTGTCTTGAGAACTCCTCCTACAATTTTCAACCGATTTTCAAGTTTTTGGTGTCGTTGAATAGGGCTTGGTCTGTAGTTGTTTCCGCCAAAAACTGATGAGAATCGTACTGAAAATAAAGGTGCTACCCACCATTGAAATCTCAAAATTTCCCATTTAAATAACATTGGGATTGAATAAAGCATTTTAAACATCTGTTAATAATCAGCTGTAAATATGTGTTGTTTTGGTGATTACAGATACTCACAATATTGGATTGGTCGGATGTCATTGATTTAGAGCTAAAAGTAACATTTATATTGTATTAAAATAAATTGCTCGATTTCGAGCAACACTTATACTAGTATTAACTTAATACAATGATCCGTTACGGAAATAAAAATTATTTAGTGTAAAAAACAAAATGGCGGCTAGCGGGTTAACGAAGCATTTTAGGACATATGTTTATAGGATTTTTTTGCTTATTTTGACGTGGGCAACAACCTGGAAACGTTTGTAAAGGTGGAAGCGGGACACCCTGTATAAAATTGGTAGTATTTTACAACAAACGCTATTTTTTCGATAGAAGCGTTCAAAAATATAAAACTATACTTCATGTTCAGTTAAATCATTAAAAACATCTTAGAGTTAATGCAAGATGTCAAAGGAAATCTACAATCCTTTAGGACCAGTTAATATAATAGGCAATGAAGGTATTGTATACACAGTACAGTATTTAGATTTAAGTATGATTATTGACTATGTATACTACTGATCTACTTTTTACAGTTAAAACAATTGATATCATAAACCAAATTAAAAATTTTCCTCATCCACTTGACTGCCCAGACAAAATAATAACTCGATCATCTTTAGACCCTTCTTAAATGTAGAGTTATAATATGGCATGGCGTCACAAATTACCTTCAAACCTTATAACATGAGGGCCGAAATATGGAAGCCCAAAGTTTAGTCCCATTTGTGAAACGACTTTAACCTCCCACATATCTGTTACACAACTACGATAAGTAGCACAAAAGTCATCACATACAAATGGGGTCGAAAATCCTCCCTGACCGCACGAGTCGCATTGATCTGATGAGTGACGTTTTAAAATTTTGTTTCAAAACTTGTTAACGTTCTGCTTCAAAACATTGTTTTGCTGCATTGTCTAAGTGCGCTTGCCTGAAGGTTAATATTTTAAGGGCCAAATTGCACCATTGTTTACTTAGTTAAGGTAAGATGATTAAACATTTGAAAATATTATTCACTTACATAAAAATGTTTTCTATATTACTTTGTTCACTTTCGAGGTGTACATTTATTTGTGAACGGTTGTGTGTGTGTGTGTGTGTGTGTGTGTGTGTGTGTGTGTGTGTGTGTGTGTGTGTGTGTGTGTGTGTGTGTGTGTGTGTGTGTGTGAGTGCTAGTGCACGTGGGCTGTGATGAGCTATTCGCATCCGTCACGTGTGTTGGCCAGTTGTTGGTCACATGGAGCTCTGTTGTGTAAGGCCAAACCCTTCATGACGTCAAAGACGGGTAAAGTGATTAACGCAACTGGGTCTATATAAATGCAGGCTGCACCATGCATTGTGTCACACACGCAGGGGCGTCCGTCACTCCACTGAACTGAAGGTAAAAACATCTTTCTACCAACAAAGTGATTTAATTATATAAATTAATATAATTATATAAAGAACCTTCATAATTTTTAACTGTTATAAAAAATTAAATTGGATTTAGACAAAACCCGCTCTTAAAATCATTTTTAAATTTAATTAACTTTGGAAAATCTGCTAATGAAACGCGTATACAATGAATTCAAGTTAACATAATATGTCTCCAAATACTTCATTAAGTATAAAGTATAACTAGAAAATCAGTAAATTTTATTAAATTGCACAAATAGCGAAAATTTCCGACAAATTAAATTTTCCGGCATTTATATTTTGGTTAAGATTTCTCTTTATAAAAACCATTATTGTAAGAAGCTTGTTTTCTATACTGGAGGAAAAGATTTTAAGTGTTGTCTCTTTTACACAGGTTTTTTAATATGTGTAGTGTTCTGCATAAAACATGTTTATACCATAATAGTAAACAGAACCATAGGTTATTACACTGACAACGAACTATCCCTTTTCCTTATAGTTTACAGCAGTTTGAAACCCCAAGCACACAAATTTAGTGTTCTATTTTAATATTTATTTGTTTCCTTTCATTATTGTTTCAATACCAGTCGGATAACCAATAAGATCCATGTCAAAAATTTCAATTTTTAAAATTGTTTTCGTAAACAAAAATGAATTTTTCTAGTTTTAAGTTACAAAATTTATTTTTGTGCCCAAATACGCGTAAATAAAACTTTCGAGCAAAATCTACCAGCAACATTTCGAGAAAAGGTTAAAACCTCAGATTAGACACTCCTCGTATTAAATTATTATATGAAATAAATTATTATATATTATTATATATATATTATTATAAATTATTATTATTATTATATACATTAAATTATTATAGTATTATATGAAATTATGTTGATATTTCAGTATAACAGTTTAATTTGCTTCTATTCAGCTTTTAACATACGTGTTTGTTTGTAAAACTATCAACAGCTGTTTTATTTACCAATTCAATATTAATTGTTCCCCATGTTAATCTTATGGACAAAAAATTAACTTTGAGGGCTTCCCGTCAGTTTCAGAATTAAAATGTCAAAAATCTAAAACCTTATTGCAAGACTACGAACTAAGACCATTCTTTTGACACCTCAAACTTTAAAATCTGTCCAGAAATAAGGGAGAAGTAGTGTTAACAAAAAAAGGGCATCACATATTATATGTAGATAGTGCCATGGTAATCAAGCTATTAAATCTACAAGAGACTCTTCACAGCTAACCGCTGCTAAAAAACTACTTAAAATCAATGTTCCTTTATTCCGTTCACTGGCGCTTTAAAATGTTGACCAACTTTTATTGCAGTTCTTTAATGTGAATTGTAATTTAACTTTAGTTGTTATTTCGTTATTAAAATAGCAACCCATAAGACCAATGTTAAATCTTACGATTTTTAAACTTAAATTTAGACCAAATTCGATTGTTCCTGTGACTGAGGCTGTTTCTAAATTTATTTTTGGGCCAAACTAATCTTAAATGAGTAGTTTAAGCAAAATCTACTCGCTATATTTCGAGATCGTGGAACACACATCCCTTCAGACATTGCTCGTATTATAGTATATTATTAAGGTTATATTACTGTTTCTAAACTTATTTTTGGGCCAAACTACTCTTAAATGAGTAGTTTAAGCATGGCATTCAGTTGGGGTTCAATTGGGCTGACTGTTCGGAAACCTTTTGGCATTCATTTGACAAAACCCTTATAGAAATAAGAAGATAGATAAAACGAACTGATTGCTTTATTCTTATTATTTTACAATTTAATGGTAAAAGTTTTTATTTTGTTTTATGCCACCCGCTTGAAAATGTTTCATTTTGTTTGTTGTTAAACTTATATTGATCTATAAAAACACGACAAAGAGTTTGAAATAAATTTTACTCAGAAAAAATATACTTCAGGTGGCTTTCAAATCCTCAAATTCGGCCCAAAAATGATGAATTGAATGGTTTTAAAAAAAAGCCTGTAGCAATAAGAAATGGTCTGATTTGTTATTTTTTTTATTGCACAGGCTTGCGTTGGAACACTAGAAATCGTTTAAACCTAATACACAACAAGAAAATAAATAATAATTTTTTTGTGAAAAATTGTTTTTTTTATTTTTTTCACCTTCCTCTTACATGTATCAACACTGTACAAATCAGTACATAAACCTAAGGGGGTATCTTTAAACACAATGTGCATTAAATAAAGCGGATTTGAGTGATTTGATGACTTGAAAAGGCAAGGTGTAAGAGTTCCAATGTTTGTTCTATGTCTCGTTTGATAAGGATGTCCAGTTATTTCCAACATTTTAAAATCCCGTTTAAAACCATATAACAGTAAAGACTTAATGTAAAGTTGTTTTACGCTTAGTACCTGGAATAAATCGTTTGTTGAGAAATTTCAACATGAAGTCGTACATATTATATTCTAAGTTAATTTTTTCGTCTAACAGTCTGTCGGTTGGATATCGAATTGGTTTCTGTAGCGCGGCCTTTATAATTGATTTTTCTTTATAATTGATTTTTGCATGATTTGTAATGGATAAATTGTTGTAACCAAGAACCCGCCCCAGGCCAAAATCCCGTGCTGCAAAGCGGATTAAACATAAGCGTAATATACAATTTTCAATTTATTAAGGTCAAGAATACGAGAGAGAATTTTAAATAAATAGGTGCATTTCCTCAATTTACTATTGGGAAATTTAACATGATTTACCCAAGAAATTCTGTTGTCAAAAATTACACTTAAGTATTTATATGTTGAAACACGTTTGATTAAAGGGCATTGACAGACCTCCGCATGTGTGAAGGCGCAGCTCCTGATCCGTTATTTAAATAAATAAAAATGCCTTTATTTTCAAGCATTCCTCAGTTAAAAACTGGTTTTTAGGATAACTCAAGTCAACAATGATTACAATACAAGAGAAAACTTATTTACAACAATTCCTCTCATTAAAAAATTTAAACAGTAATTCAAGGGGGGGGGGGGAATTATCGGAAGTGACTAGTCTAACCCAAAAGTAATCTGTTTCCATCATAAAAAATATGATTTATACATTTTGGTACTAAAATATAGGTAAGACCGTACCAACGCCCCCTGTGTCGCCGTGTTGGACGCGGGGTGGACCGTGGCGCTCGCCGGTGCAGCTTGGCTGATCATAACGTAATTACTGCAAAACTACTACGGTGTTGGCACACAAAGCTAAGGGCGAAAGTGGTTGGGTCAAACTAAAAGGCTATTAAGGTTACTTAAGATAGGCCTTAGGAGACCTTAGAAAATTTGAAAAAACCTCAAAAATTGGCCCAAAAAATGATAAAAATCTCCATTAGATGCACTACAGGACAGTATCAGTTTAAAACCTTGTCTCCTGATAGTTAAGAAGCTAGGGTATATTAAATGTGAAAATCCCTCCGAACAACAAGAAAAAAAACAAGGTTTTGTAGAAAATCCTATCCTAGGTGAGTAACAGATATCCTTATTCATATTAAATCGATGCATCTTATTGGGATCTATCGTTTGTGTTACTAATATAACTATATTTTACTGCCCTGGGGTGTAGCAACGGTTTATTGTGGAAAGCAGATAATTTTTAACAACGCGATCCGGGTTTGTCCAAAAATTAATGTTAATATGGCTTTTTGTTCAATAGAGAAAGGCTGTGGTTGCCTCGCTAGTTATTTCATGTTGTGAATTAAGCCGTATTTGACTGCAATAAAAATGTGGTTTAAGCTTTTACTTCCACATTATAAAGTAGGTTAGAGGCCTTTAGGTAACCCTTTATAATTTAAAAATATGTAAAGAAAAAGCAGAGTTTTCTTTGTCCAATCAACAGATGTAATGCAAAGAGTGTATAAAAACTACTTCCCTTTTTGTATTTGAATAGTTCTAAATCTAATTTAAACCCCGAGTAATGAGCAATCTACATTCCACATATTACAGAATTATAGGAGATGAGAGTTAAAATCAAAGTTGACATCGGCCTGGACCCGGTGAGGGCGTCGTTATGATGTAAGAATTGAAAGTTAACTAGTAGCGCTGTCTAGTTTCGCATTCCGTGGCCTCGTGTGTACAGGCCGTAAAGGTCAGTTGCACATGCATAGTTTAAGCTTACACCTCCAGTTGATTTTAACAGAATTAATCGAAATTATATTTAATCCGGTTCATCACTTATTTGTGCAAATGAACCTTAAAAATTTTGTTGCATAGTTTTAGTGTGAATAAAACATAAACATGTTTGTGTAATTTTTGACAACAGAATTTCTTGGGTAAATCATGTTAAATTTCCCAATAGTAAATTGAGGAAATGCACCTATTTATTCAAAATTCTCTCTCGTATTCTTGACCTTAATAAATTGAAAATTGTATATTACACTTATGTTCAATCCGCTTTACAGCACAGGATTTTGGCCTGGGGTGGGTCCTATCCCCTTAGGTTTATGTACTAATTTGTGCAGTGTTGATACATATAAGAGGGAGGTGGTAAGATGGCTCATTGAAATTGGGTGAGATGCTGCTAATGCCATCACAACGTCTATCTATGCCACATAGCCGGGTTCGCCCGAGGTCCAGTGCGATAGCATCGTGCTAGGATCTGAGCGCGCTGGCCCAGAAAAATTTGAAAACTGGGAGTAATATTAACTGTAATTTCTCCAATTTTCAGAATACAAGATGGTTGTGCGTGAACGAAGATGGATGTAGATACATTGATAAGTAGCACAGACAAATTGGATAGGAATGAATTGATTTCAAATTTAGAAAAAATATTAAACAACATATATTGTAATTGTGAGTCAAATATTTGTATACATCGTAAATCTTTTTTTGTCTATTTGGTAAAATATATTGATGAAGAGAGTGAAAAGGACGTGCTTAGTGATTCACTGGTAAAATGTTATAATAAAAAATTTAATTTCTATTTATCGTGGTACAGATTTAGCAACAAAATTAGTATTGGAAGTTTTCCAAAACCGCTGCACTGGTTAGTAATTGAATTATTTACCTGCTACAATGAATATTTTACCAAACAGAAAAAGAGCAAAATTGAATTGATACAAAGATTCAATGTATTTTTAGAACAATTTAAAAATAATTTTAAAGTAGACATATTTATTTCAAAACTTCTCAACTTCAACCAAAACATATTAACAGGACTGAACAGAAGAAAAACACAAATGGCTGAGGTGAGTTGATATTTATTTAATGTATGAACAATATGTATAATTAAATAGTTTCAATTTTACTACAGGGTACAATCTCATAAAAAAACATTTAAAACAATAGAAAATGTGTTGATTTAAAACTAATACACATGTGGCTCGACACTGATCAATTTATTTTTATATTACTAATGCAAGAATTACTCAAAGTCGAGCAATTTATTTTGATACAATACAAAAGTAACAGTTAGCTTTAAATCAATCCAATATTATAAATAACAGTGATCATAAAAACTGTTGTACATTAACAGATGTGTAAAATACTTCAGCTAATTTTAATGTTATTCCAATGGGATGATTTCAAATTTAATTTGTGGATAGCGCCCTAATTTTAAATTAGGGCAAAAACAACTACAGACCAAACCCTATCCAACGACATCAAAAACTTAAAAAACTAATTGAGAATTATTATAGGACTCTACACAAAAAACACTTAGCGTTAAATATATATATAAGTTATATTTAGTTCTCAATCAATGAAATCCGATCTCCGTATTAAATGAGCAAGGTTATCTATACATATTTAATAGGCGACATGTATTTTGTTCAAGGAACTCCTTCTACAGTTTTCAATTGATTTTAATGGTTTTCGTGTCATTAGATAGAGCTTGGCTTGAAGTTGTTTCTAAAGTAAATTAGTAAATATCCATTTAAATGGAAGGGCCCTGCATGCCCTTAAAGTTCTGAATTTCCCCATTAGAATAACATTAATAAGGAAAATTAAAATATTTTCAAGTTTAACAGCTGTTACAAGTAAACACAGCAGCACACTAGCAATAACATCTATCTGTCTATTCATACAGAAGAATAAGTTATTTGAAACCATTGAAACCATGGAGGATACACTGCATGAAACAAGCCTAACCAGCGAAAAGTATCCAAACTAAACTGCTCGATTTCGAGCAACAAGTACACTAGTAAAACTAAAAGAACTAGAAGTTATTGAACATAAATATATTATACAAATTTTTACATGATTATTTACACTATACATTAATGAAATTCTACCGTCCAAGTAAAATTTTTTCTCGCACTTATTGTCCGATCCTTTGGCTTGAAGAATTTTCAGCAAGAGGTGTCAGAAAAGTTACCACAGGGATAACTGGCGTGTGGCTGCCAAGCGTTTATAGCGACATCTTTTTGATCCTTCGATGTCGCAAGTGTCTCTATGTGGTTGAGATGGTGTCTTGGAAACGGTCTTTGGTGGTACCGGAGAACATGGTACCGATCTGCTGGAACTCCTGAAAAAATAATGTATTATTCTTAATTTTAACCCAAAGGAGGATACAATTTTTAACATTATTGTTGAAAATCCTAGCTCCGTTTTTATCCCATCGAGTATGAGTGGTCAATTGTCTCCTAACCAGTCTACTAAAATCTGATATGCAACAGTAACGGGAAATTTCACTTTTACCAATGGATAACAAATAAAACGGTTTGGGTTTCTCCTTTTGAAATTCGCGCTAGGTAGAAATTATAAGTTAAAATATTCATTTTGTTCGAGAACAATTCATGGAAGTTTAACTAATTTTAGTACTGAGGTATAAATTATTTTGGGAATAGTTCGAAGTTTGTTGACTATTAAAATTTATACTTACTCCCTCGGTGTATTTCCTCGTGTAATTTCAGACACACGTCGGAAACTATCGACAACAACAGCCGGGGGGGGGGGGGGGGGCAAGGCCGTTCGTAGAGCATCGGTGGAGGAGGGGGGGGGGGTGATCCGACGAGCGTCAGCCTGTGCAATTTATCGGGAATAACAGACGGTCTGGATGTCCTGAAAAATTATTTATTATTAATAACTTTATTTGGACATAAAAACAAATTTAGCAACAAACTTCAACCCCAGATCTCATGTCTTAAAATATATTTAAAAATTAAAACAGCTCAAATTTTAAACATGAATTTTAAACATCTGTTTCAAAAAAATTTCACTGTAATATTATAAAAAAGTAAATAGAGATTTAAATTTGTTGTACTTTTTCACATAATAAAATACCTTCAAAACACGATCACTGCTAGAAATTTTTGTTTTACTGTTGTGCCTTAGGGTGTTATTAAATCTGTGCTGTACGGCCTGCTCAGTTTCTTGAAAATTACGTTTTTCAATATTTGTAATATATTTCCAAAATGACACGTAATTCAATATGAACCAAATTTGTTTACAACCGTTAATTTGTAAAAGAAATAACAAATGAGAGTATGTAAGCTAAAAAAAGTTTAAGTAAGCTGACAATTGTTTGCATTTCAAAACCAAATATTACAGTAAACATATTGTTAGAAATGAAAACCAACACTCAGCCTAGTGAAACACATAAACATAGTGTGAAAGATTAGTTCGGAGGATAGAATTTTCAACCATAAGATTGGAAATTGTATCCTCGTGTTGAATCAGCTAGTAGTTAATAGATTGCTTAATACCTCAAGAAACAGCCGCTCGACAAAGCGGACAGGAATTTGATTGTTTCATCCACGTTGTAATACATTTGGAACAAAACCTATGTTTGCACTGCGGGAGTGCCACCCATCCACATTCCATTTCTTGTGTTGGTGTTAGACACACCGGACAAGAAGAGTCCTCGTCTTTAGGACATTTAACATATTCGATGGGACCCCTGAAAAACAATGGATTATTCATAGTTTCTCTTCTAATTCGGGGAGTTTTTGGAGACTTTCATGTTATCTCTTCAAGAGAAAAAAATTAAAGAGAACTGGTCAGTAATATTAGTGTCAAGAGTGATAGGGGAAAACACCCAGGGGGGGGGGATTCAGTGTGAAATGTATAGATTTCACTGCTTACATGGCATATTCGACAAATTCATCTCATATCAAAGATTTACCAATAAAATTACCAGTAAAATTTTCCCAACAAAACAAACTAATCGTGTACGGTGCAATGTGAAAGTTTTCTAAAATCCCCACCGTTATATTTTAGCAACTACATTTTGTGGGAGAGCAGTGAAACAAATCTGTATAAATATTAGTGAAAATATCATAATGGCAAACAAGGTTTCTAGTTGGCTTGATATTACAATAATATAAATTAAAATATCTAAGTAAATTGAAAAAAAATCTTACTTTCCTTATCTTGAACTTTTAAAATATCTATGTTAAAATCACCTACCAGAGCAACATGTTTGAAAAGTTACGCTTGTCTGCAATGTACTGTAAATGTACTTTTCGAATTTCCTTAAAATAAATTTTTTAAGGTCAAAAATCATATCCTCCTACCAGGCCTTTCGGGGCTCAGGAGGTTATCATTTTACTTTCAAATTCAAATAATGTAGTTAATATCATTAACTGGAAACGACTAATTTCATATAAAATACCTAGAATTTGTAATGAAATTAAAAATTCTTTGTGAAATTTTTGAAATTTCAACCTAATTGATTTTTGTTAGAATTTCATCGGACAACATTTCCCAAAATATCAAATATCACTTAATTTTTCCCATAAATGTTAAAAATCCTTCAGAGTCCAAAATTATTCAAATTTTACCAATAAAACCATGGGTGAATTTTTCTCAGAATGAATCTTTCAAATGTCTAACTTATCATGTACGTAAAAATCAAAATTATCACTTACCTAGTGATCAAAGGAATGTCTCCATTTCGGACAATGTCTTCTATTACAACGGCCTGGCTGCCATTTTCCATAAAGTTGATCATCTCATTCAACTGAATAACCGCCGGGTCGTGGTGGTCGACATTAAAACAGGGTATGGGGATGAGTTCTGTATGTTGAACCCTCCCACCTACCCTGTAAATCTCAGTGATTATTCCGTGTTGAATGGATAATACAACTTGACAGGCAATGTCTACCGTCCGTCGCATTTCTTCCTCATCGAAGGGCTTGATAACTTTAATCACTCCCGGTGAGGATGGGTGGTCCATCGGATTTCTGATGGCCGCTTCGTGGATCTGCTGTCTCCCCCGGCGGCCCGTAATCTTCATCGCGATTATAAAACATTTGGAAAAATCCAAAAATCTCTCGCTGGGGCGAAGAGTTTCATCCCAATGTCCAAATCTTGTTCGTGTTTCCGCCATTCTAAATTTAAATTTTAAATATAAGTTAATAAAAACAAATAGAATAAAAAAACTAAATAATAAAAATTAAATACGGAAAGTAGTAACAATAACACTATTAAACTATTAAACTTATATTTTAAACTATTACACTATTAAACTGATGCCACTATACACGACTATCAAATGTCCACTTTATAGGCGAGAGCAAGACTGAATAGCACTGTATCTGACCCCCTTATATACATCTAGGTGCAAGTGGTGGGGGGAAAGGTGGGGTAGTATCTAATCGGAATCCCGAACGACTGTTTCTGAATAGCTAATTATTCGGAGGCCCGAACGACATCCTGAGATAATTCAACTATCGGAATCCCGATTAGATAATTGTAGTCATAATTCCGATTATTCGTCTCCCTCCCTCCCTCCTTACACCTCAACAATCTTGCTCCCTTCCCTTACCCCCCCCCCATCGTCCACCACCTCCTCCTAGTTTTGGTTATAAAAGGGCAGCGTGACACTGCTCCGTTCAGTATTATTCCGATACGCGTGTTATTGCATACATTATTGTGCTCACGTGCTTGTGAAAAGTAAATATTCGGTTCGTGTTTGTAATTTATATTTTATAAACGATAGTGCGTCATTGGATATAGTTTACCGAGTTATTTGTTTTTATTTCAAGTTGACTAGATTTCTATGATGTGTGTTCTGTGATGTCTCAGATAAACTGGAAATCGAGTGACCCGTCGAGTCTCTCTTCTGCCACCAACATCTTCAACCACAAACAGAAGAAGGTTGCGGATCGACAGAAGTTGGAAGTAACGTACAAACAGAAGGTATTGCAGAATACTATACAAGCCAGTAGTTCAACTGTAGAAGGGTCGAACGCAATAAATCAGTTAACCGACACCCCGTTTTATCTCACCAACCCTACTCTTGAAAATTTGATATCAACATTAGATACAAATAACATACTACTAGATCTAAGTGGTCAGGTGATGAGTTTCAATGTAAATACCGAATGTCAGGAATACGACCCCACTAATCCGACAATTACAACTGACAATAATTATTATTATAACAATGAAGAAATGCTAAACTGCTCCCCGGATTCTCATAGATCCCTCTTATCGCCGAACTCTGAAATTGTAAAGAGCCCCGGATTAACAACACCAACCGGCACACAGGTATCACCACAACGACCTACGGGGGGGACGCCATCAAGAGGAGGAAAGTCATCGATAAAAATGAATAACCCGGTTAAATTGGTTGAAGAAGAAGAAGAATCTGATGAAGAATTTGAGGAAATCGAAACCGTGGACGATGAAACGGTTGAAAGCATTTTCAACGAAGAAACCAATGAAGATGACATAATCTATATGCTAAACAAAGAAAATGACAATGATACAGACGCATTCGCCGTCTCACCGGAAAGACTCAAATTATTCGTAAGAATATTGAGAATTACAAATCCAGAAGAAAAATCCACAGAGGTGAAACGAAACATGAGGCGTCTTGTACACTGTGAATTTGACACAACATTATTTACAAAAATAACTAAACCTGTGATTAAAAAAGTTCCCGTATGGTTGAGGTGGTTGTTTTTATATTTGTTCATTTATTTGCCTTTTGACAGTGAAAAAGTCGCATGTGAAATAAAAAAGACAATGAATAGCCTAAACAAGACGACCCCCAAATATATACTTCAACAAATTAGAAAATGTGTTAAAAGAATAAAAATAAATTGTAAAGAGAACACATTACTACAAGAACTACCGACAGCATCTCCGTCAAACAACGAGCTCAACCCCCATATGCTTTCCCAAAGAGTAGAATTTATACAAAAACAACAAGAACAACAAGAACAACAAGAACAACAAGAACAACAAGAACAACAAGAACAACAAGAACAACAAGAACAACAAGAACAACAACAAGAACAACAAGAACAACAACAACAACCAACAACATCTCCAACAAACAACGAGCGTAACCCACGTATGTTTTCTCCAAAAGTAAAATCTTCAACAGGAAAACAACAACAACAACAACAACAACAACAACAACAACACCAACTACCCACAGCACCTCCTACAAACAATGAGCATCATGAGCCCCGTGCGTCTCCTTCTGCATCAAGTAGGTGTTCCGAATTTAGAACCGGGGACAAACCCAAAAGATATCACTTTAAAACACCCGCTATGAATAAACAAAATTTAACTGAACATCCTCGAATCTTAAACGGTGGCGGAGCGCACGCTTCACCAATTACACCGCAATCGCCAATATATGAATCACACTATCCATCAGCAGTATCGACTTTTGAACAACTGTTATGTCTTCCTTCGCCACACCCAATGGACTATGATTTTGAACAGTCTATGAGAAATGAGCAATCGAGGGCAAGCACAACAAGAAAGAGAGGAAGAAAAGAGTCTCGCGTATCAACCGAACATTCACTTAACTCTGATTCTGAACAGTCTATGAGAAGTGACACATCCAGCAATACAAGAAAGAGATCCACAAGGGAGTCTCGCGTAGCGACCAAACATCCGCGAGTAACAAATCGCGTAACTTTCAATCCACAGAGCCCAGTTGTTCATGATCAGAGTTTCATGTTGTATATAAATTTTGGTCCCAGCCCGGTATTAGAAGACAAATGTAATGACCAAACATTGGTATGCACTTTGAAACCAAACAAATATTTATCGCAGGCAACCAAGGATGTCTCGATGAGCCTGATAAACGATTCCCGAGAACACCCGAACAAACTCGTCACAATATCAAATTTGGCGGAAAGTTTTTTGGCGGAAAGTTTAGTGAAAAACCTATCAAAACAAATCCTTGGAAAAGAAACGATCAAAATACAGGATCTATTTAAATCTGAAATATTAGGGACCGAAGAGGAGAAGAAGGAGAAATCTACTGCCATCCATGTAGCGATTTCCTTATTACCGATCATCAGTAACAGATGTAACGTAAATGTGTCATGGCCGGAAATAATGAGGTGGGTGAACGAAATAACCAGGATGATTGAACTCGAGACAATTCGTATATCAAAAAAATTGATTGCAAACAACTCTAATCAAGAATTAGATGATATAAGACAAGAAATGTTTCAATTCAGAAACAACTTGGAAACCGAGTTAAATATTAAATACAAACATGTCTTGTCCTCATTTAAAAAATTATCTACAATAAATGATTTTTGTCTCTACATTCTATTCGGTATAAACATACTGAAAACTGAATCGGGGATCATATTTACGGACATGATTTGCAAAAATGTAATAGCGACGTGGTTAAAAAATAAAAAATTCCCCGTCGAGGCAAAAAGGGCAAAGACCAACGGGATCATCTGGTCACTACCGTTCGGATTCTTGACAAACTTAAATGGTTTCCGCCCTGCTGCAAACAAGAAAAAACCAGAGGAGACGCCCTGTTCCATGGACGACTACATCAATGAAACCCTGCGGATGGATGACTAAAAGTGGATACCCCCCGTTCCATGGATGACTACGAGATAGACAGTGCTATAATTTTTGTGAGTATCAGACCAAACAAACATAGTTTATTGTAATGTATGTTTAGCTCAGATACTTTCATCCCTTCAAAATATATAGACATTTGAGGCTTTTTTATTAGCAATTCAACAGTAAAATTATTTAAATCTGCATTGCGGAAAGTCGTTGTACATCAATTTCGATTTTATCAATCAATTTTTCTGTCTGCATTTTTCTAGCATGGGGAAATTTGAAAAAACCGGAGACATTCCTTGATGGTGTATGTGCAAAAGTTATTGCCCAATTCATACCTAACACGTTTTTTTCTTTCTACACATTTTGGGTTTTGGGGGATGAAATCATAAAAATTTGTATACAACTAATTTTATATGTGTATTTGGCAGGTAATTCCAGGCTATCACAGTGCTATTGGACCCTGACGAGGATCACAACGACCGTAACCATGGCCCTGGAGGTGGGCACCTCACCGAAGGCGTACACCAGCACTCCTCCCGCAAGACGAGGATTGCAACAACCGTGACCGTGGCCCGGGAAGTGGGTACCTCATCAAAGGCGTACACCAACACGGACGGGGATTACAACAACCGTGACCGCGGCCCGCGAAGTGGGTACCTCATCAAAGGCGTACACCAACACGGACGAAGTGGGTACCTCACCGAAGGCGTACACCTCTACTCCCCGCACGATACTCCAGCGGTGAACCAGAATATCTTCAAGAAAAACACAGACATTTGTGCGTTTTTCACTCAAGCCCATTTTTACGGGTGGATGGACTATTTTTTACGAGTAAATGGACTATGCGGTTTCTTTTGTAAAATATTTGTATGTATCTTTTTATAAAAATGTTTTTATAAAAATGTAAATAAATGTAAAATATTTGTATGTATCTTTTCATAAAAATGTAAATAAATGTAAAATATTTGTATTCTTTCAAAAGAATGACAAATTTTTATTTTCCCAGCGCATCTTTTCAATGGTTCGCCATAGTGCTCTGGAACACCTATGTGAACCACACGTTTGTTAGATATGTAATTATCCCCGTCCGGTGATAATTGCATAGCGCTTAAGGTTCAAACAGCTGTTCTAGAACGGCTATCTGAACACGTTCAATCAGTTGAGTTGTGATTGTAATTTGTAATACATATTTTCAACCATTTGAGTTGTAATTGTGTCATGAAGATACCAAAAGATTGAAATTCAGTTTTTGGAGTTTAAATTTACCGATTAATATAAAATCAGGAGGGTGAAACACACAAAAAGAGCTTAGAAGAGCTTGTATCAGGGGTAGTCAATCACTTGAGTTGCAATTGTGTCAAGAGATTGAAATTATACTTTTAGAGATTAAATTTACTGATTAACATAAAATCAAGAGGTTGAAATAAAAAAGAGCTTGTATCGAAGGTGATGTGACAAAAACCAAGGGGATAAGGGTATTTTTGTGTTGAGAACCCCTTCTAAAATTTTCAACCGATATTGAAGTTTGAATAAGGCTTGGTCTGTAGTATTTAGAGTATGAAACCTTGATACAAACACATTCAACTAGGTAAGTTGTAATTGTGTCATGAAATTGAAATTCAGTTTTTTGGAGTTTAAATTTACCGATTAATATAAAATCAGGAGGGTGAAACACACAAAAAGAGCTTAGAAGAGCTTGTATCAGGGGTAGTCAATCACTTGAGTTGCGATTGTGTCAAGAGATTGAAATTCTACTTTAGAGATTAAATTTACTGATTAACATAAAATTAAGAGGTTGAAATCAAAAAGAGCTTGTATGTGACAAAAACCAGGAGGCTAAGGGTATTTTTTGTGTTGAGAACCCCTTCTACAATTTTTAACCGATATTCAAGTTTTTGGTGTCGTTGGATAAGGCTTGGTCTATATCTTTTTGGTTGTTTCCACCAAAAACCACCAAAAACCGATGAAAAACAGAATTGAACATTTTGTACAACTTAATGTTACTTTTGTATTGTATCAAATTAAATAGCTATTACATTTATAGACTAATAGCGGATACAATATAATAATGTCCTACTTTGGTATGTCGAGCGCAATAGAAATAATTTGTAATACAAATTTTCAATATCTTGAGTTTTGAAAGCAAATTGTGTTATTTAGAGCATGAAACCTTGATACAAACACATTAATATAAAATATGGAGGTTGAAAAAAGACCCTGGGGGGGCTTGTATCTCTCCTCTTAGAGACTCTAAATTTTGAGTACGCATTGATGCAAAACAGTTCTTTCCAAATGAATGCCGAAATGTCCGAAACAGTCTCCGAAATGGTTCTGAAAACATCACCAATCGGGTCACCGACCGTTGTCCGATATTTCTCATCGGACTCCCGAACACGGCGGTTACCCGAAAGTATACCAAAAGGTATATATAATACATTTTCCGAAAACAGTACGTTCCTGAATGCCGAAAGGTTTCCGAAACAGTCCAACTTGTCTCAACCACACATAGACACTTCCAGACAAGTGCGAGACAAAATTTTACTACAAGATGTTCATGTTCAATAACTTTTAGTTTTATATTCTTAACACCCCGAATGAATGCCGAAAGGTTTCCAAAAGGTCCAAAACAGTCTCCCCGAATGAATTCCGAAAGGTTTCCGAACAGTCAACCCGATTAAAAACCGAATAAATGCCGAACGGTTTCTGAAAGGTCCAAAACAGTCTCCCCGAATGAATGCCGAAAGGTTTCCGAACAGTCAGCCCGATTGGACCCCGAATGAATGCCAAAAGGTCCAAAACATTCTCCCCAACTGAATGCCGAACGGTTTCCAAAACAGTCTACCCGATCCGACCCCAAACCGACCCGAACCAACCCCAAAAGGTCCGAAACCGTCTCCCCGGATGTGTACACCATATTGAATGAAACATTACCAATCGGGCCACCGATTGGGGTTTAATATTTCTCATCGGACTCCCGAACACGGCGGTTACCCGAAAGTATATCAAAAGGTCCATATAATACATTCTCCGAAAACAGTACGTTCCTGAATGCCGAAAGGTTTCCGAAACAGTCCAACTTGTCTCAACCACATAGAGACACTTCCAGACAAGTGCGAAACAAAATTTTAACCGACCCCGAACCGATCCCGAACCCAAACCGACCCCGACCACGAACCGACTCCGAACCGACCCCGAACCAACCCCGATCCGACCCCGACCCGACTCCGAACCGACCCCGAACCAACCCCGATCCGACCCCGACCCGACCCCGAACCGACTCCGAACCAACCCCGATCCGACCCCGACCCGACCCCGAACCGACTCCGAACCGACCACGAAAGGTCCGAAACAGTCTCCCCGGATGTGTACACCATATTGAATGAAACATTACCAATCGGGCCACCGATCGGAGTCTAATATTTCTCATCGGACTCCCGAACACGGCGGTTACCAGAAAGGATACCAAAAAGGTTCATATAATACATTCTCCGAAAACAGTACGTCCCTGAATGCCGAAAGGTTTCCGAAACAGTCCAACTTGTCTCAACCACTCTCACACAGAGACACTTCCAGACAAATGCGAAACAAATTTTAACCGACCCCGAACCGATCCCGAACCGAGCCCGAACCGACCCCGACCCCGAACCGACTCCGAACCGACCCCGAATAAACCCCGATCCGACCCCGACCATGAACCGACTCCGAACCGACCCCGAACCAACCCCGATCCGACCCCGACCCCGAACCGACTCCGAACAGACCCCGAACCAACCCCGATCCGACCCCGACCCGACCCCGAACCGACTCCGAACCGACTACGAAAGGTCCGAAACAGTCTCCCCGGATGTGTACACCATATTGAATGAAACATTACCAATCGGGCCACCGATAGGGGTTTAATATTTCTCATCGGACTCCCGAACACGGCGGTTACCCGAAAGTATATCAAAAGGTCCATATAACACATTTTCCGAAAACAGTATGTTCCTGAATGCCGAAAGGTTTCCGAAACAATCCAACTTGTCTCAACCACACAGAGACACTTCCAGACAAGTGCGAAACAAAATTTTAACCGACCCCGAACCGATCCCGAACCGAACCCCGACCCCGAACCGACCCCGAACCGAGCCCGAACCGACACCAACTCCGAACCGACCCCGAACCAACCCCGAACCGACCCCGAAAGGTCCGAAACAGTCTTCCCGAATGAATGCCGAAAGGATTGCATTAGATTTAAATATGTTTCAACACATTTTCTATTGTTTTAAATATTTTTTTAGTAATTTTGTAACTATTTAATTATATGTGTATACCATATTGAATCGGGTCACCGATCGGGGTTTAATTTTCTCATCGGACTCCCGAAGATAGCAGTTACCCAAAAGGATTCCGAAAGGTTCTAAACAGTCTCCCCGAATAAATGCCGAAATTATTGCATTAGATTTAAATATGTTTCAATACATTTTCTATTGTTTTAAATATTTTTTAGGTTCTGAAACATCACCGATCGGGCCACCGACATTCCGGAGATGGCAGTTACATCGCCGATCGGGAGTCCGATTAATCATTTCTACTGACACCCTCTCTCTGTCCTTGTCGCACAACCCCCGCCACATGGTTTGGGCTATAAAAGGGAGGCGGACATCAGTCCGCTCAGTGTGTGGTTGAGCTTGGAACTCTTTGGTGTGCTATTAGTGTGCTTTTGTATAGTCAATATCGTTTATAAGTGAAGTGTTATTATATAAAATAGTGTATTTCAAATAGTTAAAAATAGTTTAAATAGTTAATGAATTATATAGTGGCCTAGAAGTAATGTTTACATTATTTATGGTGGACAGCAAAAATAAGTTTTTTGACGAACCGTTTAATCGTTCACTATTTACAGCAGTCACTCTTTTCTTCGGTTTTATTTGTAGTATATTTGGAATTTCGATATGAAAAAGGAAGATACTGATATTACTCGCAAAACCAACCTCATAGAACAGAAAATGAGGCCTGCGACATCATCTAGGAGAAGAAATTTAAAACGAAAAAACCCAATGGGATATTCGGTAAGTAGATTTTATAATTTCTATTTGCAAAGTTTCAAAAACAAATTTATTATTGATAACCTCCTGAGTCCTGACAGTTCGGTCAGAAGGATACGATTTTCGACCTTACGGCTGAAAATCCTGTCCGCCGACGATAGACGAACGGACGTAGTTTATTAATATGTTCTTCGCTCCGTTTTTGTCCCGGTTGGTACCTTTATGGCAAACTGTGCAGTTGACATATCGGTGGGGACATTTGGAGACATTCACGTCGCTCTGTACACCCGATGCGTTGCAGTTGCTGCATCTCTTCGTCGTGTAACTTTCGTCGAACACGATGACCGTGTTCCCTCTTCGCCGTAGGGCGTTCAACAGGCGATCGTGTGAAAACTTGTGACATTTTGAACGGAAAGACGACACGTTCATGAATTTGCAGCCCGCGCCGTACACGATCAGTTCGTTTTTATCGGGGAAAAATTCGCTGGCGATCTTATCGGTAAACCGTTGATGTGACGTGTATTTGTCGAACTTGAGCCGTCGCATCCGTTTCTTCGAGTAGACGCTTTGACGTTCCCGTAACCACTTCAGTTGAAAAGCCGTGTAAGCCATGAAATCCACACATTTCGCACCGATGAGCGAATCCCCTTTCTCCTGGGCATTCTCCCTGTCACTTCTGACTCTGCTATCGATATCGTCGACCCATTTTTTTCTCTTTTTTTCTCGCAACGCGTACCTCGTTTCGTATTTCACTCTTCCCGCCGATAACTTGCTGTAACGTTCCACTCCGTTCTCACGGCGACAGACGACTAGAGGGAGAATTGCACCGGGATCGACTGCCGCAACACGATTGTGCGTGAGCTTCGCCCTTTTCGCAGCCGGTTTCGTAGAAGGTTGATCCCTTATCCGGCCGTTCATCGAAATCGATACTTGTACACAGTCCGTCTGTATGCTGTAGCCGAAGCGTTCCGGACAGGAGAAGTAACGCCTCCAGTAGACAGCCGCACCTCCGGATTCTTCGTCGTTGAAATTTTTCCACGATGACGGTGTATTCTTCGGATCGACCCTGCGTAGCAATTCGTAAAGTGCCGTACTGTCGTAAGTGATGTGTGTCGCACCGTGTCTGAATTGGGGAAACAAATTGAACGAGTGTTCTTTCGGATTCGAGGCGAGCTCTTTTTGAATCTCATAAAACAGAGGAACGAACTGCCAGTAATTCGTTTTTAGAGCCCTATCGGTAATTCCGTTTTGTACAAACCAATCGGCGCAGGGACCCACCTTGTCTTCCGTGTAGAAACACTTGAAAGAAGATTCGTGAATATCCTTTTTATCGACTTCCGGGAATTTCGCCCGGAGGTAGCGCTTCAAACGACGGAAGGCGTGTGTTCGAATATTGGTTTCAGTCACGGTTTCATATCTTTTGGCGATGTTGCCCAACAGAAAATTTTGCAATCTGCAATCGTAGAAGCCTCGATCCGTTCGCATACTGAGAAATTTCGCGATGACTCCGGTGGTATCGAAGATTTTATGTTTTTCTTCCGGTACCCCCTTCAAGATGTATAGAAATTTGAGAGGGTCCAACTTTTTGAATGTCAATAGAAACCGGTCCGCTGTTAGAAGTTCTAGTTGGCTTTTGTAGTAGCAATTCAAGAGTAAAGCCATTTCAATCTGCATCGTAGAAAGTCGTTGTACATCCATTTCGATTTCCTTGATTAATTTTTCCGTCGTGCATTTTTCTAGCAGTGGGCAGACGAAAGAACGGAGGCATTTCTTGATAGTGTATACGCGATAGTCATCACCCAATTCGTGCCTTACGCGTTTCTTTCTTTTCGCACATTTCGACGAACTGGATCGTCGATGATCGCAGCCGCCGCAGCTCGGACAAACCATTATGAAATGGGTTTCATGCGTGTTACACAACTTATATATATTTCCACAATCGGACGTAGACGAACATAAAACCAACCTACGACTTGTAGAGGGTATTAAAAAAAAGAAACACGAGTAAAGCATAAGGTTTATATTTGTATGAAATACATGTTCCGAAATAAGGCACATGGGACTCAGGAGGTTAAAAATTCGGGCCCCCTAGTAAATGTTATTACTTGAAATTTGTTTAGTCCACATCATAATGCATTTGTTCCTCCTTGTACAAAAAATAATAATAATACATTTTTTATTGCCATTGGACAATACATGTATTGCATAGCATGCGTCAAAGTTATTGAAAAACATAATTTTCAGGAACTGAGCAGGCTGATGGTAGTAAACAGCGTCCTCGTTCACAAAATACACAGCAGACTTCTCTGTCTCCTAGGTTATCATGCGGAAAAGGTCGTCTGAGCAGCGAGACTCGTACAACACAGATGTAATAATGTCCTACGAGACATATAGTTCTCGTAATTCCCCACATTTATCACATGACTTTTCTTGATTACAGAATGAGAAACAAACACTGATTGGAGGTTTGGATGACATCTTTTTGAAAAAGAAGGAGGATGACATCATTTTGAAAAAGAAGAAAGGCGATTGTATTGAGGAAAAATGTTCCGAGGAATCTACTCCGACAATGAAATATTTGCATTTGGTTAGTATAACCACTTTTTATCCTAACAATTTTTATAACCTCATGTTGTTTGTTTTAGACAGACCTGCTCTGTTTTTATCCCGGTTGACACCTTTATGGCAAACAGCGGGGGGTTTGGCAACTTTCACATCGATCTGTACACATTAATCTGTACAATATATTTATTTCTTCCAACAGTTGTTGCCGTTTTTTTGCTATTTTTGAACAAAATAAATCTTGTTTCAAATTTATATTTTTTTTGATTACAGGGGGAGCTGCGCTATCATCAAGACTTGAATAGAAAAGACGACCGACAGACTGCCATCGTTTATTTTAACGAGGACCGGTCAACATATTCAAAAAGGATGAAGGAAGAATATCCAATTCTTTTTAAATTATTGGAAAAAGAAGCCCCCTATCCGCTTGTATACCGTGTCACAGATTATCCAATGTTATATAAATTGCTGAGAGAAAAACCTCAGTTGAAAACAAAGCAACCATTTATTTATCACATGGACGACCGCTACATAATAACCTGCAACCGCAGCTGCCCCCTCGGACTCGCGACTCCCGTTGAAAATGGACAGACATCTCTTGTATATGTAAGATGTAAAGCGAAAAGGGACATCTTGTCGGCAATTTCCGATTTTGAGTTATTGATACTTTTATTATCATCTTGAAATTCCTAAGAATTTGGTGCGAATTTAATGTCTTTACAATTTTTTTGTTTGAGCTATGGACGTTTGAACTCTCTCGAAGTGTGAAGGGCATTTTCAGGAAAACGCCCTTGAAAAACTCAGAATCTATATTTTTCATATTTTTAAGCAATGATGTTGGTATCAATGCAAAGCTTATAATGTCCTCTTTAGGGAGAACACTTGTATATTTACCTTGTATAAATAAATGAATTCATACTATTTTGTTATGTTTTATTGTTTCAACCCATATTTCGAGTGAAGACATGTTGACAAACTATGAAGATTTGCAATGAGGTTTTGGGTTTTTGATATTTTAATTCTGGAGCCCACGGGAAGCCCTTAAAGTTCGTATTTTGTCCATAAGATTAACATGGGGAACAATTTGAATTGAAAACCAAAACAGCTGTTGATAGTAAAACAGATAAACACATGCTAAAAGCTAGCTGAATACTGAATAGAATCAATTGAACTGGTGCTGAATTGAAATATCAGCGCAATTCCATACTTTAATACAAACTATTGTGTGGGACAAATTGTATGTTTCACCATTTTCTCAAAATGTAACAGAAATATTTTTCATAAACTTTCTATTTATGAGTATTTGGGCCAAAAAATTTCAATACTATAACATTAGGAAGTTGGAGAATTAGTAATGAAGATCGATTGATATCATATTAATATGGTGTAATCAGATTTTAACTACAATTTAATATTTTCATTCAAGAGCAAGGTTTGAAGCGCATTGCACTGCACGGGTCCCCTAGTTATTAAAAAAGAAACACAATTAAAGCATAAGGTTTATATTTGTATGAAATACATGTTCTGAAAAAGGTACAGTTAACTCAGGAGGTTAATGGCGCCCTTCAACAAATAATTGTAAATTTACATTGCCTTCGTCAATAAACGAACGCACTGACTGAGAGAATGGCGTTGATCTTCTAATCATTTCACGTTGGTTGATGATTATTGCAAAAGCCTTATCGGTGTTTCCATCCTTCATAACATATATCTTTGGTTTCAAAAGTGTCCAAACATTTTCAACAGTCAAGTCTTGGTTGAATTTCCTCGGCCACTTACGGCGTTGTCTGTAGAAAAGTCCATAAGCCAACGTATGGTCATTCATGTAGATGCCAAATCCTGGTTCCGTCACATTTACTACCAGAACCGAGGGATCACAGGATAACAATTTACTTTTTTCACAACACACGAACATGGTTTTCAATCGCATGGTGCGTTCAATGATTTTCACAAACCGTTCGAGTATTTCAAATGATTTGTTTTCAACTACATCACCACTGTTAGATTTTGCTAAACTTGTTGAACACCGTACAGGGTTCAACGGTCCAAATTTTATTTTTTCAATTATCTTGTCAGGATCAGTTTCTTCAAAATGAAACACAATATGACTAGAAAAATAGTCAAATATAATCCGAGCGTCTCCGTTCCCCGGCAAGAGACGCAAGAATTGAGGGTCGATCGTTATCTCGTCGCCCCCGACGTCATCCATTTTTGCTTCGAAGAGACTAATACCACGTATGTTCACCAAGTACTTGCCAGGAATAAAAACATCATACAGGGTGCCGACCTCGTCATTTCCACCAAAGATGTCATAAACAGATCCGAAAGAAACGTTTTCTGAACCTATGGAGTAGGCCATGACAGTACTTGCCAATCCTACCTTGTAGCGAGTGAAGGTTTTCAGGGTACCATGATTGGATTATATACCTCGTTGGGGCCAATCCTAGCTAACGACTATCGGTGAGTCGACGAAAGTTTTGTTGCCCATAAAGCAATGGTATCAATCGGGATCCCGAATGAGAAACCGGATGGTTCGGGATACCGCTGGTTCTACGTGTATACATCGGACCCCCGAATGGACGATTCAGTTAAGAAAAAACAAGTTTCGTTTACACAGCCTCCTGTGACACAATATCATTTGTTGCCCGAAGAGGATAGAACTTCATTGTGGGAACAAGCGGCAAGAGACAGGGTACGAGATGAAAGGAGAAAAATGCAAGAAAAAGAAAACACGGAAAAACCCCGTTCGTCTGAAACTAAATAATGCTATGCGGGGGGAGAGGGACAAGGAAAGTCGGGAGAGAGAGAGAGGCGACGGACGAGAGGGATAGGGGGGGGGAAGGAGGGAGGACAACGCTTATATGCATCCACTTCAGTTGCAGCGCTCAGTTGCACGTCTCTTCAACACCTCTGCGCATGTGTGTCGTACCGAGTGAGTTTCGCACGGCGTCATAACCGGATATACAAGTAAAAGTGATTTATATTTTCGTTCAAGTGATGCATGTCGAGGACAATCCCAACACAGTGGAGTGCTTAACGAGTGGAAAAAATAACCTAGAAGACGAACTCAGAACGAGATTTAACATTAGGGAATGTCGTGTTTTAATACCGGATATAATTCAAAACAGTGATTTGATTAACAAAATTAAAACATTCAAACAAATAATCATGCACGTCAGGCCCAGACGGACATCCGACAACAACAACGTAGTGACAACGGGCCATCGATCAAACTTCGGAAACCACCGACATCCTCAACTCTACGAGACTTCGTTCGACACTCGCCGAACTTCGAGGGAAACATCAGCTTCGTTCGACACCCGCCGAGATTTTAGGGAAACAACAGCTTCGCTCGACACCCACCGAAATGGGAGGGACACAACAGCACCTTCCACCGACGAACACAAGGTACACAACAACCCAGGTGTCGCTGGAAGATCGAAGAGTCTGGCGCCCGAAAGATGTACCAAACCCGAGACCCGAGTGGCATCACACCGGTTGCAAGCCAGATTTTCACCACCACTTCATCGCATGAGGTCGAGATCGAATTCGCGGATTTCACCACGTCGTTTCCGAGATGTTTCACGATCGAAATCGGTCAGCCGATATCATGAGGATCGCAGCCGTTCGCAGTTTCGCGGACGACCGCCTCCACATGCCGATGACAGGCGACAGAATTCTCGATCAGCGTTGCCGCCGAAGAAACTGTTGGTCGGAGTGAATAAGAAATCCGTCGGTCTGATGATGGACAGTGAAATCAGTATGTTCTACATTGACGACCAGAAGGACATCGTAAGAAAAAAATCGTGGGACTTGAGAATACAGATGTGTTCGGAGACATCCAGGAATCAGAGTGTATGTGAATTGAATTACAATATCAATACTTATTCTGCCTCCAGAGCGTTCATTATCAGTACAATCGAAAGTATTTTGAAATGCTTCAGAGTTAAGCTTTACATGACTCTGCGTAGCAGTAAATTCATGAAAAAAGTTCTGTCAAACGCCAACGGGTACAACTCGTTGACTCATACTATGAATGTCTTGAAAACGAGAGACATGTGTGAGACATTTTTTCTAAATCCAGATCATCGGTCATCCATATGCTTGTATCGCAAAAAATGCTCTAGATACCAAGACTGCGTGTATTGCGATTTGGACGTTCTGAACACCAGAATCAACAACAAGAATGGCATCTACATGAAACGATATTTTTACATTCCGGGAGAGAAAAAAGGGACTTTTGACGTGGTCATAAGGGATGTAGCTCTGAGAAATAGATGCAACGCAAGGCATTCGTCGGTGTCATCTTCGTCGTCGTCACCATCGAGTTCGAGCTCTTCGTCGTCGTCATCTTCTGAAGAGGAAGGTGAGTCGGTGGATTGTAAGCGGAAATAAGACAAACTCCCCCTCACCCAGTTGTTCCAGAACACCGAGAACCGAAAACCATGGCTGCGAATCACAAGCCATTCCTCGGACGAAACGACCTCGAGTTGATATTCGATTATCTCTTGGAGCACAAGATGGGACTCAGAGAAGAATGGGATCGGGCGGCGGCCGACGGGACCTGTGAACTGTTTTTGGAGAAACTGTGTCGCAATCTGGCAGAGATGGGATGTGCATTATCCATCGTTCGGACGAAGGAAGACGGATCTAAAATCATATTGGACTTGAGTGAAGGATTCGTAACCACCGTATTCGATGTAAAAATTTAGAAATTGTTCACCTCCCAAACCCCCTGCACCTTTTTTCAACAACCTCCTCAGTCCCGTGTACCCTTTTCCGGAACGTGTATTTCATACAAATATAAACCTTATGTTTCAATCGTGATTCTTTTTTATTAATACCCTCTACATGTAACAGGTTGGTTTTATGATGCTAAGCTAAGAGTTAATTTTAACTTCTAAAAAATTAATTGTTTACTGTGGAATCGTCAGCTGGTGAATTTTTTTAGTTTAGGTACTCTCATTCATTGTGATGCATTTATTCTTTTTTGTATATCGTAAATAGTTGTAAACAGAATTTTGTTCTTATCAAATTTCATGTCTACATTGAAATACTTTGAAAATATTAAAAAAAAAAACGTAATTTTCATGAACTGAGCCAGGCTGTTGGTAGTCAACGGCGTTCTAGTTCACAAAATACTAATATCGCCCTACAAGACCTATAGTTCTCGTAACATGCAATAGTAAAACATGAAAATGTCAATGAAAACAGTGACGGTATTAAATGAAAACCATTTCATAATGACCAGTTGTTAGTGGCAGGAGGTGTTTGCTCAAAACATCAAATATTGAATTTTTACTATCTGTGACTTGCTCCGTGGCCGAGCACCGCTGTACTGAGCGTTCCCCCCACCACTTTTGGGGCGTGGCTTCCCCCTCCACCGCTCCTCCGACCAATGGGATTGCAGGGATTCTCCCGCCAAAACCGCCGACCAATAGGAGGGCAGGAAACCGATCACGTGACCCCCGTTTTCACATAAATACAGCGTACCGTTCGCGCGCGACTCATTTGCTCCTTACCCATAATACTGGCTCCTTCAAGAAGGAGCAACAAGAGGGGGCCGGTGCGGAGCAAATGATATTTGGTGGGTATATATATAAATAGTATATAATACGAATATATACGATGGCGGCGACAAAAAACGTTTTTGCGAAAGGAAAGTTTTGCCAACGCGTGCCGGCGTATTGAAACACAGTTATTGTGCCATTCACACTTCAATCGGGTAACCGATTGTTCGGTTACACCTGCATGTGTGCGAATCGGTTTTCCGACATTAGCATTTCGCGTTCGGGTTTCCGACCCGGGAAGATATAAGTGTATCGTATTCGAGAATAATGTCTCTGGAAGAACTAAAGCAGATAAGAAAGACCTTGATAAGGTTGGTGAAACTGGAACAAGCGCGCGCGGTTTCCAAATCAAAAAAGATGGATCGCGAACGTTCGCCCTCGTCCGATCGGAGTGGGCGGCGAACGCCGTCGCCCAAGTCTACGAAAAAAGACAAGCAGCCTTCGCCCGATCGGAGCGGGCGGCGAACGCCGTCGCCCAAGTCTACGAAAAAAGACAAGCAGGCGGCGGGGACTAAAAGCGCGGCGGCCGCTTCACCCGCTCGAAAAACGAGCGACAACGGCAATGAAATCCCTACAATAAAAACCAAGAGAAACATTCAGATCTACTGCATTTATTGTAAACGAAAGACGAATACAAACAATTTGTCATTGAAAACATCTACCAACAACAGAAAGTACTATTCCGGGGAATGCGATGTGTGTCACAAGAAGAAATCACAATTTACGAACAAAATATAAATGCTCGGCATAGCTCTGAGGTGAGGTACAAGAAAAAAAAAGAAAAACCCACGTAAACAAATTAAAACTTTTTATTGAAACAAAAATGAACACCGGTAGGTGCGCGTCAGATCCTTCACTTCTCTCGAACAGGAAGTGTTTATGTGTTCCTTGATGTTTTTCCCCAAATTAGATCGTCCGTCCACCTTGACGACAACGATGGGAACCAGGGTGCGAGGGTACTCCGCCGACGAAACCACGCCGGAAACCGCCGTAGTGAAGACGAAACGCGTGACTAGCCACAGTCTGTAGATCGTGTACTCGGACAACAGTCGTCGGTCGGACTGTTCTTCCGGTATCGGAGGCAACGGCAGTGTTATGGTGTCCTTCTTTTTTGATCCTACGCCTCTTTTCGCCCTCTCCGTCTCCAACACGATCGACAGAATCCAAAAAAGAGATGAACACTCTTCCGCCGGTGTGGTCGACTTCCTCTTTCCGCGGTTCTTCACTTCTCTGACCAACGGTACGGGGGGAGTGCGGTGAGCCAAGTTAGAACTCGCCAGTTGCGACGACGACCAAGCGTTCAGTTCGACAGACGCGCACTTCGGATCCAACGCGACGACGTACTCGGTCAGTCGCGCTCTTTCCAAATCTCCCGCCTGGACTAGATCGCAAAAACTTTTGATTTTCAAGTCGGCCGCGAAAGAGAGGTGTCCCCGCGTGGCGGCTTTCACCGGTTTTCGAACACTCGTGACTTTCTTATTCGAAGTCTCCGACTCACGTTTTTTCTTCACCAGTGCCTTCGCATCTCTGCGACCGAACTTGATTAGCGGTTTGACTTGTTTGGCGATCCGCGCTCCTCTATCCGAATCGTCGTCCTTCAGACCCCTGAACATGGTCTCTCGTGTTCCCGTTTCCCCGAATGCACCTCGCTCGCAGTGGGAGGAGTTGCCGAATGACTCGCCGTAGTTTTTTTTTTTTCATAAGGGAATGACTCACCGTCGTTTTCTTTTCACCCGAGAGAAGTTTCTCGTCCGTCGTCCGTTCCACTTCCGTTCGCGACTCGGCCGCCCGCCGGTCCGAGCAGATCGGTAGAAATCTGGCTCACAGGAAATCTGAAATTCAAATAGGTCTCGGCCACGTTTTTCCGCACGTTTTTCGGCGTGTTGACCCCGGCGGGCCTGGTCTCCCGCAACAGGGATGCGCCCTCTTTGTATCCGACGGTGACTTTTCCCACCGTGTCCAGTATTCCCGTGTAAACGGTGGCGCCGCCGATGCTCTTTGCGTTCGTCCCGTATCTGCGCCTTTTGTTGGCGTTGTCGAACCCGTTATCGATGATGGAGGACAGCGCTTTGTCGAAAAGTAGGAGAAGGAAATTCTTCACGAGCGTGCCGTTCCGCTCGCGCAGACGGGATTCAACGGCGTCTCGGGTCTCCTTCTGCAGAAGATCCGCGAACGCGGGATCGACACCGGCCAGCGAAGCGGTGTCGCGCATCTCGTCGCGTCTGATCTCCTTTGACTCGTGTTTCTTGCGCAGGAATTCCCGTATGGCTCTGCGGACGGTATCGGACGAATTGTGTCTGGCGGACTCTTCGTAACAACAAGTTCTCGCCTGTCGCGTGAGCCTCTCGGCGGCGGTAGCGCTCACCGACGGCGCGGCGCATCCCGTTTTCACTTCGTACCGCCTCCGGATATCGACCGGCGTCATGTAAAACATGTAGCAGAGGAACTCGGCGATCGACGTGGTGTCGGCCAGAACGTACAGCACCGCTTCCGGCTTTCGCGGTTCACCTTGCGATACGCCACCGCCGCCGCCGCCGCCGCCGTAAAGTCCGGGTCCACCCACAGCGTCCGGATTCATGATAAACGCGTCCGCCGCGGGACCGCCTTCCACCATCAACCTGGCCTGCAAGGCGCCCAACTGCCATTGGATTCGGCACGCTTCCATTTGCATCGCCCTGTCGGAGAGTGGAGGTCGGTCTCGGTCTCCGCCGTTTCCACCGCCGGACGCGAAAGCGCTGTTATCCATCGCGCCGTCGTCATCGTCATCGACAAAAGGATCGCCGGTCGTTCGCGTGTAAAGGTAGGCTCTGAGAAAATCCGAACACCCGCAAAAAAGTGACGGACAATCTCTGTATTCGGCTTTCACGATGAACGGCCTGTCGGTGCGTGCCAGCGATTGCGCGTTGAAATACCTGGAGATACACATTCTCGTGGCCAGCACTAATTTGTTGGCCAACAGAAACATCGAGCCGTCCATGTGCGGTTCGACGATCGTCTCGAATACGCGGTACGCTATGCGGACTCGTTCCATGAACAATTCTTCCGACGCCACGTCGCGCACGACGAACGCGGCATTGTCGAACAAACGGAAACCACGACTGGAGTCGCCGTGTTTCACCACATCGATTTTCATCAACGGTCGGCCTGTGGCATTCTCCGCCGTCATCGGGAGTAGTAGCGTGTCGGTGTTCAGAGATACAGACATGATTCGCGATTCGTCGCCGTCGTATTCCCGCGCCCCCCGAATGGTGGAATATTGATTTTTTTTTATAAGTATAATACGAATGTTTTCCCAATGGCGACCGCGTTGACACCCTTAATAATAACTTGTTGGGCCGTCGTGTACGTGCACACCGGCGTGGCGGCCCCGCTTTTCCACGCCGACGCGACCGACGCTACGGTGAAAAGTGAAATTGTCGATTTTCTCCGCGCTTACGGCTATCTGGTGGACCGCACGAACGATGGCGGGGCGGTCCGCGTCGCCGCCAATACACTTCTGTCGAAGGAAACCACGAGAGAGGCCGTTTCTAGATTCCAGGCGTACGCCAATCTAAACGTCACCGGCTCTTTCGATGAACCCACCGTGCGACTCGTGCGATCCCGCCGTTGCGGTTTACCGGACATCGAATGGAGCCCCTCGGCGGTGCGGGAGAATCGGCGGCCACGGAGATCCGGGCACAAGCGAAGGTGGAAGAACATGAAACGCATAATCTGGCAGTACGACGCGCTCCGGTCCGTCGATTTGTACAGGCTGTCCTGGTTCAGCGCGCCGTATGCGATGTCCGATCTGCGGAAGGCTTTCGATACTTGGGCGAACGGCACGGGAGCCTCGTTTGTGCAGGCGGGCAACGACGACGACGACGGTGACACCGGTGTTATACGCGTGTCGTTCGTCCGGTCCGACCACGGCTGCGGTTACAGTTTTGACGGCAGCGGAGGGGTGCTAGCACACGCTTTTTATCCGGACGACAACGACGACGACGAATACGGCGCGAACGACGGTGATATACACTTCGACTCGGACGAAACGTGGTCCGCCGGTAAGAAACGCGACGACGACGACGATGGAAAGACCGCCAGCCTGTTTCACGTGGCTCTCCACGAGATCGGTCACGCCGTCGGATTGAGACACAACGACAACCCGTCTTCCATAATGTTCCCGTGGTATTCGGTGCGTTCGGTGAGCGCGGATACGCCGCGTCTACCTTCCGAGGACACGCTTGCCTTTTACGAACTCTACGCCGACCAATACGATTTCAACAACGGCGAACAGTCGGTCGACACGAAAAACGTGGCAGTGACGGATAGAGACGGATGCGATAACTGGTACGGACCGTACGACGACATGACATATTTCGGCAACGAGATTTTCGTGGTGAAAAACGGGAGAGTGAGACGTTGGTACGGAGGGCGTCGGCACGGTGGAGAAGTATCGCTAGCCGTACACTTTGAACAAATTCCGAAAGACGAACCCGCGCGGGCTTTCCATTATGACAATCGTAACGGTGCGATACTCATCGTTATCGATAGCGAGTTGTTCGTCTATAAAACGACCTCGGCGACTCGCGCCATTCTCCAGAGACGCGTGTCCGTCCGTTTCGATCTGGGCGTGTTCGTCGGCGAACCGGTGGACGCGATATTCAGTTGGCGCACTTACGGGACGTACATGTTCACCGGACGGTACTATTGGCAATTGGATCTAGTGCGGATGAGTGCTCATTACATGGGTCACATAAACACGCGTTGGCCGGGTATGTTGGACAGAGGCTACGACGCGGTATTCAGTCGTTCTGACAAATTGTATTTCATCAAAGGCAATTGGTATTGGGAAGTGGACGGATCAACGAACCGGCCGTCCGCGTATAAACAGGTGCTCGGCAACATATTGCCTCGATGTCACGTGGCACGGGGGGCGAGCCAACTTCAAACTGCGCATACGGGAGTAACAGACCTACATGGACAGTATGTACATGCGAATTCGAATACAACCAACCATGCGATCGGGCCACAAGTGGTTTTACCGATTTTTCTGTTTATTTTAGCGTTGCTTCGTGTGTAGATAAATTGCACAAATATTAATTTTTATTATTTGTGACCTGCTCCGTGGACGAGCACCGATGTACTGAGCGTTTCCCCCCACCACTTTTGGGGCGTGGCTTCCCCCACCACCGCTCCTCCGACCAATGGGATTGCAGGGATTTTCCCGCCAAAACCTCCGACCAATAGGAGGGCAGGAAACCGATCACGTGACCTCCGTTTTCGCATAAATACAGCGTACCGTTCGCGCGCGACTCATTTGCTCCTTACCCATAATACTGGCTCCTTCAAGAAGGAGCAACAAGAGGGGGGCCGGTGCGGAGCAAATGATTTTTGGGGGGTGTATATATAAATAGTATATAATACGAATATATACGATGGCGGCGACAAAAAACGTTTTCGCGAAAGGAAAGTTTTGCCGAGGCCCGGCCGGAGTGTACACTCGATGTCTCCGAATCAATGCTGAATTTTACGACAAGCGACGACAGGCGACTAATGCAAAAGGTATAGGCTGGACGACGCGCGTCGGGCGCTATTCAAGCGAGCGCGCCTTGAGCGTCGTACGAAAACTTTTATATGTAACAAAAGTTTTGGGTAGCCCCAACCGGAGTGTTCTGTGTCCAAAATAGTCGTCCCGAATGGATTCTAAAACAGTCTGCTCAAATGAGTCCGAAAGGTCCGAAACAGTCTCCCCGAACGAATGCCGAAAGGATTCTGAAAGGTCCGAAATAGTCCTCCCGAAAGGTTCCCGAAACAGTCCACATTGTTGTTGGACCATAGAATTGTGAAGAGAAAAACTACTGACGTGACTCAATTTCCACAGTCTCAGTTGGGCAGAGTGGTTAGACCTATCGAGCGCCCTTTGTCGACGACGGCGTCGTCGTCGAGTGGACACTCCGACCGGAATGTTTCATTGATATCTTTGTTGAAATGTGTTTCCGACTCTTTCTAACCATCCAGAATCCTTTCGGGCTTACTGTTTTTGACCTTTTGTTATTCGTTCGGAGAAAATGTTTGGGAGAAACGTTACGGACTGTTTCTAAGCCTTTCGGCATCTTAATAAGATTTGTCCACTCATTTATTGTCGACGGACTTTATTTTCAGTAATAAGGTCTAAAATTATATTTTCCCGCAAGACTGGCTAGAAGTGAGTAGGACTATGGACAGAGTTGAGGTTAGCGTTCTCATTGAAGCGATAAAATCAAGACCAATTCTCTGGAATGATTCCCATGTGGATTATAAAAATATAAAGATGAAAATGGACGCTTGGGTTGAAGTTTGCACTGTATTGTATCCCGAGTTCGAGGGTAAAAGTGACCTGGAAAAGAATAATATTCGTAAGTTTATTGTTTATTATTATTTGATTCTTTTTTAAATTCAGATAAACTAATTTGGCCAAAATGTATTTCATATGATCTTTCTAGCACATGTACCTTTGATGCTATGAAACTAAACTGTTCAGGCTGTTGATAAACATCTACTTCGATTTATATCTTTAATTCATTTTAGTTAATATTATTTTACCATGCTATAATTGGATTTTTTCCAGGCAAATACATTCAAGAGAAATGGAGTAACCTCAGAGACTCTTATACAAAATATGTTCGTAAAATTCATAGTTCAAAGTCAAAACCTGCAGAAACCCCTAAGAAAATGTATATTCATGCGAAAGACTTAGAGTTTTTACGTGATAAAACTGTTCATAACAAAACAGAAAACTCGGGTTACGATGTTGAAGATGGAGATCAAGGTATTCCAAGCAATTCGGATGTTGATGAGAAAAAAGCATACCCGCGTGGTATCAAATCTTACTGTAGCTCAAATTCTATCACCAGAAAAAAGAAATCAAGACTTGATCATAAGTTTACAAGACAATGGACAGAAATGCAATCTACTGAAGATGACGATATAGCGTTCTTGAAATCATTGATTCCTTATATGAAACGTCTTGGTGTCAGTAAGAAATTACAATTCCGATCCGACGTGCTGAAACTTTTAATAACATACGATAATGAAAGTTTGACTAAAAATCATCAGGAATACGGGCATCGACAACGAAACTCTAATCAACACCATCTTCAAGAATTTAAAGGGAATTATCAGGCTCTCCAAAAAATTGATTTAATACATCAGCATCTGAGTAAAACAAACACTAACATTGATAACCATCATCCTCCACAGGAGACAACGAATTACTCATCGATTGGCTATCAACCACAAACTCCTACAAGTAACCATGAAAACCAGACAAATATAGATTGTATTTTTTCTCCAGAAAACTCGGAAACACGCGATTCGTTGTTATCTCCAGATGAGCTGTACTAGATATCCCTCGTGTGTTTTTACTATGTAGAAATAATAATTTATTTTAAATGAAAAGTAATTTTTACTTTTATTTATAAACCTCCTGAGTCCTAGGACATAATTTTCAACCTAATGGCTGAAAATCATGTCCACCAATGATATTCACTACCACTATAGCTTTGATAAACCACTATGAAACAATTTTTATTCGTCTTTTCTAACTTGCATTAATTTGTTGGTATAATACATGATTGGACGCCACAGTATTGTTAGTGGCAGAATATGTGTACTCAAACCAACAATTATTGAATTTTTATTATTTGTGACCTGCTCCGTAGACGAGCACCGCTGCACTGAGCGTTTCCCCCACCACTTTTGGGGCGTGGCTTCCCCCTCCACCGCTCCTCCGACCAATGGGATTGCAGGGATTTTCCCGCCAAAACTGCGGACCAATGGGAGCGCAGGAAACTGATCACGTGACCTCCATTTTCACATAAATACAGCGTACCGTTCGCGCGCGACTCATTTGCTCCTTACCCATAATACTGGCTCCTTCAAGAAGGAGCAACAAGAGGGGGCCGGTGCGGAGCAAATGATTTTTGGGGGGTGTATATATAAATAGTTGATAATACGAATATATACGATGGCGGCGACAAAAACGTTTTCGCGAAACGAAAGTTTTGCCGAGGCCCGGCCGCAGTGTACACTCGATGTCTCTCGATCAATGCATTTCATCAGGGCAACACGATAGTGGCGTTTGCGCCTGGACCGCGTTGCCCTGGCTATACCTCATTCATTGGTTGGAGCGTAACGCGCTGGACATAAGATGCATGTCATTTAATTTGTTTCCTCGATACCAAAGTATTGTTGAGGCCCGGCCAGGCTGTGCAATTGATATCTTCAAATTTAAAAGCAATTCGTCTGAAAAAAAAACGGACAACCAAAAGGGACAATTCTAAATTGTTTTCGCGAAACAAAAGTTTTGCAGAGGCCCGGCCAGACTGTGCTGTTGATATCTTCAAATCTGAAATGAGTTCATCCAACAAAAACCGGCCGGCAGAAACCGGCCGGCAGAAACCGGCCGGCGAAAAACGGACGACTCTTAAATTGTTTTCGCGAAACAAAAGTTTTGCAGAGACCCGGCTAGACTGTGTTGTTGATATATTTAAATCTGAAATGAGTTCATCTTACAAAAACCGGCCGGCAGAAACCGGCCGGCGAAAAATGGACGACTCTTAAATTGTTTTCGCGAACCAAAAGTTTTGCAGAGACCCGGCTAGACTGTGCTGTTGATATCTTTAAATCTGAAATGAGTTCATTTGACAAAAACCGGCCGGCAGAAACCGGCCGGCAGAAACCGGCTGGCAGAAACCGGCCGGCAGAAACCGGCTGGCAGAAACCGGCCGGCAGAAACCGGCCGGCAGAAACCGGCCGGCGAAAAACGGATGACTCTTAAATTGTTTTCGCGAACCAAAAGTTTTGCAGAGACCCGGCTAGACTGTGCTGTTGATATCTTTAAATCTGAAATGAGTTCATCTGACAAAAACCGGCCGGCAGAAACCGGCCGGCAGAAACCGGCCGGCGAAAACCGGCCGGCGAAAAACGGATGACTCTTAAATTGTTTTCGCGAACCAAAAGTTTTGCAGAGACCCGGCTAGACTGTGCTGTTGATATCTTTAAATCTGAAATGAGTTCATTTGACAAAAACCGGCCGGCAGAAACCGGCCGGCAGAAACCGGCTGGCAGACACCGGCCGGCGAAAACCGGCCGGCAGAAACCGGCCGGCGAAAAACGGACGACTCGTAAATTGTTTTCGCAAAACAAAAGTTTTGCAGAGACCCGGCCAGACTGTGCTGTTGATATCTTTAAATCTGAAATGAGTTCATCTGACAAAAACCGGCCGGCAGACACCGGCCGGCGAAAACCGGCCGGCAGAAACCGGCCGGCGAAAAACGGACGACTCGTAAATTGTTTTCGCAAAACAAAAGTTTTGCAGAGACCCGGCCAGACTGTGCTGTTGATATCTTTAAATCTGAAATGAGTTCATCTGACAAAAACCGGCCGGCAGAAACCGGCCGGCGAAAACCGGCCGGCAAAAACCGGCCGGCAGAAACCGGCCGGCGAAAAACGGATGACTCTTAAATTGTTTTCGCGAACCAAAAGTTTTGCAGAGACCCGGCTAGACTGTGCTGTTGATATCTTTAAATCTGAAATGAGTTCATTTGACAAAAACCGGCCGGCAGACACCGGCCGGCGAAAACCGGCCGGCAGAAACCGGCCGGCGAAAAACGGACGACTCGTAAATTGTTTTCGCAAAACAAAAGTTTTGCAGCGACCCGGCCAGACTGTGCTGTTGATATCTTTAAATCTGAAATGAATTCATCCGTCGACACCAACAAGCATCGGGAGACATCGAGTGTACACCCCGGCCGGGCCTCGGAAAAACTTTCATTTCGTAAAAACGTTTTAGCACGACGACGCGCTGGGGACACGCGCGTCTCCAGCGCGTCGTCCCCGTATACCTAATGCATTGGCGAGAGCGACGCGCTGGGGACGCGCGCGTCTCCAGCGCGTCTTTCGGCCTATACCTTTATGCATTGGCCGGAACGCGCGCGTCGTCACGCATCGTCGCGCGTCATCACACCAACATGCATCGGGAGACATCGAGTGTACACTCCGGCCGGGCCTCGGTAAAACTTTTGATTCGCGAAAACGTTTTTTGTTGCCGCCATCGTATATATTCGTATTATATACTATTTATATATACACCCCCCAAAAATCATTTGCTCCGCACCGGCCCCCTCTTGTTGCTCCTTCTTGAAGGAGCCAGTATTATGGGTAAGGAGCAAATGAGTCGCGCGCGAACAGTATGCTGTATTTATGTGAGAATGGAGGTCACGTGATCAGTTTCCTGCCCTCCTATTGGTCGGAGGTTTTGGCGGGAAAATCCCTGCAATCCCATTGGTCGGAGGAGTGGTGGAGGGGGAAGCCACGCCCCAAAAGTGGTGGGGGAAACGCTCAGTACAGCGGTGCTCGTCCACGGAGCAGGTCACAAATAATAAAAATTAATATTTGTGCAATTTGTCTACACACGAAGCGACGTTGAAAGGAACAGAAAAATAGGTTAAACCACTTGTGGGCCGATCGCATGGTTGTTCGTATTCGCATTCGCATGTACATACTGTCCGTGGAGGTCTGTTTTTCCCAAAGAGGTGCAGCAACTGCAACGCACCGGGTGTACAGAGCGATGTGAAAGTCTCCTAAACTCCCCACTGATATGTCAACTGCACAGTTTGTAATAAAGGTATCAAGGTTGAAAATCGTATCCTCCTGACCAACCTCTATGGACTCAGGAGGCTATGATGTTAAGTTTGACCTATGGATAATGACCGCGTAATCCGTATTTTGGATCGAAATTCTTGTCGACCTCTCTACTTCACTATATCGATAGTCGTTATACTTTTTGTTTCGTATTATATTTACAAAGGACTCGAGCATAGCATCAGAGAGCGGGTTTTACAGGAACTGCGTGTCGAGGAAACGCGGCAGCAATATCGGTGTTTAATTGCTGAAGAAACTCCATCGGTGAATCCATCGGGTCTACCGACAGACGGAAATTACGGCACGACTTATGTTGAAAAGTCGTCTGGTCCGTCCACTCCCCCCACGGTCCACGAGACCACCACCGGTGGACCCCAGTCGACCGAGACGACGACCGATAGTATCGTGGACGGCGGTGAAAAGGTAAAATCTCTCGCGGATGTGATACCGTCCGCCCCGCCGTTGAATGCGATCCTCAGTGGCGGTCACGCCAACCGGGTGGGTTACGACGTACCGCCACCCCCGTATGAAGCGGTGACGAACCCCTCAGAACCCGAACCGAACCACGCGATCGGCAGTAACGATTTAGAATGGCATCGCGTTTTCGACTCGTTCAACGAGAAACGCATGGACACCGCTTTGAAGTGGACCCCGCCGCCGGTGGCTGAGCGGCCGTTGAGAAAGTGTCTCGAGCGTATAGACGGTTTTCTGAACGCCGACTCGCATCCGGTGAGCGAACAGAATATCTACCACGTTTTAAAATCGTTCGTGGCCCTCACGAATCTCGTGTACGCCGAAACACAGTCGTCTAAGAGACTGGTGCGCGCGTCGTCGGACCGTAATATCGAAACGACGATCCGCGGTTGGGACGCCGGTCGTTTCGATGTTCACAGAGATGTGTTCCTCGAAGCGTACCGACTTCTGTTGCGCGAATACATGCCGAAAAAACCGATCGCCGACAGGGTGGTTCCGTTCGGTTACGACTGGTTCATATTCTCGGGCCGCATGACGTACGCGATCGTCAACGCTCACGTGACGCTGTGTTCGTCGGTCGATCGGACGCCGAACGCCCGTCCGTATTATTCGGACGATCCGCGGGTGGGAACGAAATTCGTCGTCGACGGGCTGAAGAACATATGCAAGAACTTCACGGAATCGCTGGGCTACGAACGGTACGGTTCCAACCGCGTTTACATAGGCGCGGCGTTCCTGTACGCGTGTCTGTTGGAAAAGGCGTGCGCCAGACTGACGGCAAGAGATGCGTTCCCGTTCGATCCGGTAAACGGGCTGTTGCCGGACTACATGGAGACCCTAAACGAAATCCTGACCGATCCGTCCAACCGTTATGACACTTTCAAACTGTTGATCGACGAAATCGGTAGGTCCGAGATCCCGTCGACCGGCGAAGACGAAAAGCGAAAGTTGGAATCCAACGAGATAGTGCCCACCGGAGCGGGTAGAGGTGGCACGAGCTACGACGGTATCTACGGGGATAGGACGTTTTTCGCCCACCGCAGATTGCGCATGTACGCGTACATACGGTCGTACTGCGAACAACTGCCCTCCCTGCAACTACTCGTGCGCGAGAAACAGCTGGACGACGACAAACTGGCCGTGCTGTTGCGAGCTGTGGAACCGATGAGCGACGACGCTCTGTTCTATTTCAACCTCCATTCGCGATCCGGCGGGTTCAAGTTTTCCAACGGTTCGGCCCTGTTCGCCGCTCACGGGCTATCGAAATTCAGGTACGACATGTCCGTGCTACCGTACGGTCGTGTATATGTAGCGGACGGGGCGCGCATACTTTTCGTGCAGAGTAGCGCGTTCACCTTCCACGCGATAGGACAGCTGAGCGACCTCGCGTACGGCGAAGTGGAAAAATCGAACAGGGACCTGATGCCGGCCTGGCTGATGGGACAGAGGCCGTTGTTCCGAGCTGAAAAAAATAAATTGATCGACATACCGTGCGGCTCGCATTTGGAACCGTGCGTCGTGGATACCGGCAGGAGTGCGGGTATGCTATTGAATCCGATCAAGCGGCGGAACACGACCGATTACACGCCGACCGAGGCTTCGTGCGCGCTGGTGGCTTTCGAAGAGAACAACATCGGCGCCGTATACACGTACGTGCGCGAGACAAATATGGACGTCCGGTACAGCCGGTGCACCGTGGCTACTCCAAACTACACGTTCACGACGTACTTCAGTATTTCGCGGTGTAACGTCGACGGTATCGACGGTGAACCGGTCATGTTGAGCTGCTACACCGGGTGTTCCGAACCGAAACCGGATAGCTCGGAGTTCGGTCGCGACGTAAACGGTCGGTTCGACTTTAAATACTGTTCGGTCCGGCTGTTCGTCAAGACCGTCGACTGTAAAAACTATAACGGCGATTCCGTCACCGTGGCGGTGAAACGCGGCGTCGAAAAGCGGGTAAAAAGCAAATCCAAATATTCGGCGGAGGAGTTGACGAACGTCTCGCTGTCGCTGAAGCCCTTCGGCCGCAGTTCGGACGTCGGCCCCGGTCTGCCGGGTTCGATCACCATGTTGTACCGACCCAGGGGTAGCACACAGTTTCCACTGCCGAAATCGTTCGAAAGTCGTAAAATAACACCACGCGTCACGGTGGAAAAACCGGGGGGTGTACAGAGTCGGAGTGGACTCCAGACACGTGGTATTCTGCAATACGAAGAGAAACGCGGTAATGCTGTTGGACGCGATAGAAAAACGAGTCTGCGTGTCACCCATACGTTCGAGGATACGCGACGACCGCGATAACACCGATTGGGCCGATCTGTTGGAGACGGCCTCGGACGTTCTGAAGAACGACGTACCGGGTATACTCGAAATAGATTCCGTACACACCAACCGTTTGTACGCATACTTCCGGGACGAGTAGCAGTTTTGCGTTTCCGCACATTTTTTGTTGTCGTTGCTGTTGTTAATTTTCTTTACCGGTTTTCACCGCGCGATGTTAGAATCACGTCGTAACGTTCGGTTATCGCTTCTCCAGCCCTGGCGCGCACGTCGTCCATGTGTAACGAATTGTTTATGTACGCCATCGTGGTGTTCAAGTCGCGGTGTCCCACCGATTCGCTGGCGGTCGTAGCTCCGTATTTGGAGTTTATGGTGCCGAGGTATTTACGCCGTTGCGAATGCCATCTGATGCCTTTGGTTCTGTTTCTGTTGCTGAACAGACTCCGATACACGCGATCCAACATGAGTTCGAGCTGTCGCGACGAGCATGTGAAGAATCTGATGTTCCCACCGCATTTCGAACTATCGGCACCGCCGTCCTCTCGTGACAGCCACCCGTTGTCACTTTCCTCGTCGGTGCCACTGCCGCCGCTGCCGCTGCTGCTGCTGCCGTGATCGTCACCGCCGCCGGCGTTCTGCGATTTTCTCTTATGCCCGCGATTGGTTCGCTCGCATTCTCCATTTTTGTACAACGGACTGGTCGTTCGTAACGCGATGATCCGACCGTAGAGGTCGGCCTCCCTCGACAGGACCGACGCCGGTAGGAACACGTTTACGAACACGCCTTTCGTCAGAACCTCCAGACGACCGCCGGCCAGTAGTGTTCTCACGTCGTCCACCGAGAACTTCAACACCGTCGATTTGATACGGGCGCCGCTGAGGAAACCGAGTATGTACGCGAACGAAAATTCGAATATCGTCCTCTCATAATTGACGCGGCCAGGCGTCGTGTGGGCCGCCGCGACGTCTGTGGTGATTTCCACTCTCGTATCGATCGGTCGGTCCCTTTCTTCCGTCGTCGCGTGACGCCGGACGTCTCCACCGGTGTGGGACCACAATTGTTTCCCGTTCTCCCGGTCGTGCGATCCGCTGTCGAAGACGTATTTCCGTATGCCGGACTTCAAATTATCAACACAACAACGGAGGATACGAGACTCCTCGTCGTCGTTGAATACCAACGACCTTTTGCAGCGTGCCGCGGACAGCAATCGCTTCGTACGATCGTCACCGAGCGCGTTGGTGATGGCGTCCATACGCCTGTAGAACGTCGAAAACCTCACGCCGCCGAGACCACTGAAGTTGTCTATGTACTTTCTACATTCTTCCGACAGGTCGCCCATCGCCGAAGCGCCGCCGGCTTTCAGATACGCCATTATGGATCGTATAACGCGTTTAGTATAGCTTTCGCGTCTCCCCCTTTCGACTATCATGAAGAACAGAAATTCATACAGGACCGATCGCGAGAACGAACCCCTTCTGAACGGTTCGAAATCCGTTAGGTAGCGGAGATGCGAACGCACCACCTTTTCGGACGCGCTCAACGTCGGTTGGTCACCGTATCTGTGGAATACGGTTTCGTGCGGGACTTCCGTTATGTCGGCCACACGCGACGTTCGCGAATAAAAATCGTCGTCGGTGACGTCGATTCCGACATTACCGCTCGCGTCCGGTCGCGGTCGATCCGGTACGACGACGCGCGATCCGTCGCGTCGCGAGTTATCGTTCCTCCTGCCGTGCAGGTTTCCGAAACTCTCCGCTATGCTTTTACCTTCCAGGAAGACCGGTAGATCCGACAGGAAAGCCCGTTTCAGCCGATCCACACGAGGTGGCGTCACAATTCGGGCCGTCGTCGGACGGACGGGACCGACGTCATGAACGTCCGCCTCACCGTTTGCGGATCTCGTCGACGACCTCGGACCGCCGTCGTCCCACCTGACAGCCTTCACGACTTCCGCAAGGCTCACACCGCTCATCGCTTCGCAGCCGGACGGAAGCCGACGCAAGGGGCGATGAGTCTAGACGTGAAATACTTGTTGCGAGATTGCTACGTGCCCTGCGTGACGGCCTATTTAGGACAGGAAATATTCGACACGCATCCGTTCCTCAAGAACCTGTACGACACGCCGGATATGAGGAATGCGAGCGTTAAGGCTATCTACATGTTTTCCGAACGACACGAATTCACGAACGCCGACGCGGAATCGTTTCTATTGAAAAACGGATTGGTCCTCCTGCCCTTGTTCTTGCCTGCCAACTATGTCAGATACGCGGACGAGCGTGCGATTTCGGACGTCGTGCTTACCATGTATTCACCGATGTTGGTGGGAATCTGGGATAGAGCTCTAGATAATATCGATAGAATCGACACTGCAATCTCTCAAGCGGCGTCCACATCGTCGGCGGCGACACCGATGTCCGCAACACCGATATGGATCCATGTACAGAGGGATTCGGCGCCGCTGAAAGAAATACACAAGCGTATCGGCGATCGCCTCTTCAGCATGAAGTACTGCAGCGGGGATCCTGTTTTCAAACCGATGTCGCAGACTACCGCGAACGGCGTCGAACGCAGCGGCCGATCCAACCTGTCACGAAATTGGTAAAACGGCTTTTCTCGGCTGGGAAAGTGGGAAAAGAATAAACAGAATTTTTCCAGTTAACAATGAACTTTATCATTTATTAAAACCCTCACCCCAGCTACGTAACATGGGACCGTCGTCCGCGACGTCGTCCAAGAGACATTTCACCGTCAGATCCGTCATCACCCATTCCCTCTGGACGTAATTGATGATGTGTCCCAGATCGTATACGATATTGTTGACCTTCATCGTCAGCCTGTAATCGTGGTTCACGATGACATTTTGAAACGCCGAATCCATCTTCTTCGCGTTGTGCCCCTGTTTTCTTATCAACGATTTCACTTCGATGAACGTTTTGGCGTAGTCCAGCGTTTCCGTCATGACGGTGTCCTGATCCGTGGTGGTGTTGAACATGTTCGTGACGCCGTCCGGCGTGCCCTTGCTGCCGGAGAGTGCGACGTGCATCGCCTGGCGCCTGGCGTCCGGTCCGACGGGATAGATACGTCCACGGTTGTAACCGTCGAACGACAGGTGGCGCACCAGCATCACGAACCCGTAAGGGACGTGCGGTCCGTATAGCTGCGAGAGCGATACCAGAGTTTCGTTCAGCTGTCCGTTCAAACGAAATGCCGAACCCCCGTGTTCTTCGGTATGACAGTAGGCGAACGTGTTGCCGAACAGATCCTTCACCCGTTTCGAATAGTCGGCCTTGCCGCCGTCGGAATCCTCCCGTAGGTGTTTCAGCAGACCGGATATCCTAAACGGGTTGGTCTGGCTGAACGTCAAGCGTGTACGATAGAAGTAGCAGTACATCGCTATCTTGGGCGACAGACGCATCAGCGTTTCGATGAAACACCTGCCGCTGTTCACGGTTACAACGGATACGTTGTCGCCGTCGAAATCTAATTGTTTGTTAGTGATTATCTCGGAAGGCAACGTTATGTAGGGGTATCCGTTCTTTTTCACTTTCGTAAAAGTCGTAATCGCGTCGGAAGAGAAGACCGGGTCTCGTTTCACGATGGCCGCGATCTTGTTCATGTTCACATTTCTAAATACACCCTCCATCACGTGCGCCGGCAACCCGATCTCGTCCGGCCGTAACGTGGGGTCGGGCAGCACTTTGCCGTACATGCAGTTCAACATTTTCCCCGGTATGACCACCTGTTTCAGAAAGCTCTTCCCCCCCTGCGTTTGATCTTTGATACTCTTGTTGACCAATTCGGTTTCGTTCATGGATTTCCACAGGCGCTGCAGTACGGCGTCGGTCGTGCATTTCACCGGCTTCGGTTTGTTCTTCCGCGTTTGGCGTTTCTGTCCGCCACCACCACCGCCGTTATTCCAGTGTAGCCTGTTGTCCCTCCGGATGAAAACCTTTTTTCTCTGCAGCTCGCGCGGTCCCATCCCGTCCAGACGACACAGGCGACGCAGTACGGTATCGTAGTGGTGCGTGCACTGGGTGACGGGCGCCGTATTGATGTACCTCCGCATGTTGTACCTGTAACGCGTGCGTATCACCAGCTGTTTGAGCTTCATGTAAGCGCTGTTGAATCGATTGCGTAGATATTTGCGTTTAGCACGGACGTCGGGCGGACAGTTCTGATCTTGGGTTTTCGAACACCTGTTTATGCGGTCAAAGCATGATCTCAGTTTTAGCATTTCGGCCGGCGTGATCGCATATCTGTTCATGTCATCCCTGTCCCACGCGTCGCACACGCTGTAGCTGTCACCGACACCCCTGAACCCGTTCGTCGGAACCGTGACGCCGGACCGGTTTCCCACGACGAACGGTCTGTCCGTGAAACGCGGGTCAAAACCGACGTGCGCTCCGATCGTCGACACCATAGTGTTTCCTTCAGTCGGACGGACAGAAATGAATGGCCTGGTTTGCATTCGATTCGCTCCGTTCAATACTGTTCACGATCGAACGTCGACAAACATTAAAACAAACCCACGATTTGTAGAGGGTATTAAAAAAATAAACACAATTAAAATATAAGGTTTATATTTTTATGAAATAAATGTTCCGAAAAAAGGTACATGGGACTCAGGAGGTTAGAGAGAAAGAGAGAGAGAGAGAGAGGACAAAAATGAGAAACACAAGTGTGAAAACCAGTCACAATTGGATGTGACTCAGCGATTCAAAGAATCAGCGATACTCGGTACAGGACGTGAGTAAGCAAAGTCTCCGTTCTATTCGTATCGCGTTCGACCCCTCCCCCCTCCCTCCGTACTTCCATCGTTATTGCCAACACCGCGGAATTCCGTTCACCGGTGTTCTCCACTTCATTCGTACAGTAGACGTGTTCCGAGGCGAATCGTGCAACCCGTGTGGAATAGAAAATACTTTACCGCGTATCCCAGTTTTCTTTTTGCCGTCCATCCATCATTGACATGTCGAAAGACATGGACGGATTTCGATTGTCGTACACGAATAGCTCGGAAGTTACGACGGCGTCGCCGCACGACCTATCGATCACCACCGGGATCATACAGCATACGTCTCGTGTCACAGCACCAGTTACCGGGACCGGGGTTTTCCCGTTATCGTCGCCGCCGGTGAGAGACGCCGCCGTCACGTCCGCCAACGTCACGTCCGCCGCCACGGTGATCGGAGGAAAGAAGAACGACACCCCGCCACCGAACCCTGTTGTGCGCACGGCGGAACCACCTGAGCCGGCCGGAGGATTACAGCGGAAGATCTTAGATCTGTGCGATTCAGTGCTACTGGTGAACAGCGACATCGAAGACACGTCCATCCTCATACCCGAGGCGAAGGAGAAGATGTTGCAGGCCGAACGGCCTGCCGCAACGTCGGCTGAGTTTAAAACGTTGAACCTGCTACGTAGAGGATTCCTGGCGTACATGAGAGCCAAGCGTTTCGATAGAAGTGGGCCGTCTCGTGGCAGAGACGCTCTGGAAATATTCTGTTGCAAGTTACCACAAAAGAAGAAATATTATTTTTACAAAAAAGTCCAGCTCGTAGAGTTGCATTGGGAAAGGATACAGGCCGCACGAGAAGGAGAAGACGACAACACGATATACGATACGTTCGACCTGATCAAAAGCTACATGAAATGTTTCGCCATACTCGCCGAATTCACTTTCGAATTATTACCGCCGATACCGCTGAGAAACAGCGGTCTGTCAAACGTATTGGTTGTAGATAAAATATGGAACCATGATAAAGAAAAACTAGTGTACATCCCTTCGTACGAAGCGCTGGTCGGCGACCTGTTCACGGACCATACGATGTTTGCTCTGAAGAGATTCTACGGCTGCGAAAACATCGTATTCATCTCGACTCTGCATACCGCACTTTTCGCCAACCACGATGTTCTATGCGAACCCGCTCGTCACACTCGGCAGACCGACGGCGCGGTGAAACGGCCCGCCGAGACTACCGCCGCGCCGGCAGAACGAGTCCCGAACAAGTCGGATAAACCTCTGAAGAAAAGAAAATTGGCCAACCCCGGCGGTGCTGGAGCAGGAGGACCGAGTAACAGGACGACATGCTCGGAGCGCGCGCCCCGAGAAAACCAGCCTGCGGATCAGCCGGACCCGAGAACGTCGCAGCGCAAACCCTTCGCCCGCCCAGGTGAATCATCGACTGTTAAGCCCAGAAATCCTACGCTGATAGTTTTGAAACAACCTTTTGTAAACGATAATCAGTGTTTAGTCTGTCCGATATCCATCGAGGTACACCTGGCCAGTCACATAGTGTACAACTAGTAGTCTTTCCGTACAAAAAAAAAAAAGATTTTCATAAAATAGCGTTGTAGTTACTAATTGTAGACCAAAGTCAATCAGGGATCAGCATTTCATGTGTGCACTAGTCATTTTTTAATATTTATTTTAATTTATTAACTACTGTAGTGGTGCGCTTAAGTTAATTTATGTGTGTTTGGTGGAATAAATGAAGAAACTTTGACAAAATAAATTGGTTTTTTCATTATCCTCACAATTTCCACATTTCTTGGTAGGAGGATGTGATTCTCAACACTATGGTTGAAAAAAGGATAAAAAGTTTACACGTTTAAAAACACAAGTTTTGTATTTGTATGAAATACATGTACAGAAAGAGGGCCCGAGGAGCTCAGATAGCAGTATCATCGGTGTTGTCTTCCAATTTCAAAGCGTTGCGCGTGTAAACGGCCATGTGAACACTGCCTTCTCTGTCGATTCGGAATCTGATGTAAGAGGAGATGAAAATCGCGTCGACTCCTTCTTCCGGTTCTATTTCCGTCACAGTCCAACGTTTGGAATCGTAGCTGGTGTAACGCAGTCGATTTTCGGAACTCACCTTCCCATAAGTGCCGACAATTCTGATGGCGGAACGGCGTGTCAGCTGTGGTAAATTCTTTATAAATCCGTCCGCCGTCTCGTTGGAATTGCCGGGAGCGCCGTAGCCGTACGACGTTCCTCCGCCCACCGGGTTGAAGTGCATCAACGAAGAAGAAGACATCCCACCGGCTCTTGCTCGCGATACTGACATCGCGTGTGCGATTTTATTTCTCTCTTGGCGGAGTTTCACTTCTTTGCAGAGTTTTTCAAAGCACACCTTGTAGATATTGTTGAGACACTCGTAGAAATAAGTTCCAAAAAATATGTTCAGATCCACATTGTAAACGGTGGTGTTCTCGGTTGCCGAATCCGTGTAGTGTTTGGTCTTGAGGCACCCGAGGAATACAAGTTTTATAGGAATGTTGATGTTGCATTCCATGAATCCGTAGTTGTTGACCGATCCGAAGGAATTGAACTTGCACGACTTGGTCAGGTTTTCTCTCGACAGACAACAGCTCACCGGAGACAAGTGGTTTACGACATGCAGGGTCGCGTTGCTCGCAGTACTGTCTAGGGACACCATGAAAGTTTTCACCGTAGATATGATTTTATTGAAAAGCTCCTTCGGGTTCGACGCGGAGTCCAAGAGGCGTATGTCGTTCCGCAATCGGATCAGCGCTTTTCCCGTGGTTACACTTTTAGATTTACACTGGGAGAATAGACGCAGGGTTTTCAATATATTGGAAAAAACGCATCTCACGTCGAAATTAGTGCTGAGGCCATCCTCACCGTCGTTCATGGTTATCTGTTCGCCGCCGCACCAGAAAGTTGTTAACGTGGGCTTCACCGTCGGATCGGAAAAATCTTCAAATCCGTTGTCGTCGTCGTCGTAGGTCACATAATCGGCGTCGCCGTCGACTTGATTTTCAACAGTGTCTTCTGCGTATTTGGAACAGGAGTCCAAAAAAGAATTTATATCCTTTTCTTTGGCATTTCTTATGCTTTCATTCAGTTTATTATCGGGATTTTGAATTTCGGGGGGTAAAAAACTCGGTACCTTCATTTTTTTACTGCCGTTATCCGATCCTCCGGGCGTATTTTCTTCCGACGGTCGTTTTCTTGCGGGTCCGGTCGTCACGCGGGTATCCCCCCCGTCGACGAACTCGTTGAACCGCTTCACGTAGTCATCGGCGGCACGAGATGCGGTGCGCTCATTTCCAGTGTCACAGTCCCATGCGGGCGATTCGGTTTCGTCCACCACCGACATCCTCTCGGCAAGCCTGACAACGGGATTGATAAAGAAGTATAGTGTATCTCGATCGATCCGGGACGACCGTCTGTCGACGTTCTTACGTCGTCTGCTCGTTCACCGCTCGTAATTGGTGGGTTTTCCCACCGCCCCCCACCCTTCCCTCCGACCGTCACTGCCCCTCCTCCCACCTCTTACCGCCAACATTTTTTTTGGAATTTCTGGGCCATTGTTGAGGGGGGGGGCGACTTTTCCGATATCGTTTGTGGACCTTTCGGCATCCATTGAATCGTTTTCGTCAACTCGCGAGTATCTGTCGGCGGATAAAGCCCTTTCCCTCAACCAAACGGATACGAACAACAGGACCGCCGCTACGAGTACGACCCACACGCCGAAACGTTTGGCTATATCCCAAATCCCGGTGAAAATATTCTCGGCTTTTTCCAATATATTGCCCGCAGTTTCGTTTAAAACGTGCGGAGCGTCGAGAATCACTTGACCCAACATTTCCCCCAGGGACGGTGTCGATCGACATACGTAAACGTCGGTGGGATCGACGTAGTCGCTCGTTTCTAATTTATCCGTACCGACGCCCATGGGATCGCAGTGGACACACGGTGTCCGTCCCGACCACTCGTCGGCACACGACGTTTCTTTGATTACGCGCGGATAACGGTCGCAATAGCTCTCGTACACCGCGGAACCGGCCCTCTCCAGTTCGGTCGAACAGGACGCGTATCTCACGCGGCACGACCTGATTTCTTTCGTCTCCCTGTCGCGGAACACACGCCAACAGCCGGTGGCTCTCTTCGCGCCTTCGGACAAGGCGGTGAAAATCGCCGCGGACCCTCCGGTCGTCAACGCGAATCCGAAAAAAAGGCCTTTGGTGATTATCGGCCGCCCTCTGTCCAGTGTCTTTTCCATAGCTTTTACCAGTCTTGCCGTTCGCCCGTCGGTCATCAGCGATGCGCGTATATCGTCCGCCGTACCGTACACACGTTTTTCAAACAGTTCGGGAGGGATTTCGGGTAGATCGCGCAAACGTCTCGCCAGATCCTCTATGGCCGAGTCCGGATAGGCGGTCCGTAATGTTCGCGTTAGGTATTCGACGAACCGCGGTTGGCGGAAAACGCTTTCGGCGGGCACCCGTAACGAGTCCAACAGGTTTTCCACCCGACCGAGGCGTATGTCGCGCATCACGTCTCGTATATTCAGAGCGGAACTACCGCCCGTGTCCACGACAATGCGGAACGCGTCTCGAGCGCTTCCCGTCGCTCTCGCCACCGCGCGTGACAGCAAAGCGCGCACCAGGTCGTCCGTGATTCCACCGTATCGCCCTCCATTCGTTAGAGTTCTAGATGATGACTTTACCGAGTCCAGGACTTCGTCAGCCGCCGCTTTGGATTTGAATACTACCTCGCCCGCGCTCTCCAGTGTCCTGAGGGCGCGCAACACCGATTCGCCCAACGTCATCGCGTCCGATTACTTACCCTCCTGAGCCCCACGTACCTTTTTTCAGCACATGTATTTCATACAAATATAAACCTTATGTTTTAATTGTGTTTCTTCGAAAATCGTATCCTCCTGACGGACCTGTCGGGACTCAGGAGGTTAGATCGGGATACCGACGTAACGTTGAGATACCCAATCGGGATACCGATTTTCATTCACACGAGATCGGCATCCCGATGCGAGGTCCCAACATTTTTTCCAACAGTCTCGCGGGGATCCCACAACGCGGATGCGGAGGTTCACCTTCGTGGAGCTTCGACCGGTTCGAATGGCCGTCAGCATTTTCATGATGGTCCCAAAGCGAAAGCTCAACAGCTTCTTCGCACATCCAACAGAATTTACTCTGAGGTGTGGGTTCGACCCCCCATCGCGAGAGTCGGTCGTGATGTTCTAAGCTCGTCGTCTCCTCCATTCCGAATAGGCACTTATAAATTTGGAAAAAATGGACGTACTGCAAAAGGCCTGGTATGGCGAAAAGGGTTTGCTCCTGTGGTTCACAACGTGGATAGAAGAATATAGAAAGCGATTGGTCGAGGCGTACGGCCTCATAAATCGAGAACTGATTCCGACGCGACAGTTCGAAAGAGCGCTCGTCTGGTGTATGTACGTATTCGATATAACCGTGTTGACCCACCAGATGGTGAGCATGGTACGCGAGACGGACGGCCAGCCGATACAGAGCGTGTATTACATGGATAACATCGGCCTGATCGAAATACTACAGAGATTGGAAAACCAGATGAACCAGTGTCGCGCGACTTTTGACGAGCTCCTGACGGTAGACGCTATAAACAGATTGTACGTGGTTCTGTCCGACGAGGAGACGGGCGGTTCGAAAGAGAAAGCGGTAGAAAGATTCGAATCCGAATTGCGCTTGTTGATAAATCGGAAGGCCGACATCGGTACGGATTCAGATGCGAACCGCTTGCCCGTCGGAGTGCATTCTTATACGCCCGACTCGGATCAGGCCGATCTGATGAACGAAATATTGAACTTCAAGGGTGATATCGACCCGCAGATCTTGGAATTGGCGACGTCGCTGGAGATACTGCGCGCGAGTAGCGACCGCGAGGCCGTACACACGGTCAACCTACAGCAACGGCTGCCGCCGAATATCGTGCGCGATATAAAGCTCATAACGGTTCCCGGCGACGCGTCCATGGCCCGCCAGATTACCGAATCGTATCTTGCCTTGCTTTGTGAAACCGTCGACGACGTGCGTGTTTATCGCATGGACTACGGTGAGCTATTGAGCAAATGGAGAGGCGAGAGTGAAAAGAATTTCGAACGCATAATGCTATGGATGTTGGATAAAGCGCGGGAGAATGCCGCGGAAGGTCGTTTTTTCGATGTACTATGGATGGACGACGTACAGGTGCTGATGAGTCAGCGAACGGATTCGGGCGGTGAAGACTATTTGAACGTAATTAAAACGACGATGTTGCAAATAATGGACGTCTTCAATAAGGACAAACGTCTCAGCCGCTTCGCCGTGCTGTTCAGTACGGGTGTCGAGCAACTCGAAATCGACGCCGCTTTCAGACGGCGTATCGACAACGTGTACGAAATAAAACGGATGGGCGATTCGCCCGCATTCAAAGACCTGGCCATCGAACATCTGCTTTCCATGGTCAAAATAAACGTCGCCGGCGACGCCCTGGAACGTCTCAGACGTGTGAACAGCATGAGCGAATTACAGCGTCTGGTATACGCCTACTACGTGCACGCGAGATTCGTTATAGGAACGGAGTTTCACATAGCGCCGCGCGACTCCGAAGTCTACTCGCTACAACAGCTCAAACGTTATTACAATCTAAACGGTGGTGTCGTGATCAACGGCGATACGAAATATCAAATCTTACAGGCGGTGGAAACCGGCGACGGACCGAGATACTTTTACAGGCCGGGCGAAACCGATGCCCGTAATTTGTCGAAAGAAAATGCGGACGTCACGGTTTATGTCGTACGTGACGACCCTACGGATAACGAGATGTGAAAAATCCAAAGAGGAGGTGAGAAGTTCAAAAAAGATTAAACAATATTTTGCAAAAAAACATATATATTATGAAATAAAATAAAATTAATAACAGAGAAATCTGCGAATCGAAGACGAGCGTCGCTGCTGGGTCGGAAGTGGTTGTTGTTGTTGTTGTTGTTGTCGTTGTGGTGGTGGTGGTGGTGGTGGTGGTGGTGGTGGTGGTGGTGGTGGTGGTGGCGGTGGTGGTGACAGCGGTAAGCCCTGCGCATCGGTCGTCCATGCACGGCCGGAGAGTTTCAGTGGTGGCGTCCGATCATCCGTCCTATCGAAAGAAACCCGTCTGTTCTTCAGCAGATTCTCTTTTGTCCTCTCGTTGACCGCGTACCTCGCCACGAAGGAGCAGGGGTGTCCGCCGGTTTGGCGATAGACCGACGGCCGCGCCATCAGTGATGATAAGTTGGTATACGAAGGGTTGTCCACCGCAGCTTGCGGGAATCGAGATTGGAAGATCACCTTTGATTCCTCCATACCGTAGCCGCACGCGTGCCAAATGTCTTCAATCCTTTTCTTCTGCGATTGAACGTCGATGACTAGCATGTTCAACATGCGCTTCGCATCTTCCAAATCCTTAATAATACGAGTGATTGAATTCTTCGCCGGCTCCGCGTAGCGCAGATCATAGCGTGACGCACCGGCCGCTGCTCTCGCGATACCGGTCGTGGTGGTGGCTACGACGACTTCGGCGGGAACCGGAGTTGCGGTTTCGCCAGGTGGTCCGAAACAGTTCTCGTTTTGTGGTCCGACACAGTTCTGGTGTTGGCGTACCAACGCAGATTTCGGTGTGACGGCAGGGGGTGAAGACTTAGGGGGTGAAAATGTGTTTTTCAGTTCTTCTATAACGTCCCCCATGGAGTGCGGCTTGTCGTCGGACGGTGGTGATGGGCATCGCGTTGGAATAGCGCCGCGTTGCCCCGGCTTTCCTTTCTTTATTTCCGCGTATCTTTCGGTCGGCACTGCTGGCAGCGGAATGTTGTAGTTGCCATATTCGAACGCGCCGACTTCTTCCGTTGGATTACTTTTCCTATTACTTTCCGAATTGTATGTCATCACCATGTAACCGTTGTTGTCGACGACATCAATCGGTGCCGCCGGTACCGCCATACTTGTTGTTGTCGAACAGATTGCGTAAGGAAACTGAGCCCGGCGTAGACCGGGCGGCAGCATTCGCAGTGTCAGGTGGGGGGACACTGCCACTTGTGGTAGTTGAGTCGTCGACGATACCTCGCTCGACCCCCCACCACCTCTCTACCTCTTGAACATTCTGCGCTATATCGATTCGTTTTTCCGACACAACAAACAAAAATGGACAAGTTTTACTTTATGAAAATCGATTACGAAGACGACACCGGATTGGGAACTTCGTCCGACTGTGAAAACCCTCGAGCTACGTGCACCCTGCGCGTTTATGGAAAAAATGAAGACGGCGATACTGTTATATTGGAACTGTTTCACTACCGACCCGATTTCTTCATATCTTTTCGCAACCGAGACGTGTGCATGCGCAATCTTAAACGCATCAGAGAACGTCTACAGAGTTGCGCCGCGTCTCCGAAGTCGGACATCGACGACCGACGGTCGGTGGTGGTATCTCACATCAGAGGCGTGGAAACGGCGACCGGTTACAGTTCTTTGATAATTTTCAAAGATCACCAGGACGCCGGGGGTTGTGAAGACTACGGCTGTACGGATCTATCGCTCGCCTACCGTGTTTATGTGAGTTGTTTCAGCCACATCAGGGCGGCTGTACGCGAAATCCTAGAAATCGCCCGGGACACGGCGGTCGAACGTGGTGTCTACAACGGCGCTGCGGATCTAGAGAGGGATGTTCACTTTTATGAAAGCTCGTTGGATGCCCACCTGCGCGTAGCCGATAGACTGAGACTGTCCCCTTGCCAGTGGTGCCGGTTAGACACGACGGTGTGCGAGATCGTGTCCGAACGCGTTTTGCCGCGTACGGGAAAGAAGATCTACAGGATGTCTTATGATTTTCTACAAAACGTGGACAAGACCCTACTGGAGAGAGAGGGACGACTCGAATTCAGACTGCCTTTTTCGGAGATGCCGAACGAGATTGAAAACCAACTTCCGCCGCCGGTATCGGTGATGTCTTTCGATATAGAATGTCTGGCGAAGGATATCAACGTCTTCCCCACGCCGGATGTATGCGGCATTATTCAGATATCCGTGGTGGTGGCGCCGGACGCGTTGAATCGTCCGGCGTACAACGGCGGCGGCGAGGAGTCCGTATACAGGTGTTTGTACACGGTGAACGAGTGTGATAGAATCGATGACGTGACGACCGTGAAGTGTTTCGATAACGAATGCGAAATGCTGGCAGCCTTCTGCACGGACCTGTTGGACGAGGATCCGGACATAATAACGGGCTACAACATCGAAAACTTCGATTTCCCCTTTCTGTTCGCACGTCTGTCGGTTCACGGCTTGGAACCGGAACTCGGACGGTTAGGACTGTTGTCGGCGTGCGTCAAGAACACGGACGGGAAAGGAGGGCGGGGGAAGAGATACGCATCCTACATACAGAAATCGAATTTCACCACGATAAAAGGACGAACGCTGTTCGACGCCTGCGTCTTCGTGAGGAAGGAGTTCACCATGCGTTCTTACACGCTCAACGCTGTATCCGAACACTTTCTGAAGACGAGAAAAGACGATGTCCACTACACGCAGATACCGGCGTTATTCGAAGCCGGTCCTCAGGGTCGCGCCGTGTTGGGCCGCTACTGCATGAAAGACTCGCAGCTCGTCTTGGACCTGGTGTTCCATCTGCAGGCGTTCGTCACCATGTACGAACGCTGCAAGGTGTTCAAAACCACGCTGGACTTCACGCTCGACCGCGGCCAACAGGTTCGCATAACGGCCATGCTACTGAGATGGTGTTCGGCGCGCCGGATTCTCATCGACGATCGCACCACGCCCAACGAGGTATTCTACCAACGCGCCAAATCGGATATGCGCGAACGTCTGTTGGATCGCCACGCCGTGGGTACGTCCGAGGAACGCGGCAACGCGAACCGGGCGAGCAAACGCCATATAGTCGAAGAAGAGGAGCGAGACGAGGAGGACGAGGACGACGGCGAGGACACGCGCGAGGACACGGGTGCGGCGGACCGCGCCGAAGACGACGGGATCGGCGAGGACAGAGGGGGGAAGACGAAGAGTACGGGCTACGACGGTGCGGTGGTAATCGAGCCCAAACGGGGTTTATACCACGATCCGATCGTGTGTTTGGACTACGCCTCGCTGTACCCTTCGATAATGATAGCGCACAACCTGTGCTATAGCACGATGATTTTGAACACGACGGACGGACGTACGCTGTATGAAAAGGGCGAGGCGGTCCGTTCTCCGGTCGGCCGTTATTTCCTGAAAGCTCGTGTCAAAAGAGGCGCACTGCCTTCCATCCTGGAAATGCTGATAACCAGCAGGGCCGAGGTGCGAAAACGTATGGCCGGGCTGAACCAAGACTCCATAGACTACATTCTACTCAACGGACAGCAGGGGGCGTTGAAAATAGCGGCCAACTCCATCTACGGTTCCACCGGTTGTCAGAAGGGGAAGCTCTACTTTTTGGAAATCCCCTCCAGCGTCACCGCGTACGGCCGAGAGATGATTGTATCCACCAAAGAGTTTATCGAGAAGAAATATCCGGACAGGCGAATAGTGTACGGAGATACGGATTCCGTCATGGTACACATGGTCGGATGGACTACAGTACAGAAACGTCAGATATGGGAGTGTACGGAAGCCGGTATGGAGATGGCCGATTCCGTGACACGCGAGATAGACCGCGAACCGATCAGACTGCAATTCGAAACGGTATACCTGCCGTTTTTGCTGGCCAACAAGAAGAGGTACGCCGCCGGTGTCTACAAACATTTGGAAGATATCAAGGTGTTGGCCGAAACGCGAGGTGTCGAGGCGGCTCTGGACACATTGAACTCGATGAAAAAGCACATCGTGTGTAAGGGTCTCGAGGTCGTCAGGCGGGACAACTGTTTATTGGCGAAAACCACGTTGCAAAACACCATAGACATGATAATGGACTTGAAGCGTCCGGAAGACGTGGTGTCCATGCTGCGACAAGATCTACTGCGGCTACTGCGCGGAGAAGTGAATATCCGCGATCTCATCATTTCCAAAGAGTGGTCGAAGAGAACGAAGAACCCCACGCCGCACGATTGTCTGGCGCAGAAAATGTTAGAGAGGAATCCGGGCGAGGGACCGCGATTGGGCGATCGCATACAGTATATAGTTATCGAATCGCCGGACGGAAGGGCGAAGAGGATGTCCGACAGGGCCGAAGACCCGTTGTACGTGTTGGAACACGGACTGGCCGTCGATTACGCGTACTACGCGAATAACCAACTGCTGAACCCGCTGACAAACGTGTTGGCGATCGCCATGCCGGAACTGTCGAAAGACGAAATCAAAGATATGCTCTGGCCTTCGGCGGGATGCGCGGGCATACCGGAACGGCCGAACAGGAAATGCGGTGGCGTCAAACGACCGAAGAGACTCACCAAACACAACACCGTACCGGCGAAAAACAGGCTGATCACTTCGTATCTCACCGAGCGGGGACAAACGGCGGACCCGCTTTCGACTACGACGGACGTCGGAGACGACGGGGGAGAGCTGCGCGATATCGAGGATATCTGCACACGTCTGGAGAACGAGTGCAAGGTGTGCAAAAACGGAGACGAGGTGGCGACCGCTTCGTGCAAGAACCGGGATTGTTCCGTGTTATACGAACGTTACAAACAGAAGAGGCGCATAATCTCGGCGGACTACGACTTGAAAAACAAAAGCTATGCCAAAGTTTTGGGTTTCCAGTAATGTTTTTATTTTTTTCTGAAAATTCACTGAGGAGCGTCGAGACAAATTCACACGACGATTCTTCGAGCGTATATCTGTGTGGTCGATACTTTCAATCTGGTTGTACATGCTAAGTGATCAAGTCCATCGGTACGTTCGCTTTCTCCAGGCTACGCACGAAAAGATGGTCAAGCCGACCGAAGTCGACAACAACGCCGCCGCCACCACTACCACCCAACGTTCTACCAGAGGATCTGCACCTCAGAATAAAAGGAAATCGGACAGCAGCGACGACGAAGGTAACAGCCGCAAAATGTCACGTAAAAATCCAACGGAAGGTCAGAAGACCGTCTCGCAGCAGGATCAGCAGATCAAACAGCAGGCGGTCGAAACAGACTGTTGTGACGACGAGGCTAGGAGCAGCGACAGCGGCGCCTCGCTTTCCAAAAAGAAGAAATCACTCACCGCACCACAGTTTAGAAAATTGCAAGAAATCGAAGACAAGTCGCAGCTATGCGTCATCGGCGAAGCGGAGGCGAACATTCTGCCGAGAAAAGTAAAGTTTATGAATCACACGATTGACGTGATGTACGATTCCAGAGTTCACATGTGGTTCAAAGCGGACGATTTCGCCAAGGCGTTGGGTTACAAAAATCATAAATCAGCGATCGAACGTTACATAAACCCGTCGTTCGTTCGGACTTTTCCCGAAGTGTTGGACATGTCGCGGACTAGATACGGAGATGCGTTTCGTCTGTTCTCCGTCAACTCGAAAGTGTTGTTCATCAACGAAGCCGGCGTGTTACAACTGCTACTGCGCAGCATGATTTCCAACGACATCGCAAACAAACCTTCGACGCAAAAGGCCGAAGAAGCACAACAACAACAACAACAACAACAAGACTCGGTGGCGACGAGCGTCAACCAAGGGACGAGATATCACCCCAAGCCCAAACTCAGCGCAGACTGGATAAACTACCAGATACAACCGTCTCTGATAGCGTTTTCCGAAGCGGCCAGGAACGGTATCACCGCACAGGAAGAGCGCCAGCTACAATCGATGAATCAATCTTTCAACCAATAGCCTCCTGAGTCCAATGTACCCTATTTTTTGAACATGTATTTCATACAAATATAAACCTTATGTATTAATTGTGTTTCTTTTTTAATATCCTTTACAAACAGTTGGTAGGTTTATATTTATTAACGTCCGATTGCGGGAAAGAAATGTGTCAGCCACGAATGCCAAAAGGCTTTGAAACAGTTTGAAACATTTTCCTGAAACGTTCTCCCCGAACGAATGCCGAAAGGTCCGACACAGTCGGCCCGAATGGTTTCCAAAACAATCTTCCCGAACGGACCCCGAACGGACCGCAAAAGGTCCGAAACAGTCTCCCCCGAATGAATGCCGAAACAGTCGAATGCCGAACTGAACCCGAACCGACTCCGAACCGACCCCGAACCCGAATCGACTCCGAACCGACTCCGAACCGACCCCGAACCGACTCCGAACCGACCCCGAACCAACTCCGAACCGAGCCCGAACCGACACCGACCGAGACCGACCCCGAACCGACTCCGAACCGAGCCCGAACCGACACCGAACCGAGTCCGAACCGACACCGACCAACCCCGAACCGACTCCGAACCGACCCCGAACCGACACCGACCCCGAACCGACCCCGAACCGACTCCGAACCGACTCCGAACCAACCCCGAACGGACCCCGAACGGTTTCCGAAACAGTCTCCCCGAATGAATGCCGAAAGGTTTCCGAAACAGTCAGCCCGATTGAACCCCGAATGAATGCCGAAAGGTTTCCGAAACAGTCAGCCCGATTGAACCCCGAATGAATGCCGAAAGGTTTCCGAAACAGTCAGCCCGATTGAACCCCGAACGAATGCCGAACGGTTTCCAAAACAGTCAGCCCAATTGCGATACAGTCTGCACGAATGAATGGCGGAATACTGATTCCAATCGGGATTCCGATGTATTTACTTGCATCGATCGGGGGTCCGATTTATACTTCGCCACCCCCCGGGATTCCGATCTATCAACTTGTTGAATTTTCAATCGGGAGTCCGATTAGATATTACACTACCCCCCCTCCTTTGGTACACCGTCTCCCACCACCGGCGTCGGGTATATAAGGGGGTCGGATATGAGTGCTATTCAGTTCTCGCTCAGAGTTGGTGGTGTATCGTGTGTTGCTGTTATTGGTGTTTTTTATAAATTTTGTGAAGTTTATCCTTTTTTCATTAGTTCAGTGTCATCCAACAGTTGGAACCGATGAAAATTTAAAACTATTTTTATCTTTAGTAAGTCCGAGTGGAAATAGAAAATGTCTTCGAGAAGAAACCATCTAGAAGAAAACAACAAGATTGACATTCCTTGTGAAAACAGAATTGATTATACGCCTGCGAGTCCGGTATATGCACTACAAAGTCCGTTATGCTTACCCGAAAGTCCGCCACTCTCACTCGCCGAAAATAATACGTTTATGCAAAGAAATCCGCAAAATGAACAGTTTACACGGTTCCTCGGGCATAATAGTAACCAACAACCAACCGTTGATCAAACAATAACTTTGAACAATTTTGATTTTTTTCAGAATAATACTCAAACCAACGCGGGCCAATACATGCAGTCGGGGAAATCGTATGACAGAACGTTTTGCATGTTAAATACTCCACCCCCGGTTGAAGATAAAAAGAGAAAATCCGATTCCAATAGTTTCTCGGATTGCACCGATAATGATGATAAGGAAACTGTAATCCGGTCACCGACGGCTCGTCATCAACCGAGAAGCCTTTTTTCACCGAGGACTAGTCGATCTGGGCCATTACGATGCGTTTGGAAAAAAAATAACATCCAGACCGGGGTAGAGGAGGGTGTCATTCCTTCCTCTTCTTCAACGAAAGTAAGTTCATCGAAACGAAGGGAAGACCCAAAGAAGAGAAGCTACAAGAAACAGCAAGTCATTGATGTTAACGTAATAAATCTTTACAATTCCATTGATTACGCCTTTTTCGTGGACATGAGCTTTCTGTTAGCAAACAGCCCAGCATATTTTTATACTTATGAATCCCCGTTGACGAAAACAAAATTGAGGCCGAAGGAAGTGAGCCTACTCCGCATAACCGGAAAGCCAAATCTACTTCATTGGATAATAAATTATGAGGATGCGGAAGGCAAGGCCCTTGTGAACGAAAACCGAATCATTGATGACAATAACCTGGGCTGGAATACCAGGGATAGTGTAAATATTTTCGGCTTTGAGAGTTTTCTCTCCGAATTCAAGACGGAAGTGACCAATGGGAACGGATGCCACTTCAAATTGTACACCATGGACAAAAGTGTGTATTTCTTTCTACAATCGATCCTCGAACTGACAAATGTACAATTGCTCGAAAGAAAAAACATTGAATTCGATCCATACATCAACATCTGCGACTACCACAGCAGATCTACCATCATGGGAGAAAGAGCCTGCACAAACAACAGGGTGTGGGCCCTGCGACATGAATTCGGAAAGGAACTTTCCAACAGATGGTGGTGAGTACAACTTATCATTTCATTGTTGCCAAATTTACACCCAATTATATATTATTTCTTTTTGCAAATTTTGATAAACTGGATCGTTGACGGTCATCGCAAACCCAATGTTTGTATTTCATACAAATATAAACCTTATATTGCTATAAGTGATGTTGTGAAAGAAGTGTGTTTTGTGAGAAATGTCTTAAGTGAAATAATTGACATGAGTCCTTCTGCTACAGTGTACAATGACAATCAAAGTGCACAGAAATTTGTTTCCAACGAAAAAGCTCACAATCGTACTAAACATATCGACGTAAGGCACCATTTTGTCCGAGAAGCAGTTGAAAAAGGTATCATAATTATTAAGTATATGCCTACTGAACAAATGATAGCTGATGTACTGACAAAATCACTTCCAGGACCTAAATTTACAGAATTTGTGCAAAATCTGGGTTTGAAAGTCACTTGAATTTTTTTGTATTTTTGTTTTAAACTCAACTGTGTATACTATGTTTTAAGTAAATGATACAAGAAATCTTGTTTTACAGATGGAGGAACAATGATGGAGCAATGTAAATAGTAATGGAGACATGCAAATAGAAATTTGAAAATGAACAGCCTTGAAGAGGACTAGTTTGTCTTCTACAGAACTCATCGGACCCCGGCAGGATCTACCAGCCTTATACGGGATTCTACAGGATTCACCAGGTTCACACTTCCACAAGGTCTAACGGACTTCTTGGAATTTTTATAGGATTCAACGAGTTTTGAAAGAAGTTATTGGACTATGGTTTCATTATTTTTTAATATTTTGTTTTTATGATATAGCATAAAATTAAAGATAAATGTGTTATAAACTATTTTTCTGTAGTAAAACATCGAGGAGTTTCAAATAATAACCACTTGCGTCCCGGATTTTTTTGCCCGTTGGGTTATCTTTCTATTCAATGCGGCAACAGATATAACTGAAGAAAAGAGTTGCTACTGTAATTGCCCCCTGTTGCAAGCCCTTGGTAGATACTTCTTGTAGCTTCCATTTTTCCGCCCCACCCCCTCTCCCTGTCATATCCAACATTTCTGCTATATGACAACACTCGGTATATTGGTGTGAATTTTTAATCAGACCATTTGTAAACCAACGACACAGTCAGAATTTAACAGTAGTTTCTCCCATAATGTGATTCTTTTTTGCTCTTAGATCTCTTCCGTCATCAAGTAGCTGGAAAAAATAGTATTGTTGTTAGAAGCTCATGTAGAAACAGTTAAATGTCAGACTTGGCAGTTGACATATCGTTGGGTTTTACTTCTCTTCAATATTGCAACAAATATAACTGAAGAAAAGAGTCGCTGTTGTAAAAGATTAGGTACAATCATTTTTACATATTGTAAAATTGGTAATAAATAAATTAATTAATCACTTTTACGGCTTACATCTGGCAACAAATATTGTTGCTATTGGTGCTACTTCTTTTGTTAATCATCATGGAGCTTAAAAGAGCAACCACCCAACTTTCCAGATCTTTTTGCCCGTCGGGTTATCTTTCTCATCTGTGTTTCCGCCACCACTAGAGTTTTAATTGTGGTATATACTGCTAAAACCGCATAGATATTTTATATATTAAAGGGTTCACGTCTTTTAGCTGTGTTTTACATTGTTAGCGTCTTAAATCTAAAAGTAATTACGTCTACACTTCAGCCAATTTCTAATTACAACCTCAATTTACTTGTCTCTGGCATCTGGATGGTGTTGGATTGGAGTTGAGTCTGCATTCTTAGCTTTTTCGTGTTAGTCGTTCAATACATCCCTCATTAACATTCTTTTCGTATACCCCCCATTCAACCCCTCCTCAAATACATTTACACTGCGGTGGATTGAGTAGCCAAGGTTGTAAAATGTTTCTGGAGGGGAAGGGTTGATCCAATCGTAGGCCTATCTTTTTTGTTCATGTCAGAGGATCCCTCCTGGAACTGAAACACATGTACATTTCACAGATGTTTTACAAGATTTACGGAGTACATGTACAAATAACATTTACACTTATACGCAAGTGCCATACTCTTCTTTTTCAATCATTTGACATAGACAGTGTGTCATTTGGCTGCGATTGTCTTTCGCAGCTTTTGTTCCGAATAGCAACAAATATAACTGAAGAAAAGAATTGCGACTACAAACGAACGGACGTAGTTTATCAGGATGTTCTTCTCTCCGTTTTTGTCCCGGTTGATACCTTTATGGCAACTGTGCATCTGACATATCGGTGGGGAGTTTGTGTCATTTGGCTGCGAGTTTGTGTCATTTGGCTGCGATTGTCTTTCGCAGCTTTTGTTCCGAATAGCAACAAATATAACTGAAGAAAAGAGTTGCGACTATAGACGAACGGACGTAGTTTATCAGGATGTTCTTCTCTCCGACAACGAATCTGAAGAAAAGAGTCGCTGTTGTAAGCCCTTGGTAGATTTTTCCCTAATCTCCCATTCTTCTGCAGACTGGACCAGTCATTCGTCTGGTTTGTATTCTAATTAATTTTTCTAGCAAGTTATGGTTTCATACTTTTTGGGCGATGTTGCATAACAGTGAACTTTGCAATTTGCAATCGTCTCTTCAATATACCATCACTATATCTTCATCGCTGATCTTCATCCAGTGCATCTGTGTTTCCGCCACCACTGGCGAAAAGATATGAGTATCTGTATTTGTTCTTGATAGACGGTGTGTCATTTGACTGCGATTGTCTTTCGCAGCTTTTATTCCGAATAGCAACAAATATAACTGAAGAAAAGAGTTTCTGTTGTAATCCCTTTTAGCTTCCACTGTTCGGCCTTAAAATAAATGCCCTCTCCCTTTCATATTCGGCATATTTGCTGTATAAATATAATAAATACAACTGAAGAAAAGAGTTGCTGCTGTACAAACAGTCTTATGACAGACTTGGCAGTTGACATATCGTTGGGTTGTACTTATCTTCAATGTCAACTGCGCCCTCTGTTGACTTGTAATGAATTTCCATCACTGAAGTTCTCTCATTAATATTCTTTTCGTATCCCCCCTTCAACCCCTCCTCAAATACATTTACACTGCGGTGGATGGAGTAGCCAAGGTTGTAAAATGTGTCTAGAGGGGAGGGGTTGATCCAATCGTAGGCCTATCCTTCTTGTTTATGTCAGAGGTTTCCTTCTGGAACTGCAACACATGTACATTTCACAGATGTGTTACAAGATTTACGGAGTTCATGTACAAATAACATTTACAATTATTCCATTGCACTAAAAATATATCGCGGTTGGCCCCTGCTTCCAATATCTCATAGACCAAGGCACACAAGCGCCATACTCTTCTTTTCCGATCATTTGACATAGTAGCTTTTGTTCCGAATAGCAACAAATATAACTGAAGAAAAGAGTTGGTGCTGTAATCCCTTTCACCTTTAAGTTCATAGCTGATGTCCATAGGTTCCATCGTCAGTGTCTGTCTATACGTATATGTCGTCCAGAGTTTAGCGGATTAAATTCACAGTTTCACCATGTTAATTTAGTATGTCCTCCTATTCAATTTGATAAACCTGCGTAGTACTCAGTGAATTTCTATGTCCGGTGAAAGGTAGAAGTCAATTCTTACTCTGCATAGTAATCAAATTTAAATATCTACAAAACATTTTAGACATATTGAATAGAAAGATAACCCAAACACATCGCAACAAATATAACTGAAGAAAAGAGTCACTGTTATAAACCCTTGGTTTATTTAATTCGCCTACTTTGGATACTAATTATTTTGTAATGATTAGTTTTTCTAGCCTTGTGGCAATCAAACAACCAAAGAAAAGAGTTGCTGCTGTAATCCCCAATACAAATTTAAACACAAATTTGGAGTGCAAAAATTTACACATCAAATATAACCGAAGAAAAGAATTGCCCCATAAAAAATTTATATTGCAAATATGTTAATTTTGAATTATTTACAGAGATTGGATGGAGATAAATTTAAAGATATATGTAAATACATAATGGTTGAACTCCATCAAATACAACTGAAGAAAAGAGTTGCTGGTGCAAACTATGTTTTTAGGTGCTAAATTGAGTTAAAGTCTCCATTTCCGCCTCAAATAAGGTTTCATTAATCAGCTTCTCAGCAAATAAGCGCTGTTCTTTGGTCAACCCGCGAAGCTTCATCGCTACATTTTTGCCGACAACATCACAGACATAGTTCCTTGTAGCAATCAAACATTTCATTCAATGATACATTAAATACAACTGAAGAAAGTAGTGTTGAATAGAGTTGCTGCTTCATTATCCAATTCAAGGTCTTATTTTCAATTTTTATGTTATTTTTACTGTTTATTATAGATGTAATTGTTGTTTTCTTTTTGGCGTATTTGTGATACTTGCCACCTAATATTTGTTTATTATTTGATTTGTGTGCAATTATATTATACAAAACCAAAATTCGTATATACATTTTCCCCACATCCCTTAGTTTTGTAAGTGTTAGACAAATAAATATTTAACAATTCCAAATTTGTTGGAAAAATATAAAATAAATTTTCGAAAAACCATGTGATTGTAAAAACAGTTCTGTTTGTGTGAGTATTTCTGACAATTTGTCAAAGAAGATGCACAATCCTTTACTCCGTTATTACTCCTGTTGATAACTTTATGACAAACCTGGCAGTTGACATATCGGTGGGGGAGTTTAGGAGACTTTCACATCACTCTGTACACCATATAAAAATTATTAGATAAATAGTGTGACATTAACCTCCTGAGTCCCAACAGTTCGGTCAGGAGGATACGATTTTCGACCTTATGGCTGAAAATCCTGTCCACAGACGATAGACGAACGGACGTAGTTTATTAGAATGTTCTTGGCTCCATTTTTGTCCCGGTTAATACCTTTATGGCAAACTGTGCAGTTGACATATCGGTGGGGACTTTGACGGTGTATTTTTCGGATCGACCCTGCGTAGCAATTCGTAAAGTGCCGTACTGTCGTAGGTGATGTGTGTCGCACCGTGTCTGAATTGGGGAAACAAATTGAACGAGTGTTCTTTCGGATTTGAGGCGAGCTCCTTTTGAATTGCATAAAACAAAGGAACGAACTGCCAGTAATTCATTTTTAGAGCCCTGTCGTGCATTTTTCTAGCAGGGGGGCAGACGAAAGACCGGAGACATTTCTTGATGGTGTATACGCGGTATTCATCACCAAGTTCGCGCCTTACACGTTTTTTTCTTTTCGCACATTTCGACGAACTGGATCGTCGATGATCGCAGCCGCCGCAGCTCGGACAAACCATTATGAAATGGGTTTCATGCGTGTTACACAACTTATATATATTTCCAAAATCGGACGTAGACGAACATAAAACCAAGAGGGTATTAAAAAAAGAAACACAATTAAAACATAAGGTTTATATTTGTATGAAATACATGTTCCGAAAAAGGTACATCGAACTCAGGAGGATATAGAAATTTTTTATTGATTGATTGACATATATATATAGAAATTTTTTATTGATTGATTGACATATATTAATATCAAAGGTTTCAACAGTCGTACCCAGGCTCGAGCCAAGTGTGACTTCAGTCCCAACGGTGTGTGTTCACACACGAGCCACAAAAAACTAGTAAATTTTGATACAAGGTCCTGAGAGGCTATTTCGTCACAATTATTAAATTTTTATTATTTGTGACCTGCTCCGTGGATGAGCACCACTGTACTGAGCGTTTCCCCCACCACTTGGGGGGCGTGGCTTCCCCCACCACCGCTCCTCCGACCAATGGGATTGCAGGGATTTTCCCGCCAAAACCGCCGACCAATAGGAGGGCAGGAAACCGATCACGTGACCTCCATTTTCGCATAAATACAGCGTACCGTTCGCGCGCGACTCATTTGCTCCTTACCCATAATACTGGCTCCTTCAAGAAGGAGCAACAAGAGGGGGCCGGTGCGGAGCAAATGATTTTTGGGGGTGTATATATAAATAGTATATAATACGAATATATACGATGGCGGCGACAAAAACGTTTTCGCGAAACGAAAGTTTTACCGAGACCCGGCCGGAGTGTTCCGTTGAAATCTTCAATCCGAAATCCGGAATCACCCCGTTTATCCGGACACCGTTTGTCCGAACAAATTTCCTGGGTTGAGCACTCTCAAAAGGATTCATGAGGTTAACAAAGCTCTCATTTTTTTGACTTTGTCTCGGCTCTGTTTACGTGGTGAATTTTTTTAGATAGCCGAAACATTCGACGCATTGACACATTCGGAAACCCGAATACCCGCAAGCTGAAATATTCGGAAATACGACGCACCAACACATTCGGAAACCCGAATACCCGCAAGCCGAAAAATATGACTATAGACGAACGGACGTAGTTTATCAGCGGCGGACAGGATTTTCAGCCATGAGGTCGAGAATCGTATCCTCCTGACAGAGGGACTCTGGAGGTTAACCTTCCAACAGTATTTACCGAAACAGTTTCGCAAATGCCAAAAAGGCCGACATCTCTTTGTTTCATGACTTTATGTTATTTTACATAAAATTATGTTAAATTACCAAATCGGAATATGAGACAGATTTTCCATATGGCATTGCAGCATCAGATATAGGCTATTTTACGAGACCTTGGGATCTCGTAAAGCAGTGAACGTGTTGAAAAAAGAAACACAATTAAAACATAAGGTTTATTTGTATGAAATACATGTTCCGAAAAAGGTACATGGGACTCAGGAAGTTAAAAATTAAGTTTATATTAAACCAGAGTTTGCATTTCTTGTTCCTTGTTGTCCAACTCAGTAATCTTCATTTCTTGTTCCTTGTTGTCCAACTCAGTAATCTTAACACCGGCGGCAGAGTGTGCCGCGAGGCGTGGCAAGAAAACCAGAATTTGCATTTCTTGTTCCTTGTTGTCCAACCCAGTAATCTTCATTTCTTGTTCCTTGTTGTCCAACTCAGTAATCTTAACACCGGTGGCAGAGAGTGCCGCGAGGCGTGGCGAGCCAGGACTCGACTCACCTCTCCTGGAGTACGGTTGAATGTCTTTGATCAGAGCCAACCCTTTCTGGCCGAAACTGTTGACCACATCAGTTGTTTGTTCCTCTTCTTCTGCACTGTGCAACGATGAAGATGATGAGGTAACAGAAGATGATGATGACGATGAAAATATTGTGGTAGGATTTACATATTCCACTTTGATGTTAATCCATCTCAATGGATAGTCATCCATAATTGTGAGCAAATTTTTAAATAGCGTTTCCATCTCGTGTCTTTCCGTGATTAAATGTTGAAAAGAAATAAATTTATCATCCATGTTGTTGTCCAGCCAACTCTTGTTGCTCCTTCTTAGGAAGTACCAGTACTATGGGTAAGGAGCAAATGAGTACGTGCACAAACGGTACGACGGACCTGTCTGGACTCATGAGGTTAGAGTGGGGAATTGGCGCGAGGCATTCCCCGCCACATTCCCCACCACCAACTGACCATCCACCCCCACCCTACCCGCTTTCAATCTTCCTTTCCCCCACTCTGAGAACGATTGAATACAATTGAATTAATTGGCGGTCCAGTAGACGGTCAGACCTGCATAGCTGTTGATGTACGCGGAGCTATCCACTCACCACCATGGACAAAGTGGTTCCCGTGACGGTGAGAATCGAGACCGGTGTGACAAGCTACGATCTCGAGATCCGCGAACCTCCACCCAAGGATCTCCTCGACGATTTCCTCCAGAGAGTTGCAAAAGTTACGTCTGATTCAGGAGAGAATCGCGACATTGTGAAAACCGAATGCGACGTCAAGGAGCAGTTGGATCTTTACGACGAACCGCGGTTACACCATAATCTGAGGGATAAAGTCAAACGCAAGTACACGAGTAACGTCGAGCCGCGAAGCGATGGAAGCGAGTCTCCGTCGTCCAGCCGTACGTTGGTCCCGCAGAAATTATCCAAGACCGGGCGTCCGACGATGATGAAAATGAACCGTGAACGTTCGCAAAGAGTAAGCAGGGACGCCTTCAAGAAAAAGGTACTCGAGTTGACCAGACCGTGGATATCACTCTGCGAGAACGCCCAAGAACTGAAGAACACCATCGTCGTCAACGAGGACAGTTGTAAGACCAAAAGTAAGTCGAAGAAAATCACCAACGAGCCCGCCGCCACCGATGACAGCATGATTGACGTTCTCATTAAAAAGCAAAACGGGTTTTTCTACTATGTCATACTGTGTACGAAGGAAGTGGACACTCTGATCGCCAAGCGGAGGCCAGCAAAACATGGTGAATCGGAAATGGACGTTCTGATCGACAGACTGGCGATGGTGGCCGATATATACCTCAGAGTCATGCTCAACAACGAAATCAAATCTGCGGTATTCATTAAATTCGACGATGGGAACGTCCCGGCCCTCTTCGCGCGACAGACAAAACCAGTGATGGACACTTGCATCACCGGGCCGCCCGGCCGTTATTGGACGAAAGTTTTACATATCGAAAATATACCCAAGACCAGTCAGCACATCACGTTACAACGGGTGCGTTCCGGCAGGTTGATGCAGGATTCCACTTTCATAGTGGTGGGCGAAAACGGTGTTCTAGAACAGATGCACTCGATAATACCCGAACGCCTCGCGTCCCCGTCGCGGTGCAGGAGATGCTACAAGGAGATGTACGCATTCATCGTTTCCATACCGGAGAACGATCTGTCCTACCTGGGTTGGGAGATCATAAATGAGACCGGCGTTCTGGATCCCATCAAAACGTTTCTCCCCAAAGTCATCGAATACGCTGAGAAACGTTCCGCGGACGACGTCGCATTCACCAACTACATCGACATGTTCGTCACGATGCTGGTGCACCGTCATAAAATGGAGATACCGCTGCGGCCCGCACACCAACAGCCTTTCCACCTGAAGGTACACCGAACCGAGTACATGTACGAGTTGACAGGTCGCGTCAACCATCCCGGCATCCACTACTACAGAAACAACGAAGATTTCATCACGGAACAGTGTATGGTGAACATGTTCGACAGCCTGTTGGACACGAACAGCGTTGCGGAAAGAGTGCGTTCCGACGACGGTATCTATTTCTACGATGTGCAACCGGTCAACGACATTCTACTAAAACTGAAAATCATGGATATCAATCACGTGTACCCGGCCCAGGAGGGATTTCACAAATATCTATTTTCCGAATGTGAAGAGGTGCGGGAAATGATCGCCTACGCTAAGCATACGATCGACCAGAGGCTCGAAATCGCATTGCGGGATGAACGTTACATCCGGCTACACGAAACGGATCCGGCCAGAACCGATCCGAATCGATGTCTCGAAGAGGTGAATAAGATAGTTGTGAAATGCAATCTCGTAGACTACAGGTCGACATATTATATTGAAAAGTCTACAAATCTGGTGAGAACATTCGCGGAAGTGCCTGCCGACTTGAATGCCACGGACTGCGTTCTCCGTTCGTTCAGATTGAAATGGAAAGGACCGGTGGGGGGAGGAAAATCGGAATACGTGATGTACCCCATATTCTCCATCGTGTTTAAAAATCTCACTCAATTTCAAGAGATCATCCCCGAATCGTCGAAAATCTTTCCGGACGAGGAATTTTCCTTCAACGATATGGGCGGGAACGAATCTTACAACTACGAACGAACGTTAGAAAACACGCCCACGGCATTCGACCCGAGCACCGCCGTAAACGAGGAACCGGCAGAGCGACAACCCTTTTGTACAAACACCGACGACCGGTGTGATATCAACACGGCGGCAGCTTCCAATTTCTTGAGTTTCGGAACAGAGGTGACATCTCTTATAACTTATGCCACGGTGAGAACCGGTCTGGCGGACACCACGAATGATAACCCGCATACGGACAGCACGGATGATACGTCCAACATTTTTTTCAACGGCTTCAGTCTACCCGAGTTCGACTACAGTTGGCGGCCGCCGGTCTTCGGTGGTGATGATTCGGTGGGTTCGACGGGCGAATCGTCTAGCAACGCAAGAGGTCTAGCAACGCCGACGCAAGCCGATCACATGGAAGGACCGAATCAAACGGAAGGGCCCGGATCGGTACGGAGCGAGCTGTCGTCCTACACGCCGCCGCCGCCCCCACCGGAAGATTCTCCAAAATTCTACTGTGACCTTTGAAGTTTTCACATTGAAATGTTAAATATTTTTAATATTTATACCTATTTCACATTGAAATGTTAAATATTTTCATTTCTCATTGAAATGTTCTTAATATTCATCACATACAATAAAATATTTTGTTAATACCCCTGTATTTCAATTCGATAGTTCCTTGCACCTTTTTTAGCCTCCTGAGTCCCATGTGCCTTATTTCGGAACATGTATTTCATACAAATATAAACCTTATGTTTTACTCGTGTTTCTTTTTTTTAATACCCTCTACAAGTCGTAGGTTGGTTTTATGTTCGTCTACGTCCGATTGTGGAAATATATATAAGTTGTGTAACACGCATGAAACCCATTTCATAATGGTTTGTCCGAGCTGCGGCGGCTGCGATCATCGACGATCCAGTTCGTCGAAATGTGCGAAAAGAAAGAAACGCGTAAGGCACGAATTGGGTGATGACTATCGCGTATACACCATCAAGAAATGTCTCCGGTCTTTCGTCTGCCCGCTGCTAGAAAAATGCACGACGGAAAAATTGATCGAGGAAATTGAAATGGATGTACAACGACTTTCTACGATGAAGATTGAAATGGCTTTACTCTTGAATTGCTACTACAAAAGCCAACTAGATAGTCTAACGGCGGACCGGTTTCTATCGACATTCAAAAAGTTGGACCCTCTCAAATTTCTATACATCTTGAAGGGGGTGCCGGAAGAAAAACATAAAATCTTCGATACCACCGGAGTCATCGCGATATTTCTCAGTATGCGAACGGATCGAGGCTTCTACGATTGCAGATCGCTAAATTTTCTGTTGGGCAACATCGCCAAAAGATATGAAATTATAACTGAAACCAATATTCGAACACACGCCTTCCGTCGTTTGAAGCGCTACCTGCGGGCGAAATTCCCGGAAGTCGATAAAAAGGATATTCACGAATCTTCTTTCAAGTGTTTCTACACGGAAGACATGGTAGGTCCCTGCGCCGATTGGTTTGTACAAAACGGAATTACCGATAGGGCTCTAAAAATGAATTACTGGCAGTTCGTTCCTCTGTTTTATGCGATTCAAAAAGAGCTCGCCTCGAACCCGAAAGAACACTCGTTCAATTTGTTTCCCCAATTCAGACACGGTGCGACACACATCACCTACGACAGTACGGCACTTTACGAATTGCTACGCAGGGTCGATCCGAAAAATACACCGTCATCGTGGAAAATTTTCAACGACGAAGAATCCGGAGGTGCGGCTGTCTACTGGAGGCGTTACTTCTCCTGTCCGGAACGCTTCGGCTACAGCATACAGACGGACGGTGTGCAAGTATCGATTTCGATGAACGGCCAGATAAGGGACAAACCTTCTACGAAACCGGCTGCGAAAAGGGCGAAGCTCACGCATAGCCGTGTTGCGGCAGTCGATCCCGGAGCAATTCTCCCTCTAGTTGTCTGTCGCCGTGAGAACGGAGTGGAACGTTACAGCAAGTTGTCGGCGGGAAGAGTGAAATACGAAACGAGGTACGCGTTGCGAGAAAAAAAGAGAAAGAAATGGGTCAGCGATATCGATAGCAGAGTCAGAAGTGACAGGGAGAACGCCCAGGAAAAGGGGGGTTCGCTCATCGGTGCGAAATGTGTGGATTTCATGGCTTACACTGCTTTTCAACTGAAGTGGTTACGGGAACGTCAAAGCGTCTACTCGAAGAAACGGATGCGACGGCTCAAGTTTGACAAATACACGTCACATCAACTGTTTACCGATAAGATCGCCAGCGAATTTTTCCCCGATAAAAACGAACTGATCGTTTACGGTGCGGGCTGCAAATTCATGAACGTGTCGTCTTTCCGTTCGAAATGTCACAAGTTTTCACACGATCGCCTGTTGAACGCACTACGGCGAAGAGGGAACACGGTCATCGTGTTCGACGAAAGTTACACGACGAAGAGATGCAGCAACTGCAACGCATCGGGTGTACAGAGCGACGTTAAAGTCTCCAAATGTCCCCACCGATATGTCAACTGCACAGTTTGCCATAAAGGTATAAACCGGGACAAAAACGGAGCGAAGAACATATTAATAAACTACGTCCGTTCGTCTATCGTCGGCGGACAGGATTTTCAGCCATAAGGTCGAAAATCGTATCCTCCTGACGGGCCTGTTGGGACTCAGGAGGTTAGTACACCTATTTCTTTGGATGAGGAGTAGACGGATATGATTTCCAAACATATGTTGAAATCTTCCTGCCAGACCTGTCGGGACTCGGGGGGAGGAAAATGTAAAACAAAACGACTGATAAAACAATATATTTTTGGACATGAATGGCAAACTTTCAATCGCTAAATACTTTTGAATCGAAACGCATGTAGTACTCGTCTTTGATGGCCTCTCTGGAGGAGGCGAAATCCGTTTCGAAGAATTGTCTGATGCCGAAATAGTTTATGTTCTTCTTCACGGAGAACGCTTGCAGCGATCTGTTGATGGTTTCGGCCGGAACGCGGCCCGACGGATCCGTTTTGGCGCCGGTCAGCTGTTTCCATTCCTGGTAGGGTAGCGTCAGACTGAGCCACTCGCTTCTCACCGCTTCCGACGACGCCGGCAGAGTGGAGAAGTCCACGGGCGTGTCCAACTGTTTGAAAAACCGCAACCAGCTGAAATGGTTAGTGATGTTGACGAGACCGTGTACGATGCGGTCCGTCGGCGGGGAGGACGACGCGTACAACCGCGAGGTCTTGTTTTGGACGAGAAACAGCGATGACACCGACTTGTTGAACTCGGTCAGATACAGATTCGGCCGGATGGCGGCGTATCCGTCCAGTAGATCTTTTTCGTTTTTCGTTTCGCCGTGCGATTCCAAAAAGCGTCTCTCCGCTTCCGTCAACAGCGACGGCAGCTCGTAACGGTAGGCCATCTCCCAGCGCGTGCGTTTCGACGAGTTCAGGCCGCATATCCAATTCAGCATCGCATCGCTTATACGCTGCCTCTTGCAGAACCAGAAAGGGATGTTGAACAGCGTCAACCGGTTGATGGCCGCCTCGTCGCTCGTGGGCGGCAGCGTGTTGCAGTTGAACATGATTTTCCCCGTGGCGTACACCTCGTTCATGACGTTACCGTAGTTCATCCTGAATTTGAAAGTGCTTTCCGAAACGATTTTCTTCAATTCGTTAGAGTTGGCCTGCGAAAACTCGTTGGCGAACAGAACGAAGTTCTTCACGTATTCCGCCTTCTCGGGCGCGTTCTCCTTGCCGCCCTTCGGATCGTTTATACACGTGCTGTTGGCGCACGCTCGTTTGATGATCGAATCGAACAGATAGGATTTCCCCGCGTTCGAATTGCTCTTCCAAACGAAAATGGTTTTCGCCCACTGGCCGGGCCATTCGACCGCCAGGAACACTTTCAAATACAGGTCCACGTGTTCTTGGTCGTAAGCGCTCATTATGAGTACGTACATCATGGCTGTGCACAGGTTCAGCGCGGCGCCACTCGTGTTCTCGTCGCCGTCGTATTCCTTGAAAGCCGGATACACGTCCTTGTTTTTTCTCATGTAATCGTAAAGTGCGCCGTACACCCTCGCCGGGTCCAGGCCGACGAAAAAACTGTTTTCGAATCTCTTTTCCGCCAGCCACCTGGCGTGCGACAGCAACGACCGACGGTCGTTCAACAGCGCTTCGGTCGTGCGAAACCAGATTTTCTCCGGCGGGTCACCGCTGTGCGTCTCGCGGTTCACCCCGCCCCTGTAGACTCGGCGTTCTTCGGCGAATCTGCCGTCGGCCTCGCGGTACGTCTCCTCGACGAAATCCTTGCACAACCTTTTGGTTTTCAATTTAAAAGTGTGCACGGTCATGATGAACGCCAACAGTTTCAGCCGCATGGGCAGGTGTCCGAGTGCCGTGGATACTCCACCGCCGCCGTCCGTCCTCGTTTTCGCGGCTCTCTCGAGTCTCCCCAACCGGTCGTGATCTATATGCTTTTTCAACTCCAGATGCATGAACGAACGTATGGTCTCCGGCAGGAAGACACCTTCGCACCGGTTGTTGCCGCCGGACAACATCGGCGTGCGTGTGGAAAACCTTCCCGTTATACTGTCGTCTCGGATCCTTTTGCACGCGTTGTCCAACCAATCGTCACACTCGTAAAACTCCTGTTCGAATCTACTCTCGTCTTCCCAACTGTTTTCCGTCCGGGGACGACGGAAGTCGTCGTCGTCGTCGTCGTCACCGCCGCCGCGACTGTCCTCGTCTGTGCCAAAACCAACGCCACCACTGCCACCGCCACCGTTGGCCGAATTGCGATTATCGATGGCGTTCTCACAGGAGGCGGCGGCGGCGGCGGTGTTCTCCTGCATAACGTCGAACCCGAACTGCCCGAACAGCGTTTTCATGCGCTGTATCTTGTCCGGTATCTCGGCGGCCAACACGGGTCTGACGTCGAATCTGCTGTTCGCCGTCGCCGTAGACGCGTCCTCTTCGGTCGCTGAACGGCCGTCGTTCCGCCCCCCGCGGTCGTTCTTCCATCCTTCGGCCGTGTGGCGTATCCTCCGTTCCAGATCGGCGTCGAGTCCCTCGACCATCTTCATGCTGTTCTCACCGAAAAACAAGACCAGCAGCTCGCGGATGTCCAATTCGTAGCACAGCCGTTCGACGGGAATGGAACAGTTTTCACGCATCATGTAGGCGTGTCGCATGGCGAACACGCATTCGAACAGGTAGAGGGAATAGAAGGTGTACAACAGGCGCATCCTGCGATCGGCTCCGATGTCCGGTGGACGGTCCGCCGCTATTTCGCCGGTATACATGTCGTCCAGGAATCTCTCGATATAATCGCAGGTCTCCAGTTCGGGTTTAGTATGGCAGTTGGCTCTTTCGAACAGGTTCATGGCGCGTATGTAGTCCATAACGGACAGACAACAGAACGAACCGCGCGATATCTCCGCTTCGGACAGAAACGATTGTCGCGTTTCCATGTCTTCCAGAAAGGGCGGCACCACCGGTTGGCGGAGCAGCAGGTTCATGTACGAACGGTCGATGGCCGATGACAGATTGACGGTGGCGGTCCTGCATTCGGCGACCACGTCGTACACGGACATGTTGAAACGCGATCGGTCGATCAGATAGTTCCTGTGAACTCGCTTCATCCTGGTGACGCAGCCGCCGCAGAACATCTCGTACATCTTCAGAGCGATGTTTATGTGGAAACAGCAGCCGATCACGTCGGATTTCAGATCGCTCTCGTATACCAACTGGCTGCCGTGTTTCATCCGCCACGCGGTGCGCGCGTCTTTGAAAGCGGTAGTCACGTCGGCTTTCGTATTTCTGTTTTTCGTCATCACGTGGGCGACACACGATTCCACCGCGTCGTCTTCGGGAGTATCGTAGCTGTCGTTGGCGAACACCAGGCGGTCTTCGTGCATCACGACCGGTCTGAGATAATAGTTTATTATCGCTTGCCACAGGTGTTTGTCTTTCCATTCGTACGAGTCGCGGTTTTTGCCGGCCCGCGTGTTGTCGTATCGCGTCGTCGCAGCAGCAGCAGCAGCGTCCGACGTCGAATGGCCCTCGCACATCAGACGTCGTCGTCTCCTCTCCGATCCACCCAAGAGTTTTTCAATCTCTTCGGCGGTGACACCGCCGTCCTCACTCGTGTCGTCCACATCATGCGAATGGTCGTTGTTGTGGTCGTCTTCGTCGTCGTCGTTGTCATTCATACTCCTCCCCCTGCCGTTCCTCTTTCGGTCGGTCGGTCTTCTCGGTCCGCCGTTGTTACTCTTTTGCGTATTCTTTTTCGCATCCCCGCGTTTTCTACTCTTCTTTCTCATCTCGATAAACCTTTCGGGACCGGTCAGAGCGATAACGGCGTCGTTGAACCCTTCGAATATATCCTGCAGTGTCAGAGGTCTGCCCCGATGATCGTACATCATGAAATGCTTGATGGCGGCCGTCACCATCAGGCCGTCGTGATGTATCTCGTCCAGAATCCTATCCAAGGCCACCGGCGGGAAGTGATGGTAGTAGTAGAGAAACGCGTACAGCGCCTGGTCGGAGACGTTCGTCTGCTCGTGCACGATCAACGATGCCAACAGCGTGTAGTTCGTGGTGAATCTCAAGTTATCCGTACCGATCGCGCCGTTACCGCCGATCATCGAGGCGGAACAGTCCAAATCGTCGTCACTGTCGTTTATAGTACGGGCCTCGCCGTCATTCGATACGAAAGCGATAGTCTTGGCATCGACGACCGTACGGTTGAGAAGTGATAGATCCTTCCTCTCCATCATCTGTTGCACTCTCCTCAGATCCGACACTACGGCCGTGACCATTCCGAAGAGCTGCGTACAGACGCGTATCAGCGCTCCCACGATTGCGGTCTTGTGCGATCTCGCTTCCGGTCGGCTGTCGTTGTCGATAGTTTCCGACGCCGCCGCCGTGTCGCCTTTGTTCGACCTCTTGAACGGCGTCATCACGTGGACGATCGACCGCTTGATCGCCACCAGTTCGTCGTCGCCGAATACACCTTCGACTCTCTTGTCGTCGAATACAAATTTTACGATTTCCATTATCACCGGGTTGTTCAGGTGCTGGTCATAATAGGAAACCAGCAGATCCGTCCATTGACGTCTCACCGTCACGTCCCCACCGTGTACGGACCTGTTTACGTTCACCAACTGGACGAGAATTTTGTAGTCGCGCGACACGTTCGAACTGGTTCCCGGCACTATGTATACACGCTGCCGGTTGTCTCCACCCACGTTCTCCAGATCTAGTCGAGACTTGGATGCGTTCGCCTCCTTTTCCTCGTCGCAGAGTATGGCCGCCTTGTATTGCTTGTCAGCGAACAAACTGTGTTTGTCGTTTTCACAGTTGTACGGCTGACTGTCGAGTACGTTTTTCAAAACTATACCGGTGTGCGGCGCTCTTCCACCGTCACCACCAATGCCGACACCACCACCACCACCGCCACCACCACCACCACTGCCCCTCCTGGTGTCTGGAACACACTTGGTGCGGCCGCGCGATCTTCGATTCTGTTGACGCTTCGATCCATAGGCGGGCGGGCACACGAACGAATGCATTTCTTCCGCAGCGTCGATATCGGACGAAAGTCGAGAAGCCATCTCTTCGTCATCATCGTCTCGATGTTTTCGGAGTTCGGTTCGATACGCCGGCGGGCATACGAACGACCGCATTTCCGTATCCGCGGTGCTGCTGGCCGATATTCGGGAAACGACTTCTTCGTCTTCAACTGGATTTCGTTTGATTTCGGTTCCACACGTCGACGTCGGGCAAACGAACGAAAACATTTCCGTAGCTTCGGTGTCGGCTGAAAACTGGGAAACGACATCGTCTTCGCTTTCCTGACGCGGCGATCCCGGTGAATCCGCCCCTCCCGGCGGCGGTGGCATTACCTGAGCTGGTGGCGCCGCTGTATAAACCGTTCCCCCTACCGTATCTTCCGCCTCTATCGACTCTTGTCGATCTCTTCCCTGCGGTCCGGTGTAATCGAACGGTTTTACCTTCGAGGCCGCCACCCTCTGTACGGTGCACGTTCTCTTGGCTGACGGTAAATCTATTTTCATACCGTCATCGTCTTCGCCCGGTGTCCCGTCTGAATCTCGTGTCTTTCGCTTTTTCACCGGAGATCCCGTCGTCGTCGTGTCGCTAGCATTGGATTCAACATGTACTCCGTTCGTGTCGCTCGCCTCCGCCACCTCCTCCACGGTATCGATTCCATAACGCTCGGGAAAAGCCACGTTCGAAAAACATTTCAAAGTATCGGCGTCCATGTCGTACCATCTCAGTGTAACCTTCTTCCATCCGTCGTCATTGTTTTTTTTCCATTGGTAAGGCACCGTGTACCGTGTGGAATTCGAATGACTGGAGGTCGGGAGGGGCATCTGCGAACAGCCGCGGTCGATAGCCGCTTTGGATATTCTCTCTCGTTTCAGAGCGTCGTCCAACATGTCCATCAGCGCCGATTCCGTTTTTCCACCTTCGGTATCGTAGGTCAAAGTGTTGAAGAACAGGTGGTAACCGCAGGTGTTTCCGCCGGCCGTCATATACACGCCTTCGGTCACCGGTTTATCGAACACCGCGCCGACCGTGGATATTATCAGATTAACCGATTTCGTTAAGCTGAAATGCCGCATCCCTTTGGCCGCGTTACCCATCTTACACTCGATGCAGTCCACGTCTACGAAAACCTTCCTGTGTTCCAAACGTGAAAGACACGTGAAATCCGTCCGCGGCGGTCTAGTCTTATCTTTTTTCAGTGAAGTCATAAAATCGGCCAACCTTTCGAATAAGTCCTCTATACATTTTCCATCCGCCGGTAACGTGTAACACTCTTTTAGGCATTTGGACGAGATTTTGATGAATCGGCCACCGAACATCTTGATTCCATAGCTTCCGTTCGATTTGTACTGTCGGAGATTGAGTTTATCTCTCAAATACGAACATCTCTGTAACAGTGTTCTCTCGTCCGTTTCCACATCCGTCACCGTCGAAATTACACTTCCCACGCAGCTCATGATACACGAAGTAACGGGATGTAGTAGTAGTAGTAGTAGTAGTAGTAGTAGTACATGTATGGGTGGTGCGTGTGTGTATGTTAGGGTGTGACGACAGACGAGGGGAGGGAAGACCGAATAACTGGATCGGACCCGTCGAAAAACTAAGGTCGACGGGTGATTCGAAAAAGAAAAAACGCTAAATTGTAAGCGTTTTGACATCGAAAATGGGTTCGAACTTTCTGTTCGTGATACCGTTGTTTGCGATACTGATCTTCGTTGCGTTCATGATAACTCACAGTCGGGAAGACGGTTTATATACTGGATGGCGTGTGAAAAGGCGGTCCGTCAGGCCTGAAAAAACACCGGGGGCGCACGAACCGGTGGACGCGCTCGAAATCGTTGACGTCGATTTTAAAAGAATACCGTGCGACTTGATGACCGGTGTCGACGACCCCTGTCGCAATGGTGGCGACGACGGGAAATGCACTCACGTGACCCGTAGGATACATTTGAAAGACGGCAGTACGCTGGAGGCCAACGCGTCGGAAAACGAAGGTTATTGCCTAAAACGAGCGGAACCCGTCAACTGTGATCCCAGATTCGGCGAGTTGATCACCACCATTACGGATCACGGCCATCTGCGTACCACCTGTCGTTGTTTCTGGCCGTCTCTCTGTGATTACGAAAACGGCGGCGCGTCGGATTGTTCGCCGAATCGGGCGTGCGGGGGCACCGGAAATCTAGTGCATTCCACCACGCGCATACCCGTGGGACAGGTTTTGCCGGACGCCGGACCCGTCGATATACACGAATTCGAATGCCTGACGTGCGTAACGGGTGTACCGAGCCCGGGAGGGATCCGGACACGGGACTCCCGTCGTGCGTACCCTCGCCGGTAAGCCGACGGACCGGTGGTCTGTGTCTATACGAGGATCTATTGGTGGAAAACGACGAAACGAGTGCCGAAATGACGTCGGGGAAATCCACATCGGCCCCGACGTTGGATATAAAAAGCGATTTTGTCAGTGTAGATTTTGCAAAAGCGTTTTCAAACGGGAACGGGGACGTTTACGTACCGAACCCGTGCGCGTTCGACGCTCTCAGCGGTTCGTCCATCGCCGACGGATGCCGATTGACGCTGACGCCCTCGGGCACCGGATATTGTGAACCGCTCTCCGAACGCGTGTCGACGGTCATATTCGACGACGACTATCTGCCGCAAAACGGCGGTCGTTACTCCAACGCCTGTTACAAATTCACGGAAACGGACAGTAACATCGACGCTTACGTCGCGGAATATTTCGTTCGTCCTAGAGGTGGGGCAGCGATGAGTACGCAAGATGTGGCGGACACACGGAGGATCCCCCGTTCTGCTCGTACCCGTCCCTCTTCTCCTTCTCTTTCTCATACTCCTCCTCCTCCTCCTCTTCTTCCCCCCCTGCCAGTAATGTCGGTGGAAATCGAAGCGGCCAAAGTTATTCCAGCTGTTCTGGACATGTTGAACGCCAACAAGATGTTGACCGATAGACATGGCAAGATACTCGTGACGCGGAGCGCCATCCCGGAAGACGCGGAATCCATTCCCGTCCCGTTCGACAAGACCACGATGTCCGACTTCCTTACCGAGCACAACGATTTCGTACATTATCTCCCGGCCAAGTTCGCCATGTTCACCTATTGGGCGCCAGTGCAGGCGGTGAAGATTCCATATTGCGACCACGTGAGTGTTGAACGCGACATTTCCGGCTTCACTTTCGATTCTCTGGACGCGAGTGAATACGAAATCGAAAAACAACGGAGTGTGGTGGCGTGTCGCGAGCCCGGCTACGATAGGCGACTCGCCGTAGTGCCGAACATCGATGTAAACCCTTCGGGTGCCGCGTACAACGCCGACCCGACCAGCGCCGTACTGCGTTTCTCTAAATCAGACTTCACCGTGAGACCCTATTGGTATCGGTCGTATTTCAACAACAGACACGAGGTACGAGCTTACGTAGCAAAACTTCCATCCAGACCACCTCCGATGTGATGTGACACGGCGAGTAACGAAATCTTGGTGATACTGAATTTTTATTATTTGTGACCTACTCCGCGGACGAGCACCGCTGCACTGAGCGTTTCCCCCACCACTTTTGGGGCGTGGCTTCCCCCTCCACCGCTCCTCCGACCAATGGGATTGCAGGGATTTTCCCGCCAAAACCGCCGACCAATAGGAGGGCAGGAAACTGATCACGTGACCTCCGTTTTTGCATAAATACAGCGTACCGTTCGCGCGCGACTCATTTGCTCCTTACCCATAATACTGGCTCCTTCAAGAAGGAGCAACAAGAGGGGGCCGGTGCGGAGCAAATGATTTTTGGGGGGTGTATATATAAATAGTAGATTATACGAATATATACGATGGCGGCAACAAAAAACGTTTTTGCAAAACAAAAGTTTTGCCCGGCGGTAGTCTGAGTGTCCGTCAATATCTTCAAATTGAAATTTCAAATCGCCCCCGTTCATCCGGACCCCGTCGATCCGAACAGCAGCAGTCACCACCACCATGGCCAACAGACTACTGACTTTCGATTACGACGAACTGCCGAATCTTTTGAAAGATTTCGTAAACGACATCTCCGGTCCTGAAAAGGAAAAGCCTTGCAAGACCATCGACGAGAGGGAGTACTACTCGGCGTTCGAAAGTCTCTTGCAACACAGACGCTACGGGAACGACGATTGGAAGGAAAACCCGGACGGTAACGTTCTGTCGTCGGACGCGGTTACACGCGTCGTGCCTCTGACGGAGAGACAACACCGAGCGCTGGCCGATTTCCATTTGAAAAAGGCTCTCTCCGCTTGGGTGTTCGATCATGACGCCCACGAGAGATACGCCTACTATCCTTCCAACGCGTATCCGATGGGCAGCACTATGGAATATCTGTTTTTCACACGCCAGTGGACACGCAATGTGAACTATCCGCACGTGCGGAGGTGCTACGACCGCAGCGGCGATTTCGCACGGATATTGTCTCGCGTGAAAAGAGATTTATGTCCTTGCGACTACCTCGTCCAGTTCAACGTTTTTGAGAGATACGAGTACAAACTGAAAAGCGGAAAGGAGGAAAACGCTGGAGACTACGACCACGACGACGAGATACTCTGTTTAATAGAAATTGAAAACGAACTGATGATGAGATCCGACTTTTTCACCAGACGCAAAGAGTTTTTCCAAACGTTCAACATGTGGTTTTGTGACCGATTTCTCGGACCGACTGGCAATAAGATGATGGCGACCGCCGTTTTTCACAAACCGCTTTCCGTTTGCGGTGATGACGGTTTGCAGGAAGGTTTCGACCCGCCAGACGAACGTCTCGATAAGACGGTGTTCTACCGCCATCGGAGGTGCAACCCGCGGGCGAGAAAACTTCCCGCCACCGCTGCCGCCGCCGCCACCGCCGATTCGACGACGGTTGTCGAAGGACGGACGTCATCGACGGCAGCGGCATCGCCTACACCGTTGGATTTACAGAAACAAAAACGTCTCCGGCTGATGAGTGAAATCAGTTCGCGTATTCTGTTCGGCCGAACGACGACGACGGTGCGACAGGGAAATAGCGACAGACGACTGCTGGTCCGCTGCGAAGACTACACGTCACTGTTGTATTCGCCTAAATTGAAAATCAATTCGTGCCGACATGCGGAAGAGGACGTCACGTTCGAACAGAGACGTTGCGGTGACGAAATAAAAACCGAGATAAGAACATGCAAGAATTGTGGGAAGGTAAAGGTGATCGCAAATTGATTTACAAATACGGAAGACGGGTTGCCGGTGCCACCACCACCACCTTCACCACCGAATCCTCGCAGTCCGATCTACCGCACACGATGTTACGGCGTTATGGAAAAATGTGTGACGAGGAAAAATTCACTATACTGCCGTACGCTGTTCGTCTGCTTATAGCCGAATTGGTCGAAGGATGGGTCGGAAGGAGGCCGGTCGAACGCGTTTGTACCGCGGACTTCCTAGCCGGCTCGCTGACGCTGATGGCGCACGGTACGCACCAGATCTACCTTTCGTTCGACCGCTTCGTCAACTGCAAATTCGACGATGAGAAACTTTTGAAAATTCTACGTTGCTACAAGAACTGCGTCCCGGAACCCGGAACATATTTCGGAGAGATCGTCGCCCAGTTTTTTCAGCATTGCAAGCAGCAAACGAATTTGAATGTGAAACGGACTACACACGGCGCCGCCGCACCGACAACGACGACTCCTTCCGAAGGCCTCACTACGGCGGAAACCGAGGAACGCGACGATGAATTCAAAAGACACGAGCGCAACGTCGAAACCGTATCCAACCTTTTGGACGCGACGTTGGAAAAACTGAACACCGGAGCCGGGGGAAGAGAGGAGAAGACACCGCGAGCGGTGGTACGCCGCCGGAGAAAACAGACGGCCGACATGGACCGGAAATTCGAAGTCATCATGTCGTTGAAGAGAGCGGCGACCGTCGTGCTAATGTTCGTATGCATTCAGAAAAGATCATTACCGGACGGTGGGGAAGAGACGTTGAAATCGTACTTGAAAAACAAGATATTCGGCACGCTGGCGGACGCGAACGGCGAGAACCCGTTGCAAAAGGTCGAACACGAATTTATCATCAAACAGTTCGGCAACAACGCGTCGAACGAGGTGTATTTCTCGCTGACCGTCCATAGAAAAAATAAATTCGACAGAGTGTTGGACGACCTACTGAGATGCGTAGACGTGTACAACGAATCGATCGACGACGGCGTCGAACACCGTCTGGGCGTTTGCACTCTGGTCTATTGCAGCGACACGCTGTATTTCATGGGGATGCCGGAGAACGTCTTCATAGACAACGCCGTAACGTTTCTCTATTGTTTCCTGACTGAAAAATATCGACCCGTCATCGAGAGTAAAGAGGATTCGTTCGTATTCGGGCTGGTGAAGATACTGGCCGGCATAGAATATTTTACAGAGTGTTCGTTGAAAAGAAGCCACAACGGGAAAGTCGGCCACGGCCCCCTCACCTCTGTCATATCGGAAGGCGGTCTCAACGAGAGCATGAAGTTCGTGAACAACGCGTTTCGCAAACACCTTCTGTACGAAAGCGTCGACGGTGACAGCGCAAAACTGGAAAGCGGATCCATCGGAAACGCCGACGACGACACCTGGGATCCCAAGTCGCCATCCTACGTTCCCGGTTCGTCGGATACGGCGGCGGAAGACGGGACGAACCGCAGCAACGTGGAACAAGACGGATCCGGTATCGAGTCAAAAATCAATGCTATCCGGGATGTCGGTGCGAGGAGATATGTCATCAACGAGCCGTACATCAATACTTTTCTGAACAGGCCGGTAGAGTGTGGTAGCATGTACTGATAAATTGAAATACAATTTTATTGAAAAATTTTTGGTTTATTTTTTTGTCTGAATCTTTCTTCCGCCACCTTCCCAACCCCGCTTCCTCCCAGCCCGTTCAGAACATGCCAAGTTGAGACGAGACAGGAACGTCTACCGTCCGACGGTGTGACTGGTTCGATGAAAACAAAACATTTCATTCCTCCTTTTGGTGAAATGCCGGCCGACCGCGAATACGAAGTCACGTGCGGTATGGTATTCGACGGCGAGCTGTATCGCGAGTTGAAGTCCGTATTGTTGGAGAAATGTAGCAAACCGCCATCGGAAGAAAACGTAGACGTTTACGCGTCACCGCGGAAAGACGGCGAACGTTACAGGGCGTTGATCAGATACGACGAGAATTCGTATCGTTCCCACGACGATGTCGGCGTAACCTATAAAAAATTCGATCACAAGAAGACGACGTACGCGTATGAATGTCAGATGCCGTACGTGAACCACGAACGCGGAAGAGTGTTGTTCATCACCTGTACGTACAAAGAGTCAGACGAGACCACTCTGAGTGAGAACGACTGGAAGGCGACCGTCAGGGAGGATCACGCGTCCGGCCACCTCATGCGGGTGCACAACAAGAAGAGGTGGTGTTTTTACGAAGGTGCGTTTGAAACCGACGTGCCTTACACGCGCGTGTCCGTCGGTGAACAATCTTCGTACGGCGGCACGCTGGAAGCCAGGAGCACTTGCAATTCCATCTATTATTTTGAAATCGAATTGGAATCGCGAGTGCAGTTGAGCCCGTCGGAAATGAACACGCGTATGCAGCGGGTCTGTCGTATGTTGTTCCAATTGTTTCCGTACGATCTCGTCAAGGCGGCGATGTTGGCGAGAAACACGTGCTCCGTCCAACGGGAAAGGATGGACAGTCTTTTCGACACGTTCAAACGCCAATTTAGAGATTTCAACAAATGCGCACCGCACCTGTACCGACGCATCGGTGTGGATTTTTTCATCATGCCGAAATGGGACGGCATGAGGGCGGTCGGCCTTTACTACTGCGACGGCTATCTGATCGTCAAGGATGCGTGCGGCCGTATCGCCAGCTTCCGCACCGATCTACCGTTCGACAACGATATGGTACTCCAACTCGAGGCGGTGCGACCGACAGCGGTATCGGACTCCGATGGGGTGGCGGCGGCGGCGGCGACCGACAGTGGAGGCTATTACTATGTAATTACCGAACTGCTGGCTGTGTTGATCAAATCGTCGAATACGCTCTACCACGTTTACGGCAGGAACAACGTCATGTACGATACGGGTCGCAACATCGGTAACGTAGTGACCGGTATCGCCATCAAAACGCAGTTTGAAAACCCCCATCACGTGTGCAACCTCTACAGACCGTTGAGACCGACCGCATCTCTCCAAGTGATATCGGAACTGACGAAAATAAGGGCTGCCGAAACGACCGTTCCGCGTCATCGGATCGTGACTCTCACCAGCGTCACGAATGTCACGGACGGACATATGAGTGTGGAAGACGTATTGAATTGCATGGCTGACGTCGTGACTACGCCACCACAACCGACACCGGAGACGAAAAAAACGAGGAACCGCGGAGGACGTCGGAGGACGAGGGATGAAATTCTATCTCTTTTTACGCGATTCCTACCGGCATACCTGCGTTGCGATTCGCGCTTTCAAAACGACTGCGAAGGTATGATAGTGGCGTTCGCCCAGCGCTGGGACGCTGACACCGAAAAGCCGTCTACCGCTTCTCCCCAAGAATACGGATATTTCAAGCTGAAACGCGTGGACACCGTGGACTTGGAACTGAATCTCATCACCGGAGCGCTTACGTCGAGCGACCGGACGGCATACCGTGCCGACGGACTGCCGACTCTGGAAAGCGTCAACGGTGGATGGGCGTCACGTCCCGCTCCGATCAAAAATCAGCGGATCATCGTCGAATGCTACCACGACGGGACCAAACTGGTATTCCTCAAAGACAGATGTGACAAGAGCAACCCGGATTCGGACGATAAAATCAAAGCTGTGAACGATTCGATCTACAACTACTGTCGGATTGAGTAAATATATTTATGTGCGAAATATCATTTTTTGATTTTGTTTTCCTTCACCTTTTACCCCAAAAATTCAATCCGTCAGCCGGATTCTGCGTTTCCGGCGGTCGATAGTGTATTTCTCATACGTGGACCGGTTACCGTCGTTCAACAGGACCATGTTGTATCGTTTTCCGCCGGTGGAGTTCGAAAGTGTTTTGCTGAAGGTGCGAACCAAAAACCGCTTGGTGTTAAACATGGCGGCCGACACCCACTCGTTCGCGTAATCCGTATACGGCGTTCGCCGGAGCGCCTCGTGTAGAATGTCCCACGAGCCGTTCGAATCTTTGCACTCACCGTCCGCGATCTCATTCTGAACGTCGGTCACGGCGTACACGTTGGAAGAGCCGTCGCCGGCGGCGGCATCACCCCGTCTCTCGAAATCCGATTCGAGGAAATTCTCTAACGATGTAATTTTTCGCTCGGGTTGACGGTATTCGGTCGAAGACATCACTAGGCGGTTCTTACCACATTCTTTTCGAATACGAACCGTTGCACACCTGAACGACTTTTGTTTTCCTGCAGATCGGACAGGAAATCTTCAATACGCCGTACTGCGGGAAATCCCTGACACTGTTTTCCCTCACCCACTTCCACAGACAGGCCAAGTGAAATCTGTCGTTATGCGTACAAGGCAGTACATCCGTTTCGGATGGAAACGATATGATCTCCAAACAAATATAACATTCGAGTAGTTTACGTCTGTCCCCGATACTTCCACCACACCCTGTCGTTAGATCGGGTGGTATTCTCGGCGACTCGTCGGGATCGTAACCGTCTTCGTCGGACGACCACATCTCGTATTTTTGTCTTTTTCGCCTACGTCGCTGGAACCAATATGCTAACCTATTTCTGCCGATCCTCGCGTACACGCACAGTCGCGTGCGGATGAAAATAAATATATTCAACAAATAATTTAGAATTTCGCCTCCCATCTCGGATGGATGAGCCGTCTATTGTGAAGACGATAGGTAAAGACACGGCTTGAACGAGGAGACGTAATTCGTCGAATAGTATATCGGTTTACAGCCGATGACCCCTTCGATTTGATTGCACATCCAATCGATATAATCTCTCGAGCTGCTATACGGCGTTTTTCGTTGGTATACGATCAACTTATAAATTGAATTGTCTTCCACGTTTTCCAGTACGTTGAAGCGGGTCGACACGAACATGTGTGACACGTTCAAATGTCTTACAATTCGTCCGAACACGAGGTCATCGCGGATGGACGGTATTATGAATGTGTAAACCACGTAATACGATCTAGTCAGAGAGCTCAGGTTAACGATATTCATTATCAACGGATTCATATTTATCGCCGCCTCCGCGTCGCGTTGTGAAGTGTTGACCACCAGTAGGGACATCTCACCCATACATTTTTCACAAGAGCACACGCGAAACTTCAAAAGGTCGGACTCCCCGTTTTCACAGTCCGCTAAGCCGAATATCGAGTTACCCGGTGATTCGTAACGAATCAAATCTATAGATTCGGGCGGGTCGTTATTGGAAATGCCCAATACGATGACGGGATCCACTGAACAACGGTTATACCAAAACGAATAGTACATCATATACTCGAGTTGTAAAGGGTAAGTACGAGAAATGTACTTACCCTTTACCCATTGAGGGTATCAAATGAATGAACACGTGTAAAAAAACATAAGATTTATATTGTCAACACAGTGAATGAGGCACAAAAGACTCAAAAATTAACAAAATCTAGTCACTAATACGAAAATACGGACGTATCAAAGCGCTCATGGTGGTGCGGGACTCCTGGTCACGGCGAATGTCACTTACGTCCGTGATGAAACGTAACCTCTGCTCGTCCGCTTGAAGTTTGTATGATAAGCAGGGGATCTCCTCTCTCAGTAGCCATAACAAACGTAGATAGTCGATGGCGGCTCGCAAATTTGTAAATTGAAACATACTACACCTGTGTTCAGTGAAATTCGTCTTTTGTCCATCATCCCTGAATGTGACTAGATCAGATGACCATGCTGCGAGCGGCATCAACATCTCTTCCTCCGCGTTGTTACCGGTTTTGCCGATACATTTGACCAAACGCGAAGTAGCTATAACACTGCATGGCAATTGTTCACAGAGTATTACATTTTCACTGTTTTCGTCATATTTATAAAAATTCATAAATTCACTTAGATGCGTGTTGAACCAGTAAACGACATCGGAGGCTGGAAGCATCGAGGCTAGACGGAATGAATCAGAGGCGCTACAAACATGTAAACCGTCGAGTCTGAAGATTCCTCCTCACCTGATTCTTCTGAACGATGTTTGTAAACGAAATTGTCCACTTCCTCTCCACACGAAACTACCAGTATCAACTTGACTTTGAACCCGTTTTGCTTGAGATGGGCCAAATCACTTGAAAATTGTTCTACTTTGGTAAATATTTTCTTGTACGTAGTGTTTTCATCCACGCAGCACATCGCTGTGAATCTGGACATGTCAGTTGTTTGCTGTACACAACCTCAAACGACGACTCACTCTCTCACTGCCTAGCGGTGGATAGCGAAAGCATTTGTTAACCCCACCTCATATAGCCTGCAGGAGGGGGGGAGGGAGGTAAAGGGGAAAGGGGAGGGCGCTAACACATCAGAAAGTCTCGGCGCTGTGTACACTCGAAGTTGTCGACGACAAAACGTCAACAACTCTATATACCCATCGTGGTCTAGCACCATTCGTCGTTTCACAAATCCTGGTAAACAGCTCGCACCGCTAACCACTCGGGAATATATTTGCGGAAAAAATATCATCCCGTAGAATCATGGAAGACGATCACACCGATGTCGAAGGAACGGTTACGCCGCGACGATTTCTCGACGAATTCGCGATACTGAGTGAAATGCAATTCCCGCGAGAGCCCGCCACGAGTGTTTGCGGCGCACCGATCAAACGGACCGGCCCCGATGACGACGCCGTGGACGAAACGCAGGAACACAAGAAAAGAAACGCCAAGAGGAAACTCTTCACCGAAGAAGGTGATCCGGTAAAACCCGACGACCCCAGTCAGAACATGGACGCCACCGCCACCGTCGCTGCCACCGATGAAACACACGAAAATAAGAAGAGAAATGTGAAGAGAAAACTTTTCACCGAAGAAGATGATCCGGCAAAACCCGACCCCGCCACCGATGAAACGCACGAACACAAGAAAAGAAATGTGAAGAGAAAACTTTTCACCGAAGACGATGATCTGGTAAAACTGGACCCCCGTCAGGAGGAGATCGAAAGGCTGAAGACACGTCCGACCGCGGATCGCTTTGTTTACAACGACGAGATCCTCGATCTGCGATGCCCGCTTCCGGGCTACGAAGGAGCCAGCGTCGTGCTGACCAACATTTTCAATACGTTCATGTACATAGTCCGTTACAGGTCGATGTTCTTAACCCAAAATAATAGAAAACTGGCAATCCAACTGAGGGCGACCGAACACCACCTGCGAGAATTGGAGAGGAACAACTACGCGGAAGCGCACATCCAGCTACCGCGCATGGTAGAATCTCTGTTCTCCATGATGGATCATTTCAACAGCATGGTATACGTCAATCAGCTGAAGCCGATATCGTGTTTACTCAACAGGAGATCTATCGTTGACAGCGTATCGTTTCGATCGATGGAAGCGACCTCCAAAAACACGTCGAACTACATAGAACTGATGTTCAACAACCCGTTCCGTTTCATTTTCGTCGGACAGGCGAAGAAAGTGGGAGTTCACCAGAGGAACGAGGTGAAACTGTTTCCGTTTTTCGGTGAATACATAGACAGGGCCATGTACGAGATGTACGAGGTGATGTATGAGCTGGTGACGAAGGAAATCAAAAAAGCCAAAAGAGAGTTGGCGGAAAGAGATCAACTCGAAATGACAACGGCGGCGGTGACGGCGGCGGCGGCTGCGGCGGCGGGAGGACCCGCCGAACCGAAAAAGAACAACAGTTGTTTGGGTGCGATACAGTCGTATTCCGATGCGTCCGCGAATAACGACCGCAGTCTCTTGCATTCCTATCTGCGGATGGTAGAACTGCCGCTCGCGAAGAAGGACCACGTAGAAGTAGTGATTACCAGCGGGAACAGCGGTAAGAAGAATTCCGAAACGAAAATGTCCTATATCTGCGTCGATGTCGACAGGGGCTGTTTGAAATCGGTGGAGTCGGACGTCACCGAAGACTCTATTTACGTCTCGTCCTACATGCGATGCCGCGTTCTCGTCAACGAACAGGCCAAGTTCTCACTGCAGATATACACCCAAACACGGGGTAAAACTGTTGACTATCGACGATCGTCTGGTAACGTTCGATGAAATCGACAAGAAAGCCAATTAATTATGTAATTTTCAGTTGAACTATTGAATAAAGTATTTTATTCTCATAACAATTTGGTTTTTTCTTCTCCTCTCGACCCTAGTTTGGTCTTGGTCGAGTTAGTTTTCTTGACAAAACAAACCCCCCCCCCCCCCACCCTACTCTCCCTTTCATTACATTCCCCTCGTACATTCGGCCAGTCCATTTCTGAACGCCTGTCCGACATGGATACTCCTCCATCGCATCCCGGTTGTACCGTCAAGCCCGGCGACGACGGTAAAGCTGAAGACAAGGACTTGGGTCCGCCTAAACCAAAAAAACAACGTTACATGGACAGCTTTTTGAAATCTACTTCGGAGTCCACATCTATTTCCGAATCACCGGGTGTCGCGGCTCTGTCGAGGAAGACCGCAAAAGAGTTTAGAGACTACATGACTTCGAAATACACCATGCTGTGCTTGCACCACTTGCCACCACCGTGGTTTACCATCATTTTCGACCAGAACGACGGCAACGACGGCGGCGTCGAACGACACGCGAGTGATACCACGGCGCGCACTATTCACGAAGCGTTGGAATCCGAGAAACGACTCATCTGTCCGCAACCGTTGGAGAACATATGGAAATGGGCCAACGCGATTCCCGATCCTGAGAAAGTCAACGTCGTCGTGATCGGACAGGACCCTTACCACACCGTGGCGAGGAAGGACAAGGAGGACAGGGACATACTGGTCACGATGGCCGACGGTCTGGCTTTCAGCGTCAACCCGGCATACGCGAAGTTGGGCAAAAGTCTGCCGCCGACACTGGTCAACATAATGAAACTGGCGGACGGATCGTTCGAAACACGCCGGTACGACGACACCCGGTTTCGCGGCGATCTCACCGTGTGGACGGAAGACGGGGTGTTGCTTCTGAATTCGGCGCTGACGACCGTGGAAGGGAATCCCAACGCTCACGCGCACATCGGTTGGGCCAGCGTGACGGACCGCATAGTCGATTGGCTGGGACGCGGAGGAGACGACGAGGGGAACACGAAGATATTCCTGTTGTGGGGCAAGGAGGCGAACAGGATGCGCGATAGAATCGATTGTTCGACACACGTGATACTGACCAGCTGCCACCCGTCACCGCTGTCGGCGCACAAGTTCGGTTGGTTCAACAGAGACGTTTTCAAGGATGCCAACTTGATTTTACGCACGTTGGGACGTCCGCCGGTCCGTTGGTCGTGCCGCCGTGAACTGCCGTACCACAGTGAATCCAGGATCGCCCGCACAGCCGCCATCGAGAGCGACCTGCGTAACGCCGCGGAAGGCGGTGAACAGACGCCCGCCTGACGACGCCTGAACAAAATAATCTCCTGCGTTCCATGTATCTTTTTCAGAACATGTATTTCATACAAATATAAACCTTGTGTTTTAATTGTGTTTCTTTTTTTTCAATACCCTCTACCAATCGTGGGTTGGTTTTATGGTCTTCGACGTCCGATCGTGGACACCAAACATTGAATTCAACACGGTATCCGTTATGGTTTTGAAAATTCTGGTCATGACCGTCTTGACGGCCAGGTAACGATCGTAAACCCGCGTCGCGTCGCGGTGGAAAGAACTCTCCAAACTGCGTACAGCGTCGGTCCAACTAGAGGGGATATAAAAAACGCAGTACACGTAATACGAATATAATTTCGGGAGGACTCCCGCGGATATCAAACCATCGGCGTCGCACTCGGAGAGAACGCGCTCGGTGGAATCGCATAACGAATCGGCGATAGACTCTTTCAGCTCGTCGTCGTTTAGTGTGGCCACGATATCGTCCACGCATTTCGCCACGAAAGCGCGGTTCAGCGCTCTTTTATTTCGGGCGTCGTCTTTCGCCAGAAACATTTCCGCGTGTTTGCCGAACAACAGATCGTATCTGCGGGCCGTGTCGATTAGAAGCTTGGTCAGTTTTTCCGAGATTCTATTTCGACCGCGCGGTGACGAGCGAACGTGAAACGGGTCCATTTCAGCCAGTGTGTGTTCTTATTAATAGTAAGTTCGACAGGTTATCGATTGTGCCTCAGTTTTCGGTTCCTGTCCGAACTTTGAATTTGGAACGACTGGTAAAACACGCAGAAACAAAGCTGTAAAAAGCTAGTAGTCGATAATAGTGGTGTTATGGATCTCTCGTCATCGGCATTATCGGAGTCGGTAACGTCCGCCACCACCACTACGTCAAAACAACAGCAGCAACCACAACAACAGCAACAGCAGCAGCAGCAACGACAAAAAAGGGAACAACAGGTTTACGGTGCGAACACGTTAGTTCGAGGAACGATGGCCTGTTTCGGCGGTGACACCGGCGGAAACGCGGACGAGGATGGCGGCGGTGGCGCGTACGTGCGGTACGGTTTCGAAACACAGGAGAAAACCGATACGAACGAAGGGTATCGACAAACGTTCACGAGAGAAAATTCGCGTAAAAAACAAAAACACTTGACCGTGTACCCCTTCTGCGATTGCGAATTCCAATACAAGGAATACTCGTGGAAAAAGTTTACGGAATACGAACCGTCGCGCAACGGCGTGGAAGTTCGCGAGTTGTACGTGGTGAACATGTCGGGCAGAGAGTGTTTCACCTACGCCGAGGGCGTTGTCGGCGGTACGCGCGTGGAAACGAGGTTCCCCTTCGTATGCGGTGAAATCGTCAGTGAAAAAAAGTTGGCGTCCGCCGGTAAATTGAAAAACGTCTACGCGTGGGTACAGTCCGCAACGCAGGAAAATCCGATTGCACCGTCTTCACCGTCGGTCGTGGACGAACGGCCGTTGCACGTGCAACAGCGTCAGGACGTCCATCCGAATAGATCTCTGATCAGCCTCCCGTTGATCGTGGACAAGCACAGCAAGGTGGTCGTGTTTCGGACGCAGGGGGATTCACTGTTCGTCCAACTCATGCCTACGATCCGTTCGGAACACAAACTGATCCCCGGCACGCCGTTGTTCGACAAGAACAATCGCGGTGTACGCGCTGCCGTCGGAAACATGTACAGTCAACACGATTACGTGGTCAACTGTGCGCCCGACGAGTTCTGCGTGATACCCGTCGGCAAAAATAAATACGGTTCGGACCGTCTGCGTATCGTCTGCGTGGACAACCGCGGATCGAGCACCAACAGCCACGGCGGTTCCAAAAGAAAGTCACACTCGACGTCTTTGATGTCTCTAGTCAGTTTCGGGGTGGACGCTATCAGCGGTGGCGGCGACCACCGATCCGGGTCCAATCGCAACCGGATCACCGTAGGTCCGAGCGATGCCGACGCGCGCGGTCCGTCCGATGCGGACGAGTCGGACGCGAAGGAGATCATCTACAACGGAGTGGTGAACGAGAAGTTTCAGATAACCGACTCGTTTACCAGCGGCAAAAAGGATAAACCGCCGAAATCGGTCGTCTCCATCACGATTGACGACGAGGGCGTCGACGTGGAGTGTACCGATGAAAACGGACATTCGATTTTCAAATGGGTGAACAGGGATCCCAGAGTTTCGTACAGCATAATGCCCAGACGGTTTTTCAACGCCAAAGCGAATATTGTCGAGTTGAACACCGTGGCGCGTAACGGTAGAAAGGAGTTTTCGCTGAAACGCTTCAAATCGCTCGAACGATTGATCTGAAAAACACAGAAGAGTTATTAAGTCCTCCGACATGTCCGATGCTAACGGAGGCGGCGGCGGCGCTCCCTCCGTCAACACCGCATCCGTGTTGTCGCGAGAAGACGCGAAACGGATCGAGATGTCGTATAAAACGCTTTACAACCTGCAACGCAAAAACCTGTCTTTTCTCAACGCTCTACGCGAACACGAGAGGAAACGCAGCGGGAAGAGCGACGACGGGGGTGGAAACTCGCGCATAGCTTTTATCGTGACGCCGTTGATGGTCAACCATTACAATCACATGCATCAGGTTTACCGCGCGTCTATGTACGGCAAAGTCCCCGATCTGTGCGACCAGACCGGCGGAATCATGTGCACCGATCTCGGTACGCTGCGCGAAGAGTTGGATTCCGGCAACGACGCCGCGGCAACCGGTGTGAACCGATCGCTGACCACCACTTATCGGACCGCGACGCTACCCGACGTCCAGTTCAATTTTAAAACGTCGCGCGATAACGTTCTGGAGACGGCGGTACGCCTGTTGGACTCGATCGAGATAAAACAACCGGATCTGACGCACAGCATACGCGACGATTACATACAAAACGTGCGCGCCATCCAGGAGTCGTTGTTGAACGCGCTGGAAAAGTCGAAGGAACGTTCGTCCGAATTGAAAACGCGTCTGAACGACGCGACGAGGAAATTGGAGGCGGCGGAAAAGATGATGGCCTCGGTACCGGACGGAACCGAGAAACTCCGAAAGGAGGTGGTCAGACTCAAGGAGCAGATCATCAGACAGCAGGCGCTGGTTTTAGAACAACGGGTCGATCACGATTCTAACACGTTGAAACTGAGAGAGAGCGAGAGCGAATGTAACCTGTTGCGCGAACTGATGAAACGGATAAACGACCAAACCAAAGAGGGTGCCGAAGGTTTCAAAACGCTCCGCGCCGAGATGCACAGGTTCACCGAGGAAGAATTGAAAAAAGTCAGAGAGGACTACCGTCTGATCCGAGAGGAACTCGCCGAACACGTGAATAACGCCATAGCCCGTACGAAGAGAGAGAACGAGGACGCCGTCGAGCTATGCCGTTCTCTGATGTCTCGCGACACCGGCGGCAGCGGCGACGACGCGGACGCGCGCGAACGGTTGTCACGCTTGCAGCGGGATTACCACGTGTTGGAACTCGAAAACGCGGAATTGAAACGTCGAATAGCCGGTGGTGGTGGTGGTGAGATCACGGCGAGTCTGGACGAAACGTATCGAAATACCGCGGAGTTCCACACGATCGATACCAACTCGGCCGACAGTCTCATGACGTCCACCTCGGATGTGGTGGTTCCGTCAACCTCGTCGGCACAAATCGTAGATGACGAACCGATGGAATACGAAAACATCGAATACGATAACGTGATACAACAGATGTCCCGAGCCCGAGACAAGACGGAATCGGCTGCCGTCGTGGAAGATATAATCTACAGATATAACGATTTGATATACAAATTCAAGGAGAAGCAAGAATATCACAAGTCGAAAATCAATTTCCTTACCGAACGTAACGCAGCGTTAATGGGGCCGATCTGGATTCGGTGTATTCGTTCCTTACGGATCCGCGAAACGTGGGACGCCACCCTGCGGTTGGGGAGAATATTTCGACGAGAACGGTATGGATTTCAAAAGCGAATACGGCCATCTGAAAAAATATCTGTCCGAAATCCGAAGTCGGGGGGGCGACGACGGACCGATCTCGCATAGACACGCTCGGCCATCAGATCGCGTATTCCGTTCATGTCTACCAGAATTTATTAAAAACCATAGATAACGCGTATCACGGCATAGTGGATCTCTTACAGCTTGAAAAATATCCCCAAGAAGTCGTACTCGCCAAAGATTTCGCCACCTATTTCGAGAACCGCTTCGGCGACAATCTGAAAGCAAGGATATCCCTCGTACTGAAGAAATTAGAAGACGATCACATTCGTATCCGAGACCTGAGAGAAAGAAAATGAGAATTAAAAGCGGCGGTCGTGGACTTGCAGCGCGACGATGCGCGTCCGAACGTCAACCGGACACAATCGAGCAAAGTACAAACGGATGTACCACCTACTTCCGATATGATTTTAAAGGCTTTCGACGGTGATCCCACGCTATTCGTAGAAATACTACATAAAACGTGTGGTCCAGAGAACAGGGAAAGACCGGCTACACCGATCGTTGGATTACGGCCTACAGTGCTCTAGCGTTGGACCCGCATGATGGAAATACGAACATCGCACCGGCCGGCGACGGAACTAAAAATTGTATAATTTAGTCGAATACACCGGGTACTGACCCGAACACATCAGGAATACCGCCGGCCCCGAAGAACAATTACGTTCCGATTTGGTGAATCCAAGTTTCTGAGAGAAGACTGTTTTCTAAACCATTTCCTCGGAGCCAGATAGGAAACGTGCAAATTGAAAATTACATCAACACGTTGGATTTGAATAGGCGCAACCAACTGGGCCGTGGCTCTGTTCAACGACTTTTACATTCCGGTCGTAAACAAAGAATCCTACATCATCAGTCTGGAAGGTCCATTTGCGAATTTCCACATGATTTACAAAGTGTAAACAAATTGTACAAATATTGAATTTTTATTATTTGTGACCTGCTCCGTGGACGAGCACCGCTGTACTGAGCATTTCCCCCACCACTTTTGGGGCGTGGCTTCCCCCACCACCGCTCCTCCGACCAATGGGATTGCAGGGATTTTCCCGCCAAAACCGCCGACCAATGGGAGCGCAGTAAACTGATCACGTGACCTCCATTTTCACATAAATATAGCGTACCGTTCGCGCGCGACTCATTTGCTCCTTACCCATAATACTGGCTCCTTCAAGAAGGAGCAACAAGAGGGGGCCGGTGCGGAGCAAATGATTTTTGGGGGGGTGTATATATAAATAGTATATAATACGAATATATACGATGGCGGCGACAAAAGACGTTTTTGCGAAACGAAAGTTTTGCCGACGCCCGGCCGGAGTGTACACTCGATGTCTCCCGAAGCTTGTTAGTGTCGACAGATGAATTCATTTCAGATTTGAAGATACCAACAGCACAGTTTGGCCGGGTCTCTGCAAAACTTTTGTTTCGCGAAAACAATTTAAAAGTCATTCGTTTTTTGCCATCCATTTTTTTTGATAAATTCATTTCAGATTTGAAGATACCAACAGCACAGTCTGGCCGGGCCTCTGCAAAACTTTTGTTTCGCAAAAACGATTTAAAAGTCGTTCGTTTTTTGCCGCCTGGTTTTTGCCGTCCGGTTTTTGCCGTCCGGTTTTTTTGTCGGATGAATTTATTTCACATTTGAAGATATCAACAGCAAAGTCTAGCCGGCTCTGCAAAACTTTTGTTTCGCGGAAACAATTTACGAGTCGTCCGTTTTTTCCCGGCCGGTTCCTGCTGGCCGGTTTTCGCCGGCCGGTTTTGTCAGATGAACTCATTTCAGATTTAAAGATATCAACAGCACAGTCTAGCCGGGTCTCTGCAAAACGTTTGTTTCGCGAAAACAATTTAAGAGTCGTCCGTTTTTCGCCGGCCGGTTTCTGCCGGCCGGTTTTTGCCGGCCGGTTTCTGCCGGCCGGTTTTTGCCGGCCGGTTTTTGCCGGCCGGTTTCTGCCGGCCGGTTTCTGCCGGCCGGTTTTCGCCGGCCGGTTTTTGTCAGATGAACTCATTTCAGATTTAAAGATATCAACAGCACAGTCTAGCCGGGTCTCTGCAAAACTTTTGTTTCGCGAAAACAATTTAAGAGTCGTCCGTTTTTCGCCGGCCGGTTTTCGCCGGCCGGTTTCTGCCGGCCGGTTTCTGCCGGCCGGTTTTCGCCGGCCGGTTTTGTCAGATGAACTCATTTCAGATTTAAAGATATCAACAGCACAGTCTAGCCGGGTCTCTGCAAAACTTTTGTTTCGCGGAAACAATTTACGAGTCGTCCGTTTTTTCCCGGCCGGTTCCTGCTGGCCGGTTTTCGCCGGCCGGTTTTGTCAGATGAACTCATTTCAGATTTAAAGATATCAACAGCACAGTCTAGCCGGGTCTCTGCAAAACTTTTGTTTCGCGAAAACAATTTAAGAGTCGTCCGTTTTTCGCCGGCCGGTTTCTGCTGGACGGTTTTTGCCGGCCGGTTTTTGTTGGATGAACTCATTTCAGATTTGAAGATATCAACAGCACAGTCTGGCCGTTCCTCTGTAAAACTTTTGTTTCGCAAAAACAATTTAGAATTGTCCGTTTTAGTTGTCGGTTTTTTTTAGACGAATTGCTTTCAAATTTGAAGATATCAATTGTACAGCCTGGTCGGGCCTCAACAAAACTTTGGTATCGAGGAAACAAATTAAATGCCATGCATCTTTTGTCCAGCGCGTTGCGCTCCTACCAATGCATGAGGTATAGCCAGGGCAACGCGGTCCAGGCACACACGCCACTATCGTGTTGCCCTGACGAAATGCATTGATCGGGAGACATTGAGTGTACACTCCGGCCGGGCCTCGGCAAAACTTTCGTTTCGCAAAAACGTTTTTTTGTCGCCGCCATCGTATATATTCGTATTATCTACTATTTATATATATACCCCCCCAAAAATCATTTGCTCCGCACCGGCCCCCTCTTGTTGCTCCTTCTTGAAGGAGCCAGTATTATGGGTAAGGAGCAAATGAGTCGCGCGCGAACGGTATGCTGTATTTATGTGAAAACGGAGGTCACGTGATCAGTTTCCTGCGCTCCCATTGGTCCGCGGTTTTGGCGGGAAAATCCCTGCAATCCCATTGGCCGGAGGAGCGGTGGTGGGGGAAGCCACGCCCCAAAAGTGGTGGGGGAAACGCTCATTACAGCGGTGCTCGTCCACGGAGCAGGTCACAAATAATAAAAATTTAATTTTGCAATGCATCGAAGGTAGAATGAATTTCAGACGATGTTTCTTTCACAAATGGATTGAGGGAAAACATGATAACACACAAGAAATTAGCTGTAACAGTTTATTCCAAAGCGAACGCTCTTGCGAACGCTCCTTCGACAATCCAGTACAGTCTGCAACAATTTATGCGCTGTAGCGTTCGTTTCAATTCCAACAGTCGACACAGGTCGAATCTGTTGGACATCCGGTGGTCGTTGTACCGGAACGCTATCCCTCGACCCATGCCCATGCCGACGATCATGGTAGGTCCGCCGCCACCGCCGCCACCCTGGCAACCACTGTCGGCTACGTCGAGGTCGCTAGTTCTCATCGACGACATCTTCGCACGTCCGGACGGCGAACGAAAATAGAAATTGGTATACGAGAGATACCACAGTAGGCTGGTCGCGAACAAATCCACGCATTGTTGTAGCGTACGTGTGACCTGATTTCCGCGCGCGTCTCTGCACACCAATGGTGTACTCTCGTCCGAGATGATTTCCGACATTTCGGCCGAAGTGCGGAGTGCCGTCGCCGCGATGTTGGTGTCACTTCGGCTTCCGTTTCTTCCTTTTTCATTCCTACCGCGGGCGTCGCTCAGATATTTACGCAGTGCCATCGTTTCTTCGTTCGGGCCCGCTTTGGTGTCGAAAGGGCCGATGTCAGCGTAGCGGAGAACTCGTTCCACCGTATCGGGTTGCGGTTCGGCCTTTTTGCAATAGACCGCCAACAGGAGACGCGTGACGACCGTGGCGAAAGACATGCTGAGTTTCTTTCTTTTTTCCACGTCGTCCTCTTCCTCCGCGAACGCGGTGAGACTGTCGTCGGTGAACAGGGTGTCACTCAGGTATTCCACGTGTCCCGTCGTAGTCGTTCCGCAACGTCCGTTGTAGAGCTTCGACAGTTCATTTTTCATCAGTACCGCGTTGCCGGCGCTGAGATTCACCAGACCGCCGACATAATCGTTTCCGAACAGAGCCAAACAGACGAAATGCAACATCCGTTCCTTAGCGTTGAAATTCTTTTTGTGTTCGAACAAGTTTTTCGTCCCGTAAACGTACTTGATGGCTCCGGGTGAATTCGGTCGCTGGTACATGGTCATCGCCAGCCCGATGTCCCAGTCGTGACCGAATACGTAACAGACGTCCACCGCATCGTCGGCGACGTCCTGGTATATCCTGTAAAAACATTTCCATTCTCCTTCTCCCACTTCGAAATCGTCCGCGAACAGTTTCGATTCGATCGCTCTGCGAACGCCGACGAGATCCCCTTCGTGTCCATCGAATCTCACCATGTGTTGGTCGATTATCGACCGTTTTACGTTCTCCGCCATACCTCTGTAACAGGCTTCCCGCGACGTGGAAGCCAACGAGAAGTGCATGCGCCTCCTACGGCGAGCCTGTTCGAAATATTTCGCTTTCGGTTGACACGTGTCGAAAGACAGATACACGCGATAAGCCTTCGAAAGCATCGGTCCCAGCGTGCATATAAGCGCTTTCGAACAGTCTTCAACTATCCTGTCGACGGTTCTCGCGTCCAATTCGCACACCACGGTTTTGGTGTGATCCGCATTTTCTACTGTGCGCATCAGTCTTTCGTATTCCTCCGTGTTTTCGAGTGATTTCATCATTTTACCGTACATGTACGATGACAGGTCGATGTAAACACCGCAACGATCCAGTGTTCCACTATCGGTGGTGTTGGTGGTGGTGTCAGGTATTCCGTCGTACGAGAATTCCCGTATGTGGTCGGTAACGTGTTGAACGTCGAACTCGCCGAAACAACCGTAGCCGAAGAGGTTCTCCACGTACGTCTGGAAATTCTTTATTCCCATTTTACTGAAAGATTTTACTGTTCCGGCCGTCTGTTTCGGCACCAATTGATCCGGTGGAAATAACATTTGCCGAAAGCTCGGGAATTCCGTCCAGTCAACAGTTCTCGACTTCGCTGGCGGGCTGTTCATCCTGTGACCCCTCCCCCGCCAAATTTGAACCTCCCGGACGATAGAAACCGGGCATGACGAAACGGAGGCCGTCCCAAAAGTGGCCGTACCCTCCGTTGTGAACCCTGATGCATGTTGAACCGTTTTTTGTTCGTCGCATCTTTTCATCGACTTTATCGATGTAAAAATTTATCGGTACATCCGGGCCGTTGGCGGGTAAACCCTTTTGTTCGAAAGAAATGATGCACAGCCCGTTGTCGGTGGAAACGTTGAACAATTTCAGTTCGAAAGGACCCGATTGTGTCACGCCGGTCGACACCGTCGGCCCTTTCGACGGCGGAGGTGAAACGTTTTCCGCGGCGGGTCTGACGGCCTCGATGAGATTCGTCACGGCATCGCATAACCGTCGGAAGCGTTTGCCACGAACGCCGCCGCCGTCGTCCACGAGGTTCCACAACACTTTCAAAACGTTGTCGGATCGGCGCGGCGACAGCGCGAAAAATCTAATCGGAGTGGCCAAGTCCAAGTTGTTCAACATACTCACGTGAACGTTATGAGTGTAAACGTGTTCAGTTTCTCGCACGGACTTGTTTTCTACGTCACCGCGACTTTTACCGCGCCTCTTCATCGAGAGCGGCCATTTCTGTCGTCGTTTCGGCACGACGGAACACACCGTACCGTCGCCCTTCGGACAACCCATTTCCAGGTGTCCCCGTTTGTCGATTCGGGAGGGACTCGACACCCCGGTCGCGTTTACCAGTACGTAAACGCACGCCGACGGTTTGCGATCGACATTCAGTGACAGATGGAAATCCAGACCGCGGGACAGGTCGTCCACGTGGTCGCCGAGAATCGGAAACCTCGATACCACATCGCGTATGAGATTCTCTTTGTAATCCCGGCCGTCGTCACTGTCGTCGTCGTCTCCGTTCTCCGGCAAGAGACGCCAGAATTTAGGATCGATCGTTATCTCGTCACCGCCGGCGTCGTTCATGAAAATTTCACTTCTCCGACGTTTTCGTCTCGCGATCCCGTCGTCCAGCCCTTCGATCTGCACCGGCAGGTCGCTGAACGGTATCATCTCGTAAATGCTCGCGAAGCGACGACACGCCTCGCCGAATTCACCGTCTTCCGGGTCGACCAGGTGGTGTAGGGATTTTATACAACCGTAATGCGGCACTCCGATGCCGTAGAATAAAGCGATTTTCGAAGCCAGCGTTTCGTGTTTCACGTTTCGCGTTTCGCCCCGATCGGTGCTCGTCAATATGTTCTCCAACATGTAGCGACAGACTAGTCCGCCCATACTGTGCGCTATCAACACGATCCGGTCGTACGCGTCGGCGGTTTCGATCAACGCGTAGTACAATCTGTACGCCGATTCCACGTTACTGCGCGTCCAATCGTACGGGAAAGTCGCCGTGCGCAATTCCTCGTTTTCGATTTTCATATCCTCGACCGTCGTTCTCAAGCGTTCCAAGAATTTCGCGTACACCTCACGGTTATACAGGCCACCGGTGGTTCTCACGCGGCCGATGACGTTCGTCGGCCTTTTCTCGTGGTTTTTCAAACATTCGTACTCCCTCTCGTTCATCAGTTTCTCTACTCGCGTTGAAAACCCACTGCCGGCTATCCGTCTAGCGAGCTCTGCGGGACTACTGTCAACGAAGGCGGGCGGCCAGGCCCTCTCGCCGCACCGGTCGCACCACATTTCCGTTCCCTTCACGCCCGGTACAAACAGACACAGCGTTCGTCTCATCGTAAATTAATTTATTTTCGCCCAACAAACTTACCAATTCCCCAGTGAGTAACAATCCCTGTTGGTCAACATAGGGTACTAAAAAAAGAAACACGATTGAGAAACATAAGGTTTATATTTGTATGAAAAACATGTACCGAAAAGGGGTGCATGAGACTCAGGAGGTTAGTGTTTTTTCTTTTTCGTCGGACCACCACTTTCATCTTCGTTGTTTTTCAATTTCCTTTTCGACGTACCGGTCTTCTTCAGCTCTTCCATGCACTTGTCGAACAGGTCGAAGAGACTCTGGACCTCCGCTCTGGTCGAATAGGGTTCGTAGCTGTCTCCGGCGATGTTGTACGCGATGCCGTAACACCGGTAGAGGCTGAGGATCTGTCTCACCTGCGGCGGGCACAGCAGGCCGTTCGGGTTGTACACGTTGTCCAAAGAGGTTTTGATGTTCTGAAACGACGTGAGACCGACGGTCACGATGACCGACCGCATCATCTCGTCGAGTCGTACCAGGCAGGTCTTGGTCGTGGGTTCCGTTTCGGTGAAGAACACGGGACTGAAACCGGCGAGGCACGGTTCGCCCGCGGCGCTGCGCTCGATTGCGAAGTTGTTCTTCTTCATCTGCAAATACTGTCCTATCGGTTGGCGGGAAACAAACGAACAGACGTTCATCACCAGCTGAACGGGCGCGCCGCCCGGTATCATCTCCTCGGTACCGGCAGTCGTCGCCCGTCCGTCGTCTCTCCTGAAGTACGGTCGAACGTCTTTGATCAGAGCCAACCCTTTCTGGCCAAAACTGTTGACCACCTTGATGCCGTCGTATTTGTCCACGCGGCCGTGCGCCCTGAAGTCCACCGAGACCACGCTGCCGCTAAACGCGGCGGCACTACCGCTTCCACCGGAATCCGGTTGGACGGCGAATCGCGATACTCTAGTTTGCAGGGAGTCGAGCACATCGTAGGGATTGATTTCTTCCACCGTGCCGTACGGATCGTCGTGGTTCGCTGTAGTTCCGGCCAGGTGTTCCCGTCGTTTCTTGATGGCACGCATGAGCACGGCGTCGTTGCGCAGAATGTAGACGTGATAGGACCCATCGTTACTCATTATGACCGATACTTTTCTGAAAGGTGGGAAGAACAGACCGGTGTCACCGCCGCTGCCACCTGACCGGCTGTTATCCGAATTCGAACGCGCGTTCAGATTCGAAACGCAAGGTTCGCTTCCGTCCGTCCGTATGGTGCATATCATGAAGATGACGGCGAGCGGTTCGCCGCTGTCGTTCCAACCGCATACGCGAACGCTGTCCTTGGGCGGTGGTATCGACACGTCCACGCCGCGGGACGTTTTGTCGAGGAAGGTCAGTGAAAAACTGTAGCTGAAACGGAGACACAGGTCCACCGACTCGTCCATCACGTTGGCGTCTTCCACGTTGAAACCGTCGATGTCCGCGAAGATCGTGCGTAGCATGTAGAAGTTCCTCAGCGAATGCAGATCGCTCGCGGTGGTGGTTGTTCCGTTCTCCTCGGGTGGGCCGCCACCGAACTGCGGTTGGGGACAGTTGTCGGCATCTTCGCGCATGGCTCGGAATTGTTGTAACGTCACATCCACGGGTGTGCCGCGCTCGTCAAACGCGCGTTCGGCCAACTTCCTTTCGTAACCGTCCGGATCCGTGAAAACGTTGAACCCGCGTATGAGAGCGGCCGCCTTTTGGAAATACACGTTTACGCAGGCCGACTTTCTCGCGTTCACCGATACGCTGCGCTTGGACGGCGGCGTGTAATCGGTATACTGGTCCAGTTGTCTTGCTAGTAGAGACGTGACGCATCCGTATCGTCTCGTGCCGCCACGAACGTCGAACATGTCTATTATGAACTTGCTGTTCGCTTCGTCCTCGTCGTATGCGCGTTGCGCGTCTCTTCCCGACTCCTCCCCCACCACCACCCGGTCTCGTATCAATTCCAATTCGCTGCGTGTGAAACGCATGGAATGACCGATATCCCGTATACACCGGAGACCGACGTCCGTGACCAACCTGTCGGCGATCACCTCGAACAGCCGTTCGTCCCGTCTGTATTCCAAAAACGGTATTCCCTCGAAAAAGTATAAACACAGATAACGGCCGACGGGCCTGATCCACACGAAAGGGTGCACGCCGCTTTTCATCCACATCATGAAATCGAACAGGTTCCGGCGATCCGACAGACTGTATTTCGATACGGCGTTGTTGATCACGATACGCATCCCCCGCGACGGCGTGGAAGCGGCGGCCGTCACCAGTCCGCCCGATCTCGATCGCAGACCGTCCTCGATGTCCTGTATCACCTCCTGGACGTGGCCATAGGATACGCGCACGCGTTCCGCGAACAACATGTTCTTGCCGGCCGTGCTGATGTTTCCCACGTATCTCATGCATACGAAACCGACGGCGTCTTTCGGCACGGTCTTGGAGGATTCCGCGTGCACGTGTTCCACCTGTAGTTTTTGCACCGTGGCGGACAGCAGACGTACGAACGGCAAGTACGGCACCGTCACCTGGTTGAACATGCTGGGTCCGTTCCTCTCGAAGTTCTCGAACTGTTCGATCAGACCGTCGGTTTTGATTTCGTTACTCCCGAACATGGTGCCGCCGCCGCTGCCGCCGCCACCGCCACTGTCGGCCTTCGCCGGCATGATTTTCGAGGAGACGGGTCGCGGTGTTGTCGACTCCGCCGCTACCGTATCATCCACAGCCGAGACGTTGCATTCCGGATCCCCCGCGGCGGTCGGTCTTTTCGCTTTACGGTTGTTGCGCCTCCTCTGCGATTCCACGAGATAACCGGTCGACATACCTCCCGAACACATCCTGAGTTTCTGTTCGTTCTGTTTTTTCACTTCGCTCTTGCTTTTCGGGTAGGACAACCTCTGCGATATACCCAGATTGACTTTGCCCATCATCAGAGACGTGTTCCAAGACGGGTGCGCCACCAGCAACGGGTGCAGCTTGTCCAGACACGCGTTCAGCCCGATAGTGTAATTCGTGTAGATCTTGTTCTTGAAACTGTCGATACCGGTGAATCCCAGCAGTTTTACGGCGGCGAAAAAGCCCGCCACCTCGCGCGGGTCCAAAGTGTAATGGTCGGGTCGCCGTAGGCACTCGGCGTACAGTTGGGCCAACGTCCCTTCGGTAACGTCGGAAATCTCTTTTCCGTCACGATCGTTCACTCTCAGCCGGCCGTTCTTGCCGGTAAACAGTTTTATACCTCTGTTGTTGGTCGTGTCGTAAAAATAGGCGACCGTCTCTTCGCCGCGGAACTTGCTCTTGGTGTTGTGGCATATCTTGTTGTTGTTCGACTCCCTGAATACGGAATAGTAGAACGTGCCGTTCACCAGGAACGTACCGGCGTAAACTCCGTGCAAGTATTCGCCGTCGTAAAGTTGATCGTACGGTATACCGAGGTCGGCGCATAGCTTTCGAACTAGTTCCCTCTCCAGTTTGGAACCGATCATGATCGGTATGGCGTTGCATATGTGGCCGCCGCTGTAGTCCATACAACACGAGTAGTACGACGGCAGACCCGTATCACCCGAAACGTTGTACTGCATATATTCCAGGATGTCCGGGAACACTTCACTACCGCTTCTGTCAGTCTCGTCCGCGACGATGCGGCGGTAGACTATGCTTTTGTCGCAGATGCTGAATTCGCATTGCGGATTCGGCATTCGACGGAAGGGTCTGTCGAAAAAGTAGTAATCGTAAATTTCTATGACATTCATTTTTCTCCGGTCGAAAAACACACATTGGGTTTTGAAAACAGTGGTGCTCTAAAAGTCGGTCGACCGTCAAAAGTCGACAAACCATTTTTACGAACATCAAACAAACAAACTGAACTAGTAGGATGGGTGAGACAATAATGTAAAAAAATTAAGGAAAATAAGCATTTTTATTAGCGAAAATTGGGCTGACAAGAACGAGATGATCACTGATCTACATGCCTCAACTCCGTTTTGGTAAAGCAATCTTTATCGTCGCTGGACATTTCATACACGTTTCCAACGAGATACTTGCGGATGATACCGTCGTGGTCGACTTCCACCTCCAACTCTTCCATGGGTACCTCGTTGGTCGTCAGGATCTTGCGCTTCCTATCGATCAATTTGCATTTGCTGTCGATCAGTATCAACCCAACCATGTGGCCACTGATGTAGGGGCCGCCCGACCTCATATCTTCCGTCACGAAACGTTTCCACCATCCAACCGTGTCCGCTGTGGCCGCGTTGTTGGCGACCAAGTCCGCGCAGCGTTCCACTATGTGCTTCGTGTCGGCGATCCACTCCAATACCGGATTCGGTGCATCATCGCCGTCACCGTGTATCTTGCTCAGGAACTCCAGGCCGTCCAGGGAATCCCTCAAAAGCAGCCAATCGTCGATGTTGCCTTGCACGCGGACACCGCGAAGACCGCAATCCGTGCACATGTAGTTGTAGTACGGTGAAAACGTAGCCGCAATCGAGCAGAATCTAGCTTTCAACGATTCGTCAGTGGTGGTGGAGAACTTCAGATTCAGTAGTTTTTTAAACGATTCGTTTTTTATTTCGATAGCTGCTGCGAAATCCTTCCACATGGTACCCACGCAGGTTGAAACGATTTTCAACTTGCCGCTGTGACTCACCAAGTCGGCCCGGTAGAGTTCCGGGTTTCTCTGTATCAACATACCCGCTTGGGTGATCAACGTCTGTAGGAACGTGTCCGGGTCGATGACCAAGTTTTTGTGAAAGCGGAACGCGTGGATCGCTGCGAACAGGAATCCCCCTTTCGTTTTGTATGCGGATTTTCTGAACTTCAATTTATCATCGAGTAGGAGATACATCTCGCTTTTCGGAACGGTGCCGGCACCGCAACTGATCGTTATCGCGGGACCGTCGGTGTTGTACTCTTCATTTTCTGTTCGGAAAACGTCGTCGACTTGTACGCTGCGGGGAAGGGAGGGGAAGGGGAAGAGAGAGAGAGAGTGTGTGGGAGGTGCAAGTCGAATGCAACTACCATTCGTTGCATTCGATGAAACATGGACTTTGCCGACGAAGAGGTGGCGGTATCGTCATCGTCCGCTAGCCTCTCCGACCACTCGCGTTCGTCGATCTCCAAACGTAATAAATATAAACTCGGTACACGAGGAGTTGTATTGAGGACTTACATGACCCACGCGAACTCGGATACGAAGGCCGTGTTGAATCGCACCGTGTTGTTGGACAACGGTGTATACGAAGAACGTATTACCGCCTATATCCCGCCCGTATTCCTTCTGATCATGTACGAGAGAACGCCGTACAGTCGGTACACACCGACAGTAGATGGATACGCCACTGCTGCTGGCGAGAAGAGAGATTCGAACGAAGCGGCAGATTCTAAACTGCCAAACTTGAGGAGTACGGATTTCGTATTCAAGGAGAATAAACTACTCGTCGGAGGGATGCTGAAATCGATAGGCTGTCCTCTCGTCTCGATGGAACACTGTTTCCTGCGTCTCGAACACGCTGGCTCGATGCAATCGATGTTCACGGAAACGTTTCCCACGCCCGCCCTGAGAATCGGATGTCTGGTGCGCGTGAAATACGATTCCCTCAGACATAGGAACAGCGCACTCGAATTCCTATGCGACAACAGCATTTACAACTCCGATTTATACGCTATAAATCGCAGTTCCAATAACTGCATGACAACGGTCACCGGATATCTAGAGCCACTGTTCAGACACGCTCTGGATTTGCAGAAAGCGTGGAGCAGCGCCAACGACGATAAAGACGGCGGGGCCGCGGGACGGGATCGAGCCGAAGACGACGACGACAACGGGGTTTTCGATGTGAACTTCCATCTGTTGGACATGCGACCCGATCGCACACAGGACGGACGGAAAGACGGTGGAGGGCCGATATTCGTTATCGGCTCTTCGGATAGCTTGGCGGATTATCGGCGGCGCAAACGGACACCTATCAAGGAGCGCACGGGTAGCGCGAGCCCGTTGACCACACACGACGTCAGCCAGTTTTACGGGAATCCCGGTTTCCACGGTGACAAGAACGGGGCCGTCCGACTGCAATCGTTACCGGCCGTCTACGTGCGCCACGAACGGGATTTCGTCTGTCTCAGCGCAGTGACGGACTACGATCGTCGCAACATAATCTTCCACGTATACTACGTGTGGACAAAGGAAATCGCCCGCGCGCTGACCGAACTGAGTGTCGCGGTAAACTCGTCTCCCGTTGACGAGACTTGTTCGGTACGCATGAGCGTCTGTGAAGTTTTCGAAAACGGAATCGCCGCTTACTTGAAAATGTTGGAAGATGCCAAAACGTGTTTTTGGAAAAAACACACCAACACCTACGTTCGCCTTGTGGTCGACCCGACTAGGGATGATCTGTCTTACAGCCGGTTCGTACTCAGCGCTCTCGTCGAACGGGGTATCACGAGTGGAAAGGTCATGCTGCAGTCTCGCATCGAAGGATCTCGCAACGCCGCCACAGGAACGATCGAGATGTACCCCAACTCGATCGCTCTGGACTGCTCCAAGATCGCCGAGGACCTAGACGAGAGGGTGTCGGCGTTCGCCGCATCGTACAAGCTGAACATGCGTGACGCGACGGCGTACGCCAACGCCGACGGTGCCACCGGTTTGCCGGTGGACGTCCTGTCGTCACGCCAACAACGGGTGACCGACATGCTGTTGCACTTCAGAGTGGAACGCGTAGCCGAGTTGGCCTACAACATGGCGAAAGAAATGTATCTAGGAATATCGGATCTCTACGGAACGGGCGAACATGGTAGAAACGCGAGGTTCGACCCTTTGGCCAACTACCAGTTCCTGCGGACCCTCGTCACCGAATCCCTGTACACCAGCTCGACTACTTTCAACGCCGACCTGCATACGATACTGAAGAATGACAACACGGAAGACGAAAAGTTGATACCGCTGCCTTGCGCTTCGCATGAGGCGGGCATACACTGCGCGAGGGAGGAGAAGGAAATCGTGGAATTCGATATCGAATCGGCGTTCCCCACCATATGTGCCACGTTCAACGTCTCGCCGGAAACGACGGCGATCGTGCGAAGGGTGGATTTCGAGAAATTGGAAAAGCGTTTGGAAAGCGCTATGGTGTCGAAGAGCGGGGAACGCTTCAAGCTCGCCCGTTGGTGTCTGGTGGTGCCGTTCGAAGACATCCGAGGAGAAACCGTTATCGTCTCGCTAGTCCCGACCGTCTACAGAGGCTACGCGGGCAGAGTTTTCACGTCTCTGGTTCTGAAAAGGAGAACGGACAAGGCCATTTACGCGCACTTCTACAAGAGGCTGTGCAACAGACTGATCGGCTGCACGGCCCAGAGGGGGAGCGACGTGTTCGCCGTACAATGCAACGCGGCGGTATCGTCCATCTGTCGCACTCTGATCACGAGGATGCTCGACGAACTCAAGCGTTCGGTCAAGGTGTTGCGAACACAAACCGACGGGTGTTTGGTGCAGACCGCGGGAAAGGTCGGGCCAGGGTTGGCCGAGGAGATCCGTCGAGCCTTCCAAAAAACTGTTTCGAGTCTGGTGTGGGACGACGGCTTACACTCGCTGCTGAAACTCAAAATACGGGACGTGAAGATGTGTTTTATCGCCGGTCAAAACAAGTACGCCATCAGATATTCCGACGACGAGAAAATACTGAAAGGACATCCGGCCAAGTTCGTCCCGACCGTTTACGCCGGGACGGCCGTAACCGAAGCGGTCCTCGAAACCGTGGATTACATATCGCGGTCATGCGATTGCAGTTGTGAAGACGTCATCGACCATCTGATGGACGGCATCTACAGACGCGTGATCTACCGAGGCGATCGATCGGACGACAGCGACGATTTCTACTTCACGGAAAGAGTGTTACCATTGGAACACAGGCTGGAAAGAGAAAAGCTTTTCGATATTTCGGATTTGAAATACGACCGACACTGTCGATTCGGAGACGTTATACCTCTGTGGCCGGTCGCAAAAATTGAGGGAGACAGAACCGTCAGGGGGTTCGTCATGAGACCGCAGAGGCTACGCGGCACTACGATCAGTGACCGTTTCACGGTATTGAAACATTTCATCAACGCCTGGGCATTGGAAATCTGTCAAAAGCAATGTTTGAATTTCATCACCGATCGACAGTGCAAGGGCAACTACAGTAGTATTTTCAATTCCAAACTGATGCGAACCGGAAACAACTATGTGCATACAGTTTATAACGAACGTTGGTGATAGTAAAATGATCAAACGATTATTGTTTTTCTCATTAAACCCTTTGTATATAAGTTATCAGCAAATTTAACCGTGAATTGTAGAGGGTATTAAAAAAGAAACAAAATTAAATCATAAGGTTTATATTTGTATGAAATACATGTTCCGAAAAAAGGTACGTGGAACTCAGGAGGTTAGAAATTTATAGTTTTTCAAAATACCACCCTTCAAAATTACATTATCGATGTAGGACTGGGGGTCAATGTTTGATGAATTGTCGTACAGATTCAGAACCTTCAGAAATTTTACAAATCGTTTCGTGTTATCGATGTTGACCAGTCGATTCAACAGCTTCACTTCGCGTGGTGAGTAGAAACCAAACCGGTGATCGATATATGGTATTGGAATATCATGATATAGACTGTATAGATTGTTTTCTATATCCAAAAGAACGTATATGCTTTCCCACGATAGCCTGATTTGCCTACTGAAATATTGTTTCATCTCAATAAGTTCGGTATTTGGACATTTTTCATGTGTAAATGAGTATGAAATTTTGTCATTACAGAGCCTTAGAATTCCATATTCGATGAGCAATCGGTAGTCATCAGCAGTTTTGACGTAAACTCTACTCAGTCTACCTGTAACTTCTGTGGACGCGTAAAACAATTCGTACAGAAAGTCTTGAAAACAATGTACCATGTTCCAACCTTTGAACATTTCATATATGTCGGTTATATGCACCTTATTGCGGAAATCAAACATCTTGAATATCCAGGAAGGTCTTATATGCCTACGGTAAACTTTATAGATCAATTCTTTCTGCTCACCAACACCTTGATCAGGTTTTGAATACAACATATCCGCAATATCCTGAGCCGGAATATACTTTTCCGGGCAAACAGACTTTTTCCGTAGCATTTCGTACTGCTGGAAAAAGCACAGCGGCATGGGGTAAATGTCTTCGAGATCCAATGTCAAAACCTGTTCTTCGAAGAGAAAACACCTTTCACATTCGGGAAAATAATATTCGCCTTCCCTGAGTGCGTTAAGACTGTACAGGGGGTTCGTAGTGCACATGGTAAAAAAATCAATTCTTCGTAATGGTAAATCCAAGTCTTCAGTTATTATGGTTTTTCCTTTCAGCAACGGGAGATATGCTTTTAACACTTTCTGTAATTCTAACGATTGTGTGTTCTCAAGAGCGATGGAAAGCAATTTGAAAAACGTGTTTTCGAAAATGAACAGAACTCGCAGTTGCAACAACATTCCAAAATCCAAAACATCACATAATCCTTGGATGACGGGACATCTGTTAATTGTTCCTCGAGAAAAACCGTCCAGGAACTCGGGATTCTTCAGTAGCATGAGATACTCGTTTCTTTCCAATGGAACATTCAGCATAGTCACATCGATAAATTTATTAAATTTCATAAAACAATACTTCCATCGTACTATTTCATAAACTAAATCGAAATCAACCATCATATTTCGTAAATATCGAAAAGATGGCGTAAAATGGTTGATAAACCTCAACACACGTCTTTGAAATTTACGTTTCAATTTGATTTTTGTTAAATACAGTAAAATGTAGTCCGGTCCCAGTTTGTGAAAAAATCTACTAAATATTTTCGGATCCACTAAAATAAACGTTTTTTCCTTCCAATTCCGAAAACTCACCAAGAATTCTTGAAAATGAAAAAAAACTTTTCTTTTCAGATATCCGTTCTTTGTGAAGAGAAATTTATTACTCCTATTCATCATCCGGTTTCGGGTTGGATAGATATCCTCTAAGAAGTCGTCGATATCAGCAAAATTACATTTCAAAAATCGGAATGGAACATCGTTGCGTTGGACTAAGCAGTGAAACATGATTTTGACATACGGTGATTTCCTTATATTATTTTTTTCCGTACAGGTAAAAAGCAAAGTGTACAAATGATCATCAATCTTGTCACAAAGGTGAAGAATTTTAATTTTTTCCCATCCCGGAAGAGTAGAAATCTCTTCATCCCCGAAGAAACCTCTCACGAACGTCGCTCTCTTGTAAATTTCTCTTTTCACAGTTAAACGGGGGTAGCGATTCAAAGGAAATTCATTCAGTGAAAAAATGCCGAAAATCAAACATAAATTGATCACATCTGATATGTCCAAACTTTCCATCATTACCAGGAACACCGTCGGAGCGCAGAAAACCATATATGACAGTAGGTCCATCGCATAGTTTTCTCACAAACGACTGAATAATGTGTCCATTTTCATACAAAAGAATCTGCGGGTTGTGTCGAGATGAGAGTGTCTGCACATGAGTGTCTGCGCGCTCAGTACCAGTTGAATCGTTTTGAAATCCGGGACAAAAACGGAGCGAAGAACATCCTGATAAACTACGTCAGTTTGTCTATCGTCGGCGGACAGGATTTTCAGCCATAAGGTCGAAAATCGTATCCTCCTGACGGACCTGTCATTACTTAGGAGGCTAACCCTTTTATCTGGTGTATACGAGATATCACTCAATTTATGTCTAAAATTTTATTTTTATTAAAAAAGAAACACAAACAAAGCACAAGGTTTATATTTGTATGAAATACATGCTCCGAAAAAAGGTACATGGGACTCAGGATGGTAAAAAAAAGAAACAAAATTAAAACATGAGGTTTATATTTGTATTAAATACATATTCCGAAAAAAGGTACATGGAACTCAGGAGGTTAATGTCATTTCTCAATACTACTTGAGCAATTTGTAATTTTTCAAAATTCCACCTTTCAAAATTACATTATCAATGTATGACTGGGGATCAATGTTTGACGAATTGTCGTACAGATTCAAATCCCTCAGAAATTTCACAAATTGTTTCGTGCTAGTGATGTTTAACAGTCGATTCAACAGCTTTACTTCATGCGGTGAGTAGAAACCAAACCGGTGGTCGATATATGGTATTGGAATATCATCATGGTAAAGACTGTATTGATTGTTTTCTACATCTAACAGAACGTATATGCTTTCCCAAGATAGTCTGATTTGCCTACTGAAATATAGTTTCATCTCGATGAGTTTGGTATTTGGCCTTTTTTCATGTATAAATGAGTATGAAATTTTGTCACTACATAGTGTTAGAATTCCATATTTGATAAGCAGTTGGTAGTCATCAGCAGTTTTGACGTAAACGCTACTCAGGCTACCTGTAACTTCTGTGGATGCATAAAACAATTCGTACAGAAAGTCTTGAAAACAATGTACCATGTTCCAACCTTTGAACATTTCATATATGTCGGTTATATGAACCTTGTTGCGAAAATAGAACATCTTGAATATCCAGGAAGGTCTTATATGCCTACGGTAAACTTTATAGATCAATTCTTTCTGCTCACCAACACCTTGATCAGGTTGTGAATACAACATATCCGCAATATCCTGAGCCGGTATATACTTTTCTGGGCAAACAGACTTTTTCCGTAGCATTTCGTACTGCTGGAAAAAGCACAGCGGCATGGGGTAAATGTCTTCGAGATCCAATGTCAAAACCTGTTCTTCGAAGAGAAAACAGCTTTCACATTCGGGAAAATAATATTCGCCTTCCCCGAGTGCTTTAAGACTGTACAGAGGGTTCGTAGTGAACATGGAAAAAAAATGAATTCCCTGGTACGGTAAAGTCAAGTTTTCAGTTATTATGGTTTTTCCTTTCACCAACGGGATATATGCGTTTAACACTTTCTGTTCTTCCAACGATTGTGTGTTCTCAACAGCGATGGAAAGCAATTTGTAAAACGTGTTTTCAAAAATGAAAAGAACTTGCAGTTCCAACAACATTCCAAAATCCAAAACATCACATAACCCCTGGATGACGGGACATCTGTTGATGGATCCTCGAGAAAAACCTTCCAGGAACTCGGGATTCTCCAGTAGCATGAGATACTCGTTTCTTTCCAACGGAACATTCAGCATAGATACATCGATAAACTTATTAAATTTCATAAAACAATACTTCCATTGTACTATTTCACAAACCAAATCGAAATCAACCATCATATTTCGTAAACATCGATAAGATGGCATAAAATGGCTAATAAACCTCAACACACGTCTTTGAATTTTACGTTTCAATTTGATTTTTGTTAAATACAGTTCAATGTATTCCTGTCCCAGTTTGTGAAAAAATCTGCTAAATATTTTCGGATCCACTAAAATAAAAGTTTTTTCCTTCCAATACCCAAAACTCATCAAGAATTCTTGAAAATGAAAAAAAACTTTTCTTTTCAGATATCCGTTCTTGGTGAAGAGAAATTTATTACCCCTATTTATCATCCTGTTTCGATAGATATCCGTCAAGTCGTCAATATCAGCAAAATTACATTTCAAAAATCGGAATGGAACATCAATGCGTTGGACCAAACAATGAAACATGATTTTGACATATGGTGATTTCCTGATATTATTTTTTTCCGCACAGGTAAAAAGCAAAGTGTACAAATGATCATCAATCTTGTCACAAAGGTGAAGAATTTTAATTTTTTCCCATCCCGGAAGAGTAGAAATCTCTTCATCCCTGAAGAAACCTCTCACGAACGTCGCTCTCTTGTAAATTTCTCTTTTCACAGTTAAACGGGGGAAGCGATTCAAAGGAAATTCATTCAGTGAAAAAATGCCGAAAATCAAACATAAATTGAGCACATCTGATATGTCCAAACTTTCCATCATTACCAGGAACACCGTCGGAGCGCAGAAAACCATATATGACAGTAGGTCCATCGCGTAGTTTTCTCACAAACGACTGAATAATGTGTCCAGTATCATAAAAAAATCTGCGGGTCGTGTCGAGACTAGAGTGTCTGCACATGAGAACGTTACACGTCGATTCCACTTGGCGCGCGCTCAGTTACAAGTTGAATCGTCTTGAAATTCGGTAGGATGGCTGAGTACAACAAAGAGAAAAGAATCGGTAATTTCACGTTCGAGTGCGTGGTGATGGGATCCTACAATGATTTTCTGTACGACTTATCTTCAAACATGAGAGTAAAATGCTTTGGATGTAACCACTACATCAGTACTACTCGTCATCAATGCAAATTTGTTCACCTCTTTGAACAAGGACAGTGGCTAAGCACGAAAAACAGAAGAAACCTAGAGATTCGGAAGGAAAATTTCAAAAATATTTTGAAGGACATGCTCGATTCGAGGCTGTTGGTTCTATGCGATCGGTTGGAGAGCCATCTTATGAAGAATATCTTCACGATGTGTCCTACGGAAGAATCTCACTGCCTGAAACCCGGCGACCAAGTGTATTTGCCGAAAGTCAATTGCCTAAATCATTGTTGTACTGATGATTTTTTGATTTCAACTTGTAAATAAAGCGTATCCTTCAAGAGTCATTTGTAAAAATTTCGTTTTATTTATGAATTTTCGAATAAAATATTTTAGAAATACTAATAATTGTTTTATTTTAATAATATTCTATAGCAATGATTTTTTTACTTTTGGGAAAATTACGGTTTTTGACCTCACTGTCAAAGTCACCATTTGCATTTTCTTGTTGTCGACCGATCGTCTTTTTCGAGTCCGACAAAAAGTAAAACACAAGTGGTTCACGATGCTGTTCGGGACAGCTACGCGCGCAGTTTTTTAACGGTTTCAAATGGTTCACCATGCTGTTCTAGGTATGCATGACGGGAAGTGAAAATCGCCAAAAAAGAGGGATAATTTTATCCCAACGTCGTTTTTCACTTCCCGTATAGCTGTTCGAGTTTTGCACACTCGACCAAAAAAAGGGGACAAAAATGCAAAACCGTTTCGTACTTTTCAAACAGATTTTATTACAATGAGATAATGACAATTTTTGTAGCGTGTGGACTTTCCGTTGGCGATTTGTCTGATGCCAATTTTCATCCCGGTATGACGATGGTCGACAGGATCACGACCACACATCTGGAAGGTTCAGTGTAGCCTTCAGGTGATGTTCGGCTAGTTTGTAGGCATTTTTCAAAGCGCACACGTAGATATTATCGAATTCAGAGTGATACGGGCAGTCCGGTGTGTAGGGTGGGAGTTTCATGAGCTTTATCGTCCTGCCTCCGTACTCTTCTACGTCGTCGCTCTTCAAAATTTTGTCCCTGACGTATCGCGCTTTTTGGTCTCCCTTGACGAAAACCTTGATTTCTCGATCTTCGTAGTTGCGGCCGTAGACGACGTGCCTCAGTTGTTTGAAAGCCGCCGTCGCGGACTTCGAGCCGACAGTCCAGTGCAACCCGTGGTAGTGCGTCCGTAGATAATTGTATTGGGAGGTTCGTTTTCTGTCCAGCGAACGTATTTCGAACGGAGATTTGACGGTCGTCCACATCAGTGTTTCCACTCGAGGATCGTCGGGGTATT
>CM061534.1:112393024-112423363 GCA_030545055.2 Neoaliturus tenellus | reverse complement strand
TTTCCAATATTTTTCCTTAAGTATCTTCTTATTTTGTACATATGACGTACAATAATTTTTTCGGGCAACTATTTTGAGGGATATGGAGGTCAGAAGTACTCAAGCATATTTTGGTACAATTCGTTCAAGCCTACTTCATCAACATGGCTGAAATTTTGGTTGTGTAGGTAGGCCTACTGGATCAATAAATCTTTAGAACTTAACATTGATTTAATTACAAGGCCGACAGACGGTAAATAAAATACCCAAAAATGACAGCTTTATTCAATACACTTTTCCTTGGAGTATAAAAAAAAATTGTAAAACACCTTCTCTATTAAGGTTGATCACCCGGACTTTTTCTAATAAAAAATGCATGAGAAACGTTAACACCCGCAGCGGAGCACGGTGTCAGGGCCTACAAGCCCCCACCACGCCGCCACGCGGCTACACAACCATAAACGACCTCATTTTATTTTTTACTACACCCTTTTCATGTTACTTCTCCTTAATTTTTTCGATCGAAATGTTATGGTCTTGAAGGTCCACTAAAACATAAATAAAATAATATCCACATAATATATTCAGGAAAAATATAAAAAACGAAAGTCATTTTAATAAAAATGTAGGGTAAAATATAATTTTCGAATTAATTCCAAGGTAAATAAATGTCCTTCCATATAGTTTCATGAAATTTAAATATTTGTATAACAGGTAAGACAAACTTCCAAGTAATTTAATGTTTGTTGACACAGACACAACATAACCTCCAAATATATTTCTTCGCTGTGTTTTGTTGTAAACAGCTGCTCCTTAAACCGGCCTTAAACCGTCCTCTAACCTCCCTCACACAACTACTTGAGGGAGGTTAGAGGAAGGTTGGAGGAAGGTTGAAGGAAGGTTAGAGGAAGGTTTGAGTTGAGGAAGCATTGAGGGAGGTTTGTGAATTCCGCCCCTAGTATACACATGTGTTTACAATGTTACAGTACTTTCGTTTTGCCCGTTTCAATTTACACTTAACTCTTAGTTTTCTTCAAGTTATATACAGTTACACTAAGGAATAGTTCAAGTTCCAGTTGTTCAAGATGGTAAATTCCTCTTACGGAGGTAACGAACAGTACAACATTGTAACAGCGTACAACTGTTGTACCGGGAGTGTCATTACATCCTTGTGATGAGTGTGCCAGAGTTTCAGCTTTCAGAGATCCGTAGAGAAAACTTCAAGACATAGAGGGATAAAATGAGACTTGTTGGGGTAAAGAAAAATTGCTAAATCAACAAAGAAGTAATTTTTTATATCTTCGACTTATAGATTATAACCGTAATATTATTTCAAGTTATGTATGGTTTTTTATTTGACTTAAGAAGGTTTTTTCAAGACGATTGAAAATTTAACATTCCGAGGATTTTGAGCTATTGAGATTTAAGCTAGCGAGAGTTGACTGTATATTCTAATATTATTCATTTTTTGGCAAAAATTCCTCGGATTGGAATTATAATTTGAGTACTGTTCCCAAGCACGGGTAGGTCAGCTAGTTTTAATATAGTGATAAGTAGGCATCAAATAATGAATAATTAGTAACCATCACAAATAAGAAGTCATATGGAAAAATACTCTAATATACAGTAGAGTCCCGCTAATCCGAACCCCGCTTATCTGAAAATACGGTCAATCCGAACTCGTCCCGTCAGAAAAATGCCGATTTATTCCTTTACTTTTAAAAAGTATTTATTTAAATCTCATTGAAAAAATGAAAATTCCTCAAGTTTTAAACTAACTGTAAATGCTTGGGTACACAGACACTGCACACAATCTTGTATTCAAGCTTAATATAGCAAAGATTATTAGCACTTGACAACGTCGTGAAACATAAATTATGAAATAGTGTGAGAATAGTGTTAATTTTTTGGTGCATTTCCACCCCTGAGGCATTTGTTAGCGTTTTGATGGGGAACGGTCCAAACACCCGTCTTGTTACTATCTAACTTTAAACAGTTGTTAGAAATCTATATATTAATAGGCAAGCATGTTTCGTTTACTCCTTTTTTCTCAGCTTGTAAACATGCTCTGAGAAAACCGCGCAATACTATTAGAAAGGTATTGTTCTGTAGATGAGCAGAATCGCATTTAAATTCATGTCGGCCCATGGGGCTATGGACTACAGGCATTGACTTTGTACACTACGTGAGGAGACTTCTCTTAGCATAGGCGTGTGTGAAGCATATTGACGGTGGTGCGATCTCGTGCGGCGTCCATCGAAGTACACTTAACATATGATAGATAAATCAGTATTACCACTCTTCTAACCAAGGATGAGACATTTTATAACTGAAAGTTATGTTTATGTTTTGGTAAAATGTTTTGGCAGCACTGTAAATTCAGCTGAATAATAACAACATCGATGGCAGCGACTCTGGTGCGGCGTGCGGCATCCACCGAACATCCAAATTTTTGCCTCAAACTAAATGCATTGGATGAGAGGTCTATACATAGTGTACATAGTTAGTGCTACAGGCTTTTAAAGTTTCAATGTCAATCTTATGGAAGATTGAATCAATAGACAGCTGTTGTAAAAACAAATGCTAGCAATTCAAAAAGAACAGATGTTTCAGTTATAAAATATTTTTTAAACTGATTGGGTCCAGATCAAGAAATCTATATTCTAGATACTGTGGTCCACATCAACTGACATTTTGGTTGAAGTTCTACCATGACGCGATCTCTAGTTATCATTAATTAATAGCACAATGACAAATAGCAACTGGGTCCAGAATTTAACTTTTAAAAAGCTACTAACTTCTCTCAGGATTGAACCAGCAACCTTTGAATTAAAGGCAAGCTCTATAACCCCTCAGCTACCAGCCAGTCAGATTAAATTCGTGTTACCAGTGACTGTAGTGTTAAGTAGTAAGTAAATAGTAAGTAATGAAATTTATCATCACATCATTAATTTATCATTAATATGAATTTTTTACTCGCATATTATAATAGGCTATATGTTACTATGGTAACTTTTACCGACATACTCAAATAAAGAGGGCAATGACAACAGGAATTTTAATTGAACGTCAACATCACCGTTATTGATTTCTATGTGAACAAATAGATACCCACAACATAACCAAGACATAACATTTTTTCATTTTGTAGGCAATAAATTTGAGATTTCGTGCATCTTAACATTGTTAAATTGAAATTTACTTATTTTTATGATTTCTTCTAAAAAATTATGATCAATGTGATTTTAAATTTAACTATGAACACACGTTTTGCTTGTTCAAATGATTTTAACTTTTTATTAATTTAATCACATTAAATAAACTTTACTAAAACAAAAAATATATATTATAGTAAAAACCCCAGAAACTCAACTGTCGACAACTTGGGCCTCTGGATAACTTGACCCCTTTGACTGTTAAAATAACATGGGATTTACTTCATTAGTGGCGATTCTGTCTCTACTGCAGGTGCTTATCTGCGATACAAACGTTGACAGACAACAGATTCTTTAGTTGGTTTTTCGCCCATTACAGAGATAACATCAATAGTGATCGCTTGGATGCCCAGGTTGGTTGTTGTTGAGAGTCTATTTTACACGTAAAGGGCAGGAGTAATATCGATTCCGGAAAACTCGACTTTCACAGATCTTGACAATGCCTAAGTCCAGGTTGAGTCAAATTTAAGGGGCTTTAAGGGATATAAGTAGTTACCTGGAGGTGGCATTCCATAGTAGGGGTTGGTGGGAGGGTTGTACTGCGGAGGGTATGGGGTCTGTTGGGGATACGGCACCACGGTGGGGTATGGCACTTGCTGGGCCTGATTTGGCGGAAGCGAAACCGACACAGCTGTGGTCGTACCTGTAAACACAACAGAGCTGTTCAGCATATTCATATATTCATATATTCATATTCCTTGGTTTAAATAAAATATTAGTTGTTATAGGAAAATTAGTGCCTAGAATGTAATAAATTTGTGTAATCATGAATAATTTCATTGAATGCAAAAGACAACATTTATCAATACCACTTAAATAGGGTAAATAGGTATTATAATCTGTTAATTTAGTGCAGTATTTGAAAAAATATGTCTAATGGAATCTCCACTAGAGATAACACTACCAAAAAATTATAAATAATTATAACTGTGTGTTTACAAAACACAATTTACATATAGGCCCTACTAACTTCTTTTGACATGTACAAACCAACAAAAAACTATGTAAAAATCTATTACTTTAACTCTATTAAATTTCTCCAATTTTCACAAAAAAGGAATTTTTTTCCAGGTGTTGTAAAGTTATTCTAAATGATCAGGTAGGTGTAAATCCCAAACAAATTTCATTGGATTTCACTTTTCTATGCTAATTTTCTTGGAGTGGAATAAAATTGTTCCTGAACAATACAAAACTAAACAGAATGGTGTCATAACCATTTATACACTTTTAAAATGGAACTAAACCCACTCAATGTGATGAATGTGTCACTGCATCATTACTAAAGCCCAAGGTCAATGTCAGATTAACAACTTAATTGTGTGCAATACAATCTCTCAAATAGGGCTAACCCACTTCAATACCTACTTCCTTTACACAGCATGACCAGCAGTTTACTTCATTGCAGATAAAAGACTGCAATAATATATATAATTTGGTAGCAAACCATTTTCTTATTTGGTGAATTTGTTACAGTAATTATTATTGAAATAGGACCGGCCCTTTTTTGTTTTAATCATTGGTAATAGGATTATATTGAAAAAAAAATAAAGATCATCTATATATTAATAGGCAAGCATGTTTCATTTCCTCCTTTTTTCTCAGCTTGTGTGCATCTTAGGAGAAATCCGCGCATACCGTTAGAAAGGTATTGTGCTGTAGATGAGCAGAATCACGTTTAAATTCGCATCGGCCCACGGGGCTACACCCTACAGGCTTTCAAATTTTCAATCTTATTCTTACGAGAGAAGGCTAATGAATCATTAGACAGCTGTTGACATAACACATGCTAGCAAGTCAGGAAGAACAGATGCTTTAGTTAAAACATATTGTTCTAATAACATGGATCTAGACGGTCAACATAAACTAAAAACTTTTGGTTGAATTTCTACCAGGAGGCGATCTCTAGTATGCATTAATATGCTGCTTTTGTGAAAAGTTACATCATCAGTCTGATCATACATTACCGATTTATAAACTAGTTCAAAGCCTTATTTGTCCTAAATGTTGCTATCCGCATCAATGCAGGGAATGTGTAAAGTCAATCAATGCAGTCAAAAATCCGCAGTCAATGTGACAACCAACGATAAGTTATCTCATTCATTAGTAAGAAAGTGGTGCTACTAATCCTGAATCACAGACAGTAATGTGGGTAACATCTAGTTGAGACATCTGTATACAAACATGTGTTCTAGTTGTAGTATAGTTAACTTACATTACTGTCAGTAGTAAAATTGTTTATACTATGCAGTGTTGGGGAGTAGCGCGCTACTTGTAGCGCGCTACTGTAGCTCCGCTACTTTTTTAGTAGCGGCAGTGTAGCTCCGCTACTTTTGAAAATAAGTAGCTTGTAGCTGTAGCGAGCTACATTTTTAGAGCAGTTGTAGCGGATTATTTCGCTAGGCCCTACTTTACTCGCTACTTTGGTTTCAATAAAACATAATAATTGTATTTACATTTCATCATTCATTGCTTTCAAATAAACACAAGAGAAGGTTAGTCAGCTGTGTTTTGTTTTTTTCTCGTTGGAATTGAAGATTACGTTCAATCCAACGAGATTAAATATCTATTTAATCTTGTTGGTTCAATCCATTGCCACCACCAGACGCTCCAATTGAGTACCATAACCTCATAACCACAACATGACAATCACCACTAGTCTTGTTCTCTTTTGTTTTTGCTGACCACTAGATGCGCTAGTAGTATCCTACTAATATGCGCCTATAGAATAGAAACTAAACTGCTGCACTACGGCAATTAAGGAAAGGAATGTTTATTGAGAAATGACGCGACGTCAATGAATTCATATAAATAGCCAATTGTTACTGTACTGCCATAACGATTCAACTAACATAACCTCAACCACCTTGATTGATGTTAGAAATTGATGTGAACGTTTACCATAGGCCTACTTCCCGAACTTAGTAAATTTGTACGTAGTACTCAGAGTGCTTCATACTTATATTCTGTTTCTGTAGTATCTAATCTAACAATCGACATCATGGCAATTAGTAGGCCTAAAAGCGAGATTTGCCACAAAACTGAAGAAGCTAGTCCTTCTTGTGTGCATACGCCAACATTATTAACCCTACTGTGGCCGGTCCAAGAAAGATGTTATAAACTTGTGAAGTTATAAGTTATAACTTTATAAATATTGTTGTTTACGTCTTTGATGTAAGTCTTTTTATTCGACAATTAAATTATATTTTCATGCCACTATTCTGTTTACATTACCTAGGTTCCTAAGAGTCCCAAATTAATTATTAAATTAAATTGAAAATATGTCTCAACACAATACCAAAAAGAGGAATAGGCCTAGGCCTTTATTAAAAAAAATTTACTTTTAAGTTTGAAAATTGGGTGGTTATATATTACAAGAGAAAAACAGGACCAGATTGCGAGAGTAGCAAAGTAGCTTAAATTGTAGCGAGCTACTTTTTAATTGTAGCTGTAGCTGTAGCTAGCTACTTTTTTGAAAATGTAACTGTAGCTGTAGCTAAGCTACTTTTTTGAAAAAGTAGCTGTAGCTGTAGCTAGCTACTTTTAAAAAGTAGCTTCCCCAACACTGATACTATGACACTGAAACACACATCTTGGTAATATTGGACTAGTGACGTTGGAGTGTACATCTTCTAACATCTTTTGAGACAGCTCTTAACTATTATAGTTTTATCTTTTGAAAGTCATTTTTAGCCAGCTACATCTTAAGGCTGGAAATAATTGTACTTTAGCTGATCTGTCTGATACTTGATTAGATTGTTTTGTGAGATAGTTCCTACAGGAAGAGATTGATTTTTCCTAGGTTTATTTTGTATGTGGTACCTGGGGTGCTGTAGACATAACCTCGGCTGGTGGTTCGGCTACAGCAGCAGCGGTAGCAGCAGATGCAGCAGCTTGTGAAGAACACTAGCACGACGAACAGAGCAAACAGCTCCATCGCTTGCTCATTCCCTCTGCTGACAAATCATGTAAATTTTTTTTATTATTTTGTATTAATATTTTTTATGTAAAACAGGTGTCCAGGCTTCAGCAAGTACAGTTATTAATTTATATTTAGTAAAAAAGTGGTTTTATGAGGTATTATTAAACAACTGATTTGTTTTAGTAACATTGGAATGAGTATTAATCTTTCCCAAGGATTGATCATATAAACAATAACTTACAATAATTCATGAATACATGAATGGCATTTTTAATTTGCTATATATATATGGCAACTGATTTTCATCAAAGAGTGTTATTCCTCAAAGTGTACAAGTATGGATATATATTAGAAAATATTATTTCAAATCTAATATAAAAAAAAAACATGAAAATAATAAATATTCCAATAAAAATAAGTAAAATACAATTTATTGACAGCAACCAAAACTTTTTTCTTGTTTTGTAACATGTAAGGCTTTTTATCTCTGTGGTTTTTGTCTTGTTGAGGAGAACTTCACTCAGTGGTCGTCACTTGGTAAGGGGTAATGTTCTCAGGTTCCAAAACCTGGTCTTGGCAATGTGATCTTAAATATTTTATATGTGGTAATAGGTCTCTCAACTCCTATTACCAAAAATTATTAAGATTATTAAGATTATTTAGTAGCCTTCATTGTCTAAATGAAGTTGAAAGGCAGCCTAGGACTAAAGTGAAACACTTAACATTAGACAATGGAGGAGACGTCCTTAAAAGAGTGTAAAACCTATCCAAAGCCTGAAGGCATCAGATTACAGTATTAGTGGTACTTGTTTGTTATACATAAGCCAGTTACTTTTATAAGTTATTTTGAACTTCGGTCTTTAAAAACACATCAATTAAAAATATATATATATACTGAACCTTGTGTGAAAATTACACGTTTTTAAGTTTTACGCTTTTTGAGGTGAGCTTGGTTAAAGTCAGCCATGTCACCGATGATCGCGGCGAATGCATCTCTGCTTGAGGCCATGACTCTGGGCACATGTAGCTAGCGCGGTGTCGAGACCGCAGGTGGAGATACGTTGGCCACGATCATTGGTGGCGGCTGACTTTAAGGAAGCAGGATTCCAAAACCGTAAAATGTAGAAACGTGAAATTCTTACAAAATGTTAAGTATAAATAGTCTTCTATCAATCTTTGTTTTTTTAAGATCAAAAATCAAAATAACATGGAAAAGTAGCTGGCATATATATAACATCAAATGCATATATATAATATCCATCAAAATGCTCAATACGCCACAAACAAACTTGATGATCTAGATCTTTTGTGTGGTGAACTTCAAACAGACGTGTTCATAGTCTCCGAACATGCATTTCGTCATGATAACACAAATTATCTTCTGTTAAATGATTACACTTTGGGTAACTTTGTCTCAAGGCAGGGCTGTAAAGGTGGTGGTGTCGCCGTATTCGTAAAGAATGGTATAACATTTGACAAGCTCAATCTTATTTCTTCCATTGACAAAATCTTTGAGGTCAGCTGTGTGAGAGTATCTCTGCACGGTGGTGGCAACATAGTGGTGATTGGGCTCTATAGGTCTCCCAGTGGAGATCTTGACGACTTCTTAGTCTCACTCGAGCTGCTACTGCAGAGAATTTTCTCCAAGCAGCAGAAGTTTGTCATAGCCGGTGACCTGAACATTGATGTTTTGGATGTCAACAGCCCTCGTAAGAGACGGTTTGACCTCCTGGCATCATTCAACCTTACTTGGTTAATTAACTCTCCCACCCGTGTAACTGCAGGCTTAGCCACAGGCCATCGACAATGTTATCTCCAACATACCTCATGTGGATGTGCGCATTATGGTGACTGCTGTTTCAGATCACTATGGCCAACTCATATCAATCAGACAGACGGTTCCCACCAGCCCTCCTCCCACTTTCCGCATAACAAGAGACACGAGTGAAATCAATTTACTCACTCTCAACCGGTTCTTGGAAAATGAGGACTGGTCCTTCATTTCTTCTTCCGAGACGGTCGATAATAAATTCAATAACTTTGACAGTTTGTTTCATTACCATCTCAATGAAGCCTGTCCATTGAAAACTTCACAGATAACTCACAGAATTAGATCATCCCCCTGGATTACCAAAGGCATCCTCACCTCAAGGGAAAAACTAAAATTTCTCTCAGAAATAGCAAAATCTTCTACATCTGTTGCTTTTAATAATTATGTGAGAAATTACAGACGAATCTACACTAAAGTCATCAGAGGCGCCAAAGCCCTTCATGTCCAGTACACTCTTCAGAAAGCAACAAATAAAACTAGAGCCACCTGGGGAGTAATCAATAAAATCCGAAAAAATTGTGGAGGCTCCAACAAACCAATTTAGATTGATCATGAGGGCTCCCGTCTAAAAGATCCACAAGAGGTTGCCTCATGTTTGAATCATTTCTTTGCGAATGTGGCTTGTGACAACTCTAATAAATCAAAGAATAATGGGAGTCTGGGAGGGGGTCCTGTGGGCTCCATGGTGCTGACGACTGTCACGGTGCAAGAGGTGGAGACCGCCATCTTGAGCTTGGCAAACAAGCACACCCGTGATATTAATGGGTTGAGCACCGTTATACTAAGGCGTTGCTATTCCGCAATCTTGAAACCTCTCACCTCCTTGATAAATGAATCATTTGTCAAGGGAATCTTTCCTCTGGCTTTAAAAAGAGCCTTAGTCACACCAATATTTAAAAAAAATGATCCACACTCGCCTAGCAATTACAGGCCCATATCAATCCTTCCAGTTTTTGGTAAGGTTTTTGAGAGGCTCTTTTGTATAAGATTGGTAAATTTTTTGGAAAAAATCGAATATTATCCCCTTGCCAGTTTGGTTTTAGAAAATCAATGTCAACTGTTGACGCAGTCACACAGTTGGTCAGGACTATCACTGAAGGGCTGGAAGAACGATCTACAACAGTCGGAGTGTTCTTGGACTTGTCCAAGGCCTTCGACTGTGTTGATCACAAAATTCTCATAGACAGGCTCTACCATTGCGGTGTGCGTGGTTTGCCCCTTGCTTGGTTGCGTTCTTATCTCTCTGAAAGAACTCAACAAGTCTGTGTCTCACACAAATACTCCAATAGCATTGGGCTACGTTATGGAGTCCCGCAGGGCTCCATACTTGGTCCGGTGCTTTTTCTCTGCTACGTCAACAGTTTGAGCTCATGTGTGAAAGATGGGAATCTAGTTCAGTATGCAGATGACACCTCTATCTGCTTAAAATCAAAATCAAAAAGTACACTGGACGTCCAGGCCTATTCTTATCTAAATGCCTGTATTCAACACAACACCTGAATGACATGAATCTGCTGGTCAATAGCTCAAAATCTAACTGTATACTGTTCTCGCTCCGAACTGTGGCTGATCCTCATCCTCCTACTATAATGATTGATGAAGACATTATAGCCTATGAAGACAATGTTAAATTTCTTGGCCTGTGGCTTGACAGTAGATTGAGCTGGGCACACCATGTAGACAGGTTGTGTTCCTTGGTTTCTTCTGGCCTGTTTTTGATAAGAAACCTTGCCAAATACTGCGACAAAAAAATTCTGACCACGACCTATCACGGTGTCATATCACCGCACCTGTCATATGGCATCTTGCTTTGGGGCGGCTATGCTCAAGCTCATTTTCAAAGGCTCTTCGTTCTACAAAAGAAAGCTATTAGAGTGGTTAGTAATCTCCAGTACAATGCCTCATGCAGAGAATCCTTTAAGGAACTAAAAGTTTTAACACTACCCTGTGTGTACATTCTAGCAGTTCTCTCGTACTGTGTTTCAAAAACCAACATCACACAAGGTACAGAAATCCACTCATATAATACCAGGTCCAGAGAACTATGTAGAGTGGACCAACACAGGCTTGTGGCTGGTGCTAGACTTCCTGCACAAATGGGAGTACGGCTGCTAAACTGCTTACCAAGGCATCTCAAACTGGTTGCTGACAACCCCATTGTGTTCAAGCGCCACTTGAAATCATTTTTGATTGAAAGCGCATGCTACAGCATTGATGAGTATGTCACTGCGTGCTCTTCTGTGGTCTGAAGGGGTGGGGTAACGTGTCTGCTCTGGCCTGGCTTACTCTGTTTTGTATGAATGTGATCTTGATGGGTGTGAGTGACCAGAAAACTTGTTTTTTTTTATAAGTGATTTTATTTTATTAAATGGACTGAATATGTTTTGACACTTGCAACACAATAATCAAATTGTAATACTGCAATTGTAAATAAATAAATAACAAACAAGTACCGTAGTAGTATACTTTACGTACTCACTTTAGGTACCTACTCAAGATTACTGTTCACTTACGCACATTTTTACTATGTTGCAATCTAATATAATACATACATGCTTATCTGTTATTTCCACGGCAGTTTAAAGAAATTTTTACTAAATATCACCATAGAAAGTGATAACAAAGTTGTGATAAAATAATTTGTCAAATAGTTATATCATATGTTCCTTTATTACTTTGTTTGTAAACAATATCTTTCAGTTCACAATTCATAATGTTGTAGCACAATTTTGATGTTTAATAAAACCTTAATCAGAGAAGGTAAATTAGTTTCATTACAATTTATTAAACATCATTATACTCTTAAGAAATGAACAAATTCTTAAAACCAGAAAGATTTGACTCAGATCATACATGTATTCAAAGTCCTTCAAAATGGATTCACTGGAAGAAGACATTTGAGATATTCATCAAGTCAGTTGAGGCTAAAGAAGAAGATAAGTTGAATCTACTATACAATCACATAGGACATTCTATCTTTGAACAAATTAGTGAATGCCAATCATACAAGGAGGCCATTGAGCTATTAGACACACTTTACATAAAACCAAAGAATGAAGTTTATGCACGACACAAATTAATGACTCGACATCAACAACCTAATGAGACTGTAGACCAATTCCTCCAGTCATTACGTGTACTAAGCACAAGTAGTGAATTTAAGGACGTGAAAGCCAATGCCTATCGTGATGAGTACATTCGTGATGCTTTCATTAATGGCCTTTCCTCTAAAATAATCAGGCAAAGATTATTAGAAAATTGCAAACTAACATTAGATGAAGCTTTTTCAAAGGCACGAGCATTAGAATCTGCCCAAGTCTTTTCAGAATCTTACACATCGCCTCAACTCGCGTCCACTTCCTCTCAAAATACTTCAGACCATTGTGCCACATCCCAGCCAGATTCTCCTACCAACAAGACATTTAATGTGACTTTCAACAAACAGAAATGTTATTTCTGCGGCCGTTTACGACATCCTCGATCAACTTGCCCAGCCCGTGAATCAATTTGCAAACAATGTAACAAAAAGGGTCATTTCGCAACTGTATGTCAATCAAAATCTAAAGCGTCAGCATCTACTCATATTCAAGATGAAAGTTCTATTGGTGACGACTATGGAATGACTGCTACTATATGCCCAACAAAAATTTCAGCTGCTTCACCTCCTAGCCTTGCCAGATCTATAATACCTTTAAAAATCAATGGGTTTACTGCGGAAGGCCTGATTGATACTGGAAGTACGGAGAGCTATATTAGTGATGCATTTGTGTCCAAACATAGACTCAAACTCTACCCTACAACATCTGCTGTCTCGATGGCGTCTTCCACCTTAACAATCCCCATTAAACACTACTGTTGCATTAACTTACAAGCACTGAATAACTCCTATTCAAATATAAAGTTAAGCGTCTTGAAGGGCTGCTGTGCTGACGTCATACTAGGTCATGATATTCTCAAACAACATTCGAGCTTGTCAGTATCTTTCGGGGGCCATAGACCAACTCTTAGTGTCAGTAGCCTCACATGTTCAAAAGTCCAACCAGCTGCTCTCTTTGAACATTTGGCCCCCAATTGCAAGCCTATATCTATAAAATCTAGAAGACACTCAGACGAAGACGAAAGGTTTATCCAATCTCATATCAACGAATTACTGAAAGATGATGTCATTGAAGAAAGCAACTCACCATGGAGAGCTCAGGTTCTAGTTGTGAATGGAACTCACAGGAAACGTATGGTTGTGGACTACTCTCTCACAATCAATAAATACACATTGCTTGATGCATACCCAATACCGTCAATAGAGAAAATTTCTTCCAACATAGCTAAATACAACGTTCACAGCACTATCGATTTAAAGAGTGCTTATTACCAAATCCCTATCCGAAAAGAAGACAGACCTTATACCGCCTTTGAAGCTGCTGGGAAGCTCTGGCAGTTCAAACGGATACCAATGGGAGTAACGAACGGCGTTGCAGCATTTCAAAGGAAGATGGATGAAATCAAAACTAAAGAAGGTCTTGAAGGAGTCAATATATATTTGGATGACATAACAGTGAGTGGAAAGGATCAAAGCGAACACGATCACAATTTGAACAAATTTATGGAAGCTTGCAAGAAATATAACCTAACGATTAACAAAGAAAATGTAATGAAACTAATTTACCTTCTCTGATTAAGGTTTTATTAAACATCAAAATTGTGCTACAACATTATGAATTGTGAACTGAAAGATATTGTTTACAAACAAAGTAATAAAGGAACATATGATATAACTATTTGACAAATTATTTTATCACACTCTCCCCTCCTTTTATTTTAAAACGTAGTCTTTTAAATATTCTGGGGGTCGAGTGACACGAGACGAGCTTCTAAAAATTGGATATTGTTTATGAGGCGTATTGCTTTGCGGTTGTACCTCTTCAGGTCTTTCATTGAGTTGGGCTGAGTTGTCTGCATGTACTTGAGGTTGATCATTAAAGGGTGGTGCTGTGACGGCAGGCTCTGTTGAGGTGTTAGGTAATTGATCATCTACCTGTTGAAGATTGTCAACTTGATGAGATGTATCATTCTCTTGTTCATTGTAGGATTCAGGCTCATTGTAGGATTCAGGCTCTCCTCCCAGAGGTGCAAGGTGACGTAAATTTACAGTGGTCTCTTTCCCGTCAGGTAGTCTGACCAGTGCGTAGTATGGATTAGCTTCCAAGAGATCCACCTCCTGTACAAGAGGGTCGTACTTGCTTTGTCTTACGAAGTTGCGAAGTAAAACTCTTCCTGGGGTACTGAGCCACGAAGGTAAGGCTACTCCTGATGCACATTTTCTTTTGTGGAAGAACATTCTCTCGTGGGGAGTAGCGTTGGTCGCAGTGCAAAGCAATGATCTGATTGATTATAATGCTTCTGGGAGTACTGTTTGCCATTGTGATATAGGCAGGCCTTTTGAGTGGAGTGAAAGATTGACTGTTTTCCATATGATTCCATTGTACCTTTCCACCTGTCCGTTTCCACAGGGATTGTAAGGTGTGGTTCGACTCGTTGCTATGCCTTTAGAATGTAAATATTGTTCGAGGTCTTTGGAGACAAATGAGGTACCCCGATCAGAATGAATGTAAGCAGGATATCCAAATATGGAGAATATCTGTCCCATTGCCCCAATCACTGTTTTAGCTGACAGGTCTGTGCAGGGTATGGCAAATGGGTATCTTGAATACTCATCAATGACTGTCAAAAGATATTTGAAGCGATTGTTAGATGGTAGGGGTCCTTTAAAATCGATACTTAGTCTTTCGAATGGAGCCGTCGCCTTAATAAGAGAACTTTGTCTTCTGCAGAAGCGAGGTTTGATTGCTGCACATGTTTTACAGGATGAGGTCATCTTCCTTACCTCTTCAACGGTGTAAGGAAGATTTTGAATCTTCACATAGTGCTGCATGCGAGTCACACCGGGGTGACACAGAGATTCGTGGAGAGCTTGTAGTTGACTGATGGGATGTGAAGAACTGCTGAATCTTGATAGAGCATCTGCCACTACGTTTTCCTTTCCTGGGCGATAAATTATGTCGTAGTTATATGCAGCCAATTCAAGTCGCCATCGAGTAAATTTTTCATTCTTGATTTTCCCAGAGTGTTTTGCATCGAACATGTAGGAAACAGATTTCTGGTCAGTTATCAACTGGAATCTGCGACCAATTAAATAGAATCTCCACTTTCGAAGAGCTTCAATAATAGCGTAGGCCTCCTTTTCGACAGCGGAATGATGACGTTCACTTTTAGATAAAGTTCTGGAGAAGAATGCAACTGGCCGCTTGTTCTATGTGAGGGTTGCCGCAATGGCGACATCTGAAGCATCAGTCTCTACACAGAAAGGAACGTTTTCTTCTACGTTGTGAACAAAAGATTTGAGGATACACGATCGAATATCATCGAAATCCTTTACTTGAAGAGGGTCAAGTGGAAAGGTTTTACAGTTAACTAGTCTGTTGATTTTGTCAGAGAACTGTGGTACCCACTTGGAGTAATAGGAAAACATTCAGTTTTCAGCTGCCAGTATGTGGAGCAACACAATAAAAACGAACATGTTAAATTTAAACACAAAGCAGCTTGTGAGACTTGTATGTGTAAGGAATTAATCAACAAGTTAATTTTAAGTATTGACACTTAAAAGTACTTACGGCTTACCTGTAAGAACTGTCAGAATTTCCAAACGGATTATAACAACAATCGTTGTTATAGGTACCACAGCAGTAAGCGTTGTCGTCACAAATTTTTGACGTTGAATCAAACAAACTAGTAGAGGGACAAACTTGGAAGGCTGTCAACAAAAAAAAGTTTAATAACTAACTACTGTATTCAAGACATATTGTGTGCAACATCTTTGTGAAACACAATAAGTTTAGTCTATAAAATATAAAACATTCAGGAAACCCCTATTTTTTATTTATTTTCTTTTATCGTAATAGTAAAAAAATTACTTGAGTAAGGGAAAGTAAAACTGTTTTTTCTTAGAGTAGGGTTCAGCTATATCTGGTATTCCCCGAAAATAGTTTAGGCTAAATGGAAAACCCTGCAGGAAATCATGGATAAAATTGAGAAATCTCTTGGTTTTGGAGATTTTGATATCAAAAACCGTCTTGAATATTAAATTTTTTCTTTGTATATAGAATGGGAACTGTAAACATAGTTGAATGTTAAACAATTTAAGTCACAATGCTGTTTGACAATTATACACAAATGAAAAACATGCCTAGATGCATGCCCACAATTATTGTGCGTAGAGATAGTGCTTTCAGTCCTAAATAAAACCGTTAGCCAAATCAGGTTTAACACATTCACTGCTAATGGCACAGTACTGTGCCATTAAAATTTGAGTGCTCACGCTGATGGCACAGTACTGTGCCATGCTATAATGCACTCATCTTTTGTATTTTGTTAGGTTAGCTCCTGGCAGAATTAGTTGTAAACCATGTTAGCGTGGTTGGTAGGTGTGGCTTGACCGGCACCTACTTGGGATCCCCTTGGGAGCCAGCTTGGGATCCCCTCTACTTGCTCATGGCACAGTACTGGGCCATAAATATGACATCACGATATGACGTCATAAACACAACGGATAACATTTTTGACCTCTGTTCCTTAATTATGTCATATAAAGACATGTTTTGGACAGTAAAATTTTTTAGCGTGAGGTTTCGATTTTCTCTCACTATTAGCCGCAGTGAATGTGTTAAATTAAAATATAACTTATTCCTGCATTTATCTACAAGAAAGCCATAAAGATATCATGCGTTTCAAAAATAACCTTCTATATTTTAAAATTAATTTATAAATTCTTCGATTTTAGTGTCAATTTGTTGGGAAATACTCCAAGTTTTAACAAAATAGCAGAATACACTAGACTGAATTCTTTTTACGTCACAGTGAGATTCTTGAATTAATAATCTAATAACAGGAACAAATAAATAGCACTACACACTGCTAAGTTTAGAGTTTTAATGGTAAAAGTTAATAATTTTCAGGGTGTCTAGTTTATTTCTCTTTCAAAATTCAAGACTAATTCCAGACTTTTTCAAGACTTCTTTAGTTTTTTCAAGACTATTGCACTACTCGACATATTAATTTCTATTTTACATTTTACAAAATTATTTATTCAGTATTGTTGCCGCTAACAGATTTGTTTTAAATAGTATACACATACCTTCCGTCAAGCAGCTCAAATTTTATTGTTGAATATAATTAATACATGTTTTGCCGAGAATACGACATTGTCAAGTGATACAAGAACATACTATCCATTTAAGGATTGGACAAGAATCAAAATACAGTAGACAAACTGAACTGTGTTTATGATATGTTTTGTCTATTTTAATCCTTAAGACCAATCCTTTGATGGATAGTATGTTCTTGTATCACTTGACAATGCTGTATTTACGGCAAAGCATGTGGTGATAATATATAACAACAAATTTGAGCTGCTCGACAGAAGGTAGGCCTATGTGTATACTATTTCAGTCTTCAATAGCAGTTCAGCAGCTAGTAAATTTTGGTCTTCAATAGAAAATCAGCGGCTAATACAATGAATCTTAATAATTCTTGTAAAAAACAAGACTATTAAAATGAAACCATAAAATTCTAACTTAATAATAATAAGCAATATTAATTCTGCAACAACATTGGAAATTAAAATGGTCTGAATTAAAATAATGCACAAGTGTGTTATTCTATTTTTATTAAACTAGTACATGTGTTGCTCGAAATCGAGCAATTTATTTTAATACAATACGAATGTTACTTTTATCGCTAAATAATAGCTAAATCATTGACGTCCGACCAATCCAATATTGTGAATATCTGCAATCACCAAAATTACACGTATTTACAGCTGATTATTAACAGATGTTTAAATGCTTTATTCAATCCCAATGTTATTTAAATGGAAAATTTTGAGATTTCAATGGTGGATAACGCCTTTATTTTCCATCAGATTCTCATCAGTTTTTGGCGGAAACAACTACAGACCAAGCCCTATCCAACTACACCAAAAACTTGAAAATCGGTTGAAAATTGTAGGAGGAGTTCTCAAGACAAAAAAACCCTTAGCGTATTAAATAAGTATAGATACTAGCTGTGTGCCGGTCTTTCGTAGGGCTGTTTAGTTTATTATTAAAATAAATAATATAAATAATTCTACAAATTCAATAGTGATATCAAATTTATAGAACACATAAAAATTGCATATATGCCTATTTGTTAATAATTAAAATGTTGCTTCTCCTTGTTTTTCATTAACTTGTAGGCCAATGATAGTTAACACCATTTTTAGGAAATTTTTCAGCATACACTGAATCAAGAGTCAATACCAGCATCTCCGCACGGTGGTCGCGAGCATTTACTGTCTACAGTCACAAGCGTTTTGATTGGAGATCATAAGCATCTCCAGTTAGCAATCTTAATCGGCGATCACGAGCGTCTCCATAGTTAAAATTTTTTTAGAAATTTCAAGACTAGAAGGCAAATTCAAGACTAATTCCAGACTTTTCAAGACCATTGCTAAATTCAATACTAATTCAAGACTTTCCAGATTTTCAAGACTACTAGACACCCTGAATTTTGTTCTCCTCATAAAATGGAGAGTAGGATTTTCAACGGAAATGATTAATTGTGAGTTGTGTATGAATGCAGTACCGTATGGTATCACAAGTGGTGTTTAAGCACTACTGGTGATATCACTTGTCACATGATATCAGCAAGTTATCTGTCATGAAGCGTGTCTGAGAAAGCTGACATCGTAGAAACCCAGCCCATTTCCTTTCTATTTCTAAGACAAATAGTCAGCATATAACCAAACAAATACTGATACAAATTTGTTCTAAAATTGTCATTAAATGAAATAGTTTTACGATTAACTGTATACTTTATTTGGAAATCTATAAATACCGTAATTATATCACTGCAGTAATGAAGTGACTCCTCAGATTCATTAACCCTCCATTGGGGGCTAGAATTTTGCAACATCATTGGGCGCAAGCGGTCATTGACTCCGCAATCAGAAAAATGAAAGAAATCATTCTTTTGAAAAATATTTTCTTATACACAAAATTTTTTATCAAACAATATTACTTTTCATGTATTTTAATATATAGGCCTATAAAATATTTGGGTTGCGCAATAATACTTTACACCTATAGGTATTTTTGTTATACAATACTAAAATGCAAAAGTGTTCAAGGAATTAGGCTGCTTGAAGAAAGAATAATTAAAAATATGTTAGTTATAAATATTTGGGTTGCGCAATAATACTTTACACCTATAGGTATTTTTGTTATACAATACTAAAATGCAAAAGTGTTCAAGGAATTAAGCTGCTTGAAGAAAGAATAATTAAAAATATGTTAGTTATAAATTTAATACCTCACTAGCTGTGTACCCGTTCTTCTCACGGGGTGGGTGCAGTTTATTAAACGAATTATATAAATGCTTTCACAAATTCAATATATCAGCTTCAGTTGGTTTATTCCAACGTATCTAGATATCAAGTTTTATGCTTAATACCTCCCAGGTACATTTGTCAAAATCTTGTTATATCCATTTCTCATTTGGGTTAGAAGTTTGTTCTAGTAATGTTTTTGTTACAGTTTGATTAAACATTTATATTTGTATAGTGATTTACTCTTAATAGTTCTACTCTTGTATAGTTCTATGAGCATACCGTACCATTACTCATCGACGATTTAAGAAAACTCAGACTTGTCAAAAATATTATAGATTCTTAAAAAATCTAATATTAAATCCTTGATTGAATGTGACGATAGCTATACTATACCAAATCCAATGTACCCCACCCCTGCATTTCTTGTTCTACCCATGAAAGATATGTATAAACATACATGTACAACATTTAATCCAAATTAAAAATTAATTAAAATTTGAATACTTAAACCAGGTAAAACAATGCAACACCTGTCAGTAATGTATAGGCACCACACCAGTGTAGATATTTTAAAGTAGATATTAGTTCTACTTCATTCTATTTCTTTATCTTTAGATTTACATTCTTACCTAAAACCCAATGAAATAAAAAATGTAAAAAATACTAACAAAAAAAACGCCGTAAGGCTAGGCTTTAAATTATCTTCACCAAATTTTCACCACATGTCGTAAATGTTTAGGTTTTGTTGGTTATGTGATTTTTTTCAGTTTGAAATAACCAAGAAATCTAGAATGAGAAGGAGGTAGGTGACATCAACAAAAACAATAACAAAATCGATGACGTCAAAGGTGCAGCACTTAAAATATTCAAAGCAAACCACTCATGTGTAAAGATAAACAACATAACGTCAACGGTGCAGGAGATACTTTTAAATGCTTCAATCAGCTGATGGTGTCACCTACCTTGGTTTGTTCTAGATACATTGGAAATAACCAAATAATGGTTTCTTAAGCCATGACATTTGTCACCTGGTTCGTTGCTAAAAAGCAAGTGTTATTTTTGTCATATAATTGTCGTGTTTTGTTGGTTATGTGATGTTTTTTTTTAGTTTAAAACAACCAAATACAGTAATAATTTAATAACAAATGTTGGATATAATTTGTAATTTTATTGTAATATGATAAATGTAATTTGTTAAATATTTCCACACGATACAAACATGTTTTATTTATGACATGAAATATTTCTCATTCTTATGAAAGGAAACTCTAGATAAGGCCTAACGTATTTGCAACGACATAATAATATATAGGCGTTCACAGGAAACAACACAAGAGAACTTGAGTATCAACTGGCCAAGTAGTGTAACAAGTCCCCTACTGGTAATAATCGCCATGGCGTAGTTGGTAAGGGCGTGGCGCAGTAGTCTGAAGGTCGCGAGATCGAATTCTGGCTACACATATATAAATTTTTATGCTTTGGTTTTTCTAAATGTTTTTAAAACGTTTTCATTTGTCAACTGAAAGTATTTTCAAACTATTTTAAAAGAACATTTGTTTTGCTACTGGGGGTTGAGCAATATTTTATTTTCCTTTTGCTAATACTTTCTCAATATTGTCAGACAATATTGTTACAATGTTGAAAAATATTGTCTAGACAAGGTATTTTGATGCACGAAAACATTTTAACAATATTGTTAAAATATTATTCAATATTGACCAAATATGTATCAATGTTGAAAGAATATTGTTGACAATATTGTTTTGCTACTTGGGTTAGTTCATACATCGGTTGAAATGTAAGAAAATGTGGATTTTCAAAAGTCACTTTATGAAGACTTCAGAAAATGTTTTATTTTGATTAGTATAATATCTTAGGCAGTATACACACTAGGACAATTTAAGAAAGCCTACTTGTTGCATTCCAAAAGTTATAGAAATTTTAGCTCCATGTCAGGGGGCATTTATTTCACTTTATAAGCCATAACTATCAAAATATCAAAATATCAACCAAATAAGGCATACAAAATGGACTTTAAAGCATCAAATTTTGGGAATTCTTCTCCTTACGTCAAAGTGCTGCGTTCTAAGCTTGATCATTATTAATTTATCTATAGAAAATTTTAATGGGAGTATAAAAATGTACCGTACTTGCAATATTAAAATAAAATATCCATTGTTGATAAAATTGTGATTTATTAATAGAGGTAACAAATTGCTCAAAATTTGGGATAAGCCTGTTTTAATGAGTAGGCTATATGTTAAATTATTTCACCTACATTATGATCAAACCTTAACGTGTGACATATCATATTGAAGCCCATAAAATACCGAAGTTTTTAACAATATTTGACACATTCTTGGTTGAAATCGGAAAAGTTAATTAATGGTTTTAAAAAAAAATTTCGAATTTTATAAAAAAAATCATTTTGTTATCTTTCAACGGAAATATCAAATTAATAACTGAGTTAAACTTATGATTTATCATGTTATTCTTATTGCAAACTTAATGGAAAATCCAAAAATTTTATTTTATTTTAACACAAGGTCCTGAATTCTGAAAAATGTCAGATTTCCCAATAAAAGTACCGAATTTAGGGAAATATGAAAAAATGTCTCTGTTGGTCACAATTCTTTGAATAAAAAACTTGTAAATGCACAGTTTAATCACATTTAGTGTCTATTTTGTCCCCTTAAAATATTAACACTAACTTCATTTAACCCTCTATATTGATGCTAAAAAAGTAGGTACTTTATAGTTAAAATGTTCGTCAATACAAACCTAGAACCCTCAAAAAACCTATGGGTCACAGCACTCTTGGATGTATAATGAGTTTTCTTTTTTACCATCCAAATAAAAACACTATCATTAATATTTTAATTTTCATCTCCTCACCACATTCTTCACACATAATTTTCTTTGGTATCAGATATAATACGTTAATAAAAGAAAGTTCTCTGAAATTCATTAATCAAAATAATCATCATCATCGTTTTAGCAGCTCCAGTCTCCTTGATGTGCTGATAAGCTTCTTTCATCTACTTATATCTCTGTACAGCTCCTCTTCCTCCACTATTTGTAGGAATTTTCATTTTAGTCTGAGGTCTTCTTCCATGATGTCCATCCACTTCTTTCCTGGTCTACCAACTTTTCTTTTGCCACTGATTTCTCTTTCCAGTGGTACTTTCGACACTCTTCCTTCCTCCATCCTTTTTACATGTCCAAACTATGCAAGCCTTGCCAATCTGATATTCTCTTAAATCATCCTGTTACACTCAAACTGTTACTATATATTCATTATCCCTGATTCAATTTTGTCTGGTTTTTTTTAGATGTTCAGTTCTAATGAATTCCATTCCTCCAGCTTGAATTATGCTTTGATCTTTTTTATTCAATGTACACTCGAAATCCCGTGCTGCTCCGCAGCATTGACATTGAATACACATAGTGATAATTTGATAATACTAATAATGAAATTAATAATTTTTAGTATAAATATATATAATTTGTTTGTAAAACAAATGAGTAATTAAATATTAATACAATATACATCATCTACCTTTTACAACACTTCTTTCCAAACAACATTATACGTCGTCCGTTTGGTTTTACTTCTACTTTTACTGAATCAAATGATTTTCCTCTTGATAAGGCGATGTACAACTGACCGTGGCTGAACATATGTTTTATGGATATACGGTAAAATAATTTATGAAATGGAGAGGTTGCTAAATATATAAGTTTAGCAGAGAGGATAATAATTTATAAGTTGCAAAATTAAAAGGATATGTGGAATCTATATTAGTAATACGCTACATGAAAGTTTGTAAACAAAATAGTCCATGTGCCAGGTCCCAAAAAGGTATAATTTTGTGATCGCGATGAAACTTATAGATCTAAATCAGGCAGCTCTGGGGGCAGTAAAATTGCATATTATCCGAAAAAATATTTTGGGTTTTCAAAATGGCGACCATTTAAAGATGGCGGATGCATGTTCATAATAGGCTCCTTTTATTCACCCGCGGCATGTCGCAGCGATTTTGTAAGTGCATTGATTTAAATAGGGACGTTTATTCAGAAATGAGCGGTCTCAGAAGTAGGTATGTGTCGCGGCGTTTTGTAAATTCTGTTGCGTGCACTTAGAAATCGCTGGCGACGAGCGGTTTCTATATGCATTGGTTTGTATTGGGCCGTTTATTCAAAGCGGCAGCCCGCGTTCACTCTCGCAGTGCTGCCAACCCAAGCGGCCTCGAACATCACAACACGTGCTTGCCTTTCTGTCTGAGCGACTACCAAATGTAGTTGGCAGCACTGTTACCCCTTCCACACGACAGCGGTCAACAGCAGCGACTTGTCACGTGAAAATTTGGCACAGCGATCTGCCGCAGCGACAGCCCGCTGCGACATGCCGCGGTGAATAAAAGGAGCCATAGATGGATTATATCTCGGTTATTTGTCATCCGATTTGAATAAATCTTTTTTCGTTTTGAAGATAATAAAATTTGCAAGATTTATTACACTTACATTACCATACAAATTTTGCTTCGTTTCCGAGGTATTTATCAAAATATATCTGATTGTTGTGCAATCTTTACCTTTAAGCCTTAATTACTCGTAAACCTTCCATTTTACTCAAATATTGTTCATTACACAAAAGATAGATAACTTTATAAGCTTCACAGTGATATATAACATAATTTACCTCATTTACCTCATTTTGTTCTTAGTGATATAAGAACAAAAACCTTTGCTCGTGTCAGGGTTCGGCGAGTCAGCGCGACGCGACGGAGAGTGGACTCGGCCGGTCCACACGGCTGCCTCGCCTGGCATCCAACACAACTTGCTTTATATTTTATTTAACTGGATTTTTTTGCTTTAATAATATAAATACATTTCCTGGTAATATATTTTCTTATTAGATTAAAAGATTTTAGGTTAATTTGTTATTACCAAATATTTTGGTTTATAACAAACCTGTGTGTGCGCGAAGAAGAATTATGTAGGAAATTTTACGCTGTAATTTCTATAAAACAGTATTTTTTTTTTTTTTTTTTAGATTGCTACCATTCTACCCCAAAAGAAAATTAATAGTTACGTAAAAAAGACATATAGCCACTTATCATTACTATAGACATATTTGCATGATTAGCCTACCTTTGTTGTAAGGATTTCTAATATTTTATCAATATTTTTAATTCACGTAACTAACTTTAACACAATTTAACGCATTGTCAAATTGGAATTAGATAGTTAAAAATAGCCTAAATTAATTTGGATGGCATTTTATTTTACATATAACTTTTATTTTACATTTTATTTTATTTTACATTTCACATAAAACTTTTAGCCTATATGGGTAAAAAGCTACTATATATATATATATATATATATATATATATATATATATATATATATATATATATATATATATATATATATATATATATATATATATGTCTTCTTAAATGATGTATCCTTTTAACAGTGATTATATGCTCTATTGAGCATTTTAAAAGGATTATTATTACTAAGATTAATTTAAAGTAGGCTATAAGTGTTTTATAATAAGAACCAGGGGGCCGAGGTTTTGTTCGGTAAAATTATTGAGCGTCACACTCCTTTCTTAGACAAAACTTGATCGCTTCGCTCACTCGCCCTCTTTCTTTTTTAAACGAGGTCGTTCGCTTCGTTCACTCGCCAGACCAGTGTGTGCTCTTTGGTATAAATTTGTTGAACCACGGGCTTAACACTTAAGTATATATGTGAAAATTATCTGCTTATTTTTCTGTTCAACTAAGTAGCTACAGAAATCTCTATAAGGATAACGTGGGAACTTGGAAGGATTCTAGGAACCCCCATATTCATACCAACAATTTAAAAATCCTTCGACATAAAATTATTATTTTTTCCTTTTTCCTACAAACAGTTTTTGTTTTAGAATATAAGATGCGATAGTAATACTGTAATGTAATTTTATTTTAAGCGGTATATAAAACCAAGGTAATTTTTAAATGTGTATATTAATTATACGTAGCTATAGGGAGCAGTATAATGGCAATAGAAAACAAATACTGTTTTAGAACAAATTCTAAATAAAGACTTCCTATGACTTATTTAACCAATTTAACCTAGTCTTTTAACCTAATAAGAAAATATAGTACCAGGGAATTTATTTATGTTATTGTTTATTTATAGAAAAAAATCCAGTTAAATAAAATATAAAGCAAGTTGTGTTGGATGCCAGGCGAGGCAGCCGTGCGGGCCGGCCGAGTCCACGCTCCGTCGCGTCGCGCTGACTCGCCGAACCCTGACATGAGCAAAGGTTTTGGTTTTTATATCACTATGGGTTGCATGAGGTAAACTGTGTTATATATCTCTGTGAAGCTTAAAAATTATCTATCTTTTGTGAAATGAACAATATTTGAGTAAAATGGAAGGTTTACGAGTAATTAAGGCTTAAAGGTAAAGATTGCACAACAATCAGATATATTTTGATAAATACCTCGGAAACGAAGAAAAATTTGTACGGTAATGTAAATGTAATAAATCTTGCAAATTTTATTATCTTCAAAACGAAAAAAGATTTATTCAAATCAGATGACAAATAACCGAGATATAATCCATCTATTATGAACATGCATCCGCCATCTTTAAATGGCCGCCATTTTGAAAACCGACTATATTTTTTCAAATAATATGCATTTTTACTGCCTCCAGAGCTGCCTGATTTAGATCTATTAGTTTCATCGCGATCACAAAATTATACCTTTTTGGGACCTGGCACATTTACTAAAAAGGCTTTTGTTGACATTAAAATGCGCATCTGAGTATGAAGATGCAGAGTTGCAAACTGGCTTTAGATTTTTAATGGAGAAACTCTTTCTCAAAAAAAAAACATGAAAAACTGATTTGACTACTTTTAATACGGATTTTAAATTTAAAATTAAAAGCCCAGGTGATAGGTTTTTACATTGGAATAGAAATATACAGAAAACCATCAGACAGGAGTAACACACAGACTTATGGCAAAAGCAAGGATGATATTTACTCAACTTTAGTGGTATTAACACTAATATGCGCTTTTTTAATTTTTGTAGCAAAAGTATAGGCTACTGTTGATTCACCCAGTATCAACTTAAGTATTATGGAAAAAATAAATGTTCATCTAATATAAACATTAGCTTAAAGCCAATCGTAACTTAAAGAAGTTTAAAAATTAAAATGGAAGATTTTAAAATGGAGCTAATAATAAGTTTGAATTAATAAAAGGGTATAAGCCTATATTAAGCAAATTTACATTAGGCTAGTTGTCCTCCTTGCATTTATTAAACAAAATTGTGATTGGAAGTCATCAATTTATTTAAGATTCTCAGACCAAAATTTAAAATATACCCTCATTAGAACTGGATAAAAATGCCTTCAATTATACTCAATTTCTAGAAGACCATGATTAAAAATTATGTTGGATACAATTATTTAGCGCATCATGACCTTGCCTGATTTTTATTAATATCATGAGCTTAATGGAAGCTGAATGATCAACAATTTTTTAGACCGAAATTAACAGAATTTCTAACGTATAATTAAATGTATTTCACTTTAACCGATGTCTCAAATTTAACCGATTATAAGATCAATATCTCAAAAGAAAGCTTTAAGGATTATTCGATGACCAAAACATTTAAATTAATTTAAAATAGAAATGGAGTTATGAATCATTGATTGCAGATAAGTCGTAAAAAAATACAACTTGTGCTGTTTAAAATGCAGTACCAAGCTTCAAATTCAACCGATTTTTATATTCAATAGCTCATATGAAAGCTGGTATACCAGAGATGGTTCTTAGACCAAAAAATATAGCATAACATAACTATAATCGGAAAATTTTATCTTTAATTCAATTCCGAATCCTGGAAATTATCACATTTATGTTTTTGGGTCGAGCAACATAATAGATAACTGAATACAAATGTTTGATGGAAAATGTGTGCATTCTTATCTTTGATTTAAGACCAAAATTATCAAAATCGGTCGGTTAGAATAACAGGAAAAGACGAACCCAGAAAAGACAGTTAAATTTTAACTCCCATAAGAAGTGTACAGGGAGGAAATTTAATTTGTGTGTTATTCAAGTAACTTAATATGATAGGAAAGTAAATTTCAATCCTTTATGGCAAATTTGTGAATGCATACCTTTAATTTAAGGCAAAAATCATGAAAATCGGTCTGATAGAAGAGCCCAAACATCAACGTAAAAGAAAAAATTTTTAAATATACAAGGTTAGGCAAAAGTCTGGACACCCCCAGTTAACTTTTTAACACGTTGCAGTAGGAAAACCAAACTCTGCACATGTTAACAACATGAAAAACTGCATTTTTCATCAACTACACAACTTTGCCCCTGTCCCCAAAATGGGGTATTTTGGGGGCAGCCCCAAATTTTCAAATGTAAACCCCTATTGAGTGACCCCTCATTTTAAACGGTTAATCAAGAGAAATTAAATGGCCCAAACCAGAGGTCGATATCTCATCTCTAACCAAAATGGCAGACATTTTAAAATTCGTGAAGGGTTAGCTGTCATTCGTTAAAACTAAATCGGAAAATAGCTTTTTTAGAATCGAGAATTTCTGGAATTATTTTAGAATGGAACCTACTAGTTCATTTCTGCTACTAGGTTCAATTCTAAAATAAGTCCAGAAATTCTCGATCCTAAACAAGCTATTTTTTTAGAAGCTAAAGAAGCTATTTTTTTAGAAGCTAAAGAAGCTACTTTTTTAGCTAAAGAAATAAGTGTGTTGTACATTGTTAGGTACTTTGGCTTTCCTAGAAACTATATCATCCCCCAAAGACTTCTTACTTGATGGTAGAGTATGGCTGCTTTATTTAATCTATTGGTAACTCCGTATGTGTCTGTGCCAATTTTATTTATAGTGCTGCCTAAGTAACTAGAGTGTTGTACATTTTTAAGTGAGGTATTTTTTTGTGTGAGGTTTGATGAATTTTGATCGTTGCCAATTGTTAAAACTAACTACTGTTTTCTCTTTTCTAGACAAAGACAAAAATTATCTTTATTTACATAGTATAGTGATTAACATAGAGTAGAGTAATGGCGCCAATATTTCAGTTTTATCAGTTAGGTTGACTTCTTCGCTCCAGGTATTCTTCAACAGAGTAGAACTTTCCATGCAGTAGCCAGTCAACAGTCAAGTAGAGATTCTTTAAAGGTCCTGTTGCCTTTCTGTTGTTTCAGTTCAGGTGGAAGGGTGTTGAAAAGTTTAGCTCCGATGTAAGTAGGTTTTTTCTCATAGGCAGTTACGGTAGATGATGTGTGGGAAGTCTGTAGTTGATTTTGTTCCTAGTGTTATAAAAGTGAGCCTCTGTAAAGTTGATGAGTCCTTTATTGGCTAAACTTACTTGCATTATTACATCGGCAATGAACAGGTTCCAAGCTACTGTTTACAGTTTCAACCTTTTGAATACTCTCCAGCAAGAGTCATGAAAACCCAAGTTATAAATTATTTTGCTTGTTTTTTTTTGTTTTTTTTTATAGCGAATTTCCCATAGGGAATAAGCTATTACCGTAGGTCTCATGGTAAGACCTAAGCCCGGGACCATGTTACTTTTTTGTTTTGAGGTGCCCAGAAACCAGAAATAATAGTCATTAACATTTATATATATATATATAATATGTATATATATATGTATATATATATGTATATATATATGTATATATATATGTATATATATATATATATGTGTCCCTAGACACGATAACTCTCGTAAAAATGGTCCGATCGACACCAAATTTGGTAGAGATGTGTAATCCTACGTTTATTTGGATGAGTTCGAAAACCAGACATATCGACCCACCGGAAGGGGTAGTTTTGGGGGGTTTTGTACCCCAAAAATGGGTTTTTTGCATTTTTCATATGTAAATTTTAAAAATTTTAAATTTTTATTTCGACCATTGGATTTAGCTCAAAAAAACACACAATTTAGTATTTTGAAGCTTTGCTCTATCTCCATTGGTTATCGAGATATTACAAAGTCTAAAGACAGTACATTGTCTTTTGGGGCTCCAATGTTAATCTTATGGAGAATAAGGATGTGTTAATATTTCACTTATTAACCAATATTTTTGGATGAAACTTGGTATTTAGCTTCATTTGGTTGAGATTCATCCATTTAAGGTAAAAAATCTTGGTTTTTGTACTTATCATGGCAGCAAACCTGCATACTCTTTTCCCATGTTAATCATATGGAGAATAGGCAAACTCTTTTATTTATGGACAGATATTGATGAAACTTACTATATGGCTTTATATGGTCGAAATAAATTTTTTCTATGCTAAAAACCTACTTTTAGTGTCCCCCATGGCAGCATACCTGCATACTCTTTCCAATATTTATCTTAAGGAGAATAGACATTTATTTCCCTATTTATGAGCACGTGATGAAATTTTGTTTACAAGTTTAGCTGGTCAAAATTAATATTACCAATTTGGAAATTCGCTGAGTACGCAGGTCTGCTGCGACGGGGGGTATTTTTTTTGAAGGAGCAATACACTATGTACATTTTCTTGAGATGAGAACCCCCAAACAATCAGCCAATAGCGTGTTTGCGACTCAAATAGTGCAAAATAAGCTGTTCTTAAATTTTCTGTGTTGCTAATGTGTTTGAGTCGTCTGATAAAATATAGGGCGGTGGTTTACTTAGGCCTACTTTACTTTAATCAAAATAACTTAACTATGAATACTGAATATGAAATCGCGTAGTAAAATCTTAGTTTGAATAGTAAATAAACAAACAATGAATTTAATATTTAGTAAAGAAAATTTATTTACTAAATTAATTTATTTATATTAAATTTTAGAATCTAGGCCTATTTATTTTACTAAATTATATTTAATAGGCCTATAATAAATTTTAAAAAGTAGGCCTATGTTTGACATTAGTAGCCTATAACATGGCCT
>CM061534.1:112328118-112392924 GCA_030545055.2 Neoaliturus tenellus | reverse complement strand
AAGTCAGTAATAAATCAAATCAAAGTGAGTGGAAATGTTATTGATAACTTCTGTGATAGGCTTAAAACAGATGTAAATAATATTGAATTACCTGACCAAGAAAATGTCAAATGCAATCAAGATTATGGCCCCAATCAAGTTTGTGAATATAACACCTATAAAACTGTACCAGTATCAAAAAAATCAAAAATTAATAAATTACAATCCAAACAATGTGAAGCACTTCCAGTACTGCAAGAAAAGTTTACTATTTTGACCTCTAACAGATTTTCATGTTTTGAAAATGAAATTGAATCTTGCAATGTAGAATGTCAATGCGAACCACACAACAAGAAAGATAAAGAAATAATACATAAAAATAAATCAAAAGTAATTATGGTTTCTGACAGTCATGGAAGAAGGTGTGGCGAATTATTGCATGACCAACTAAAAGAAAAATTTGATGTTCTTTCAATTTTTCAAACCAAATGCGAAATTTAAACAAGTGACCGAAGACTTGCCTAAGCTTACAGAAAAATTTACAAAAAAAGACTATGTGGTCGTACTAGGTGGTACAAATGATGTAACAAACTTAAATACATTTGAAAATAACATTCTTGAAGACTTTCAGGTCTTAAATAAAACTAGCAAAATCACCAACGTAATATTCCCAGGCATCCTTCATAGATTTGATAAGCCTTTTCTGAATGACAAAATTATCAAAATTAATAATGACTGGAACAGAAATTTAAAAACACTTTCCAAAGAAAATAATAATAGTTTTGTTTCAGTAAAAAAATTTAACATGAATAGAAGGGACCATACAATTCACGGTTTACATTTAAACATGAATGGAAAAAGAAAATTAATGTCCGTTATCGCAGAAACTATTAAAGAAGACTCTATGACAAAAGAGAACCATCTCAAAAGTGATAAATGTGTGACAACAACGAACAATTTAAACATAAAATCATTGAGTGACTGGCCTCCACTATTGCCAAGCGTAAAACAAATTGAATTAAACCAGAACGCACCCTTGGGCAAAAAGGTTCTACCATCTAAATTAAAGAAAAGTGATTATTGCAAAGTGAATACTTGTGGAAACTTTCTAAATTCTAGTACCAGTAGTGATGAAGACAGTCTAATTTCGATCATAGACGACAAGACTTGTTCTCCTTTATTTTGCGGCTCAGTGAGAATGGATCTTCAACCAGAGACTCCTATTTCAAATCTGTCTGTTCCATGTGATTCTTTAAACAGGTAAAGCCACCAGTCGTTGGGAGGGTAAATATAAAAGACAACCCCCTCACTTAAAAATAACATTTCAATTTTTCACCAAAATGTGCAAAGTGCAACTAACAAAATTAATGTTTTAGAAATTGTTTGCATGGAATTAAATCCAAATTTCTTTGTTATCAGTGAACATGCATTTAACGCTGAAACTTGCCAATTTTTTCAGTTACAGAACTACGTCCAGGCTAACATATACTGCCGGAAATATTATAAATCAGGAGGGGTTGCAATTTTTGTTAAAAACACAATTGTATTTCATAAATTAAATTTTAACTTTTCTACTGACAAAAATTTAGAAATCACTGGTATTTCATTTAAAAGCAAAAATGGGAAAATTAGCCTTGTTGGTATTTACCGTTCTCCAAATGGTAATATCAACACATTTTTTGAAAAATTGGAGTTCCTTTTACAGCTCTTAACTAAACGCAAATCAAAATTTATTATTATCGGTGATTTTAACATAGATGTACTGAATATTAAAGATAGAGCTGTAAAACAATTTAAAGATTTATTACATTCATTTAATTTACAATGGTCTATAAACTCTCCAACACGTATAAAAGGTAATTCTAAAACTGCAATTGATAATGTTATTTCAAATATAAGTGGTCTTATAGACATTGATGTTATAAACACAGCTGTCTCTGACCATTTTGGGCAGATGGTTACTCTAAACAATTTTTCTCCTGAACTAATACAGTCAACAAAAAAGTTACAACGTATCACCTTACCAGAAAATATTACAAAGCTCAAGGAATCTTTGAAAAATGAATCCTGGCTGTCTGTTAATAGTAAAGATTCGGTTGAGGAAAAATTTTCTGAGTTTGTGTCAACATTTTCTAGTCATTTGGACAAAGCATGTCCTTTACGAACATACGTTGAAAGACCAAAAAAGAGATCATCGACGTGGATAACTAAGGGGATATTGGTATCCAGAAAAAACATTAAAATCTATTCAAAAATATTCTATAGCTCCCAAAATGAAAATTTTAAAACATTTTACAAACGGTATAGAACAATTTATAGAAGGGTAATCAGAGCAGCAAAAGCATATGATATTAACAGAAGGCTTGAACTATGTAATAATTTTTCTAAATCTGCTTGGAATATAATAAATGGTCACAAAGAACAAATTAAAAAACCTATGAAGCTTAAAGTGAAAGAAAAATATATTTCTGACCCCTTAAGTATAGCCCAAATTTTTAATTCTTTCTTCTCAAACGTAGCTATTAATAATGACATTAAACCCGAAGAAATAAAATGTAAAAACATTATCACAAAATCTATGTTTTTATGTCCTGTCACAGAAGAGGAATTAATATATGTTATCAAACATTTTTCTGCAAAAAAATCTACTGATATCACTGGTTTTTCTATGTGGTTATTAAAACAGATAATTTCAAGTATTAGTAAAATTTTAACAAAATTAATCAATCTGTCCTTTGAAGAAGGTATTTTCCCTGAAAAATTTCAAATTGGCAAAAATCATACCTATATTTAAGAAAGGAGATCCGTCGGACGTGAGTAATTACCGACCGATTGCTCTCCTGCCTATCTTTGGCAAAATCATAGAAAAACTTTTTTATATTAGACTTACCTCTTTTTTGGATCATAACAATATTCTTTCAAAAGCTCAATTTGGATTTAGAGAAGGTTTCAGTACACTCGACGCTATAAATAACTTCCTTGAATTCATTCTAATTGGACTTGAAAAGGGTCATAAGGCTACAAGTGTCTTTTTGGACCTCAGTAAAGCATTTGATTGCGTTGATCATGCTTTACTTCTGAATAAACTTGAAAATTATGGTATTCGAGGAACTTCTTTTAAGTGGATTAAATCCTACCTTGAAGGAAGAACCCAACAAGTATTGATACAAAATAAATTGTCCGGTAAAGAAAATATATCATATGGTGTTCCTCAAGGCTCAATCCTTGGCCCAGTATTGTTCTTACTTTATGTAAACAATTTAGATGAAATAATAAATGTTAATCAAATTACACAATATGCTGATGATACAACTCTCAGTTTTACAGCTGATTCAACTGAAAATACAGAGAGTGTATCTTTCACACAGGTCAATTGTTGTGTTCAGTTTTTTAATAGTTTAAACTTAAGAGTGAACTATTCAAATCAAACTACATAAATTTCAATTTAGGAAATGTAGATGAAAGCAAAAACCCAGTAATTATGATAAATGATCACATTTTGGAACAAGTCAATTGTGTAAAATTTCTGGGTTTAAACGTAGAACAAAATTTAACTTGGGAACACCATATTGACTATGTCTGTAAGAAAATTTCCTCAGGAATATTTCTTATGCGTAAACTTTCGAAATATTGTGGAACAAAAATTTTAAAAACAGCCTATTATGGCATAATTCAGCCACATTTATCTTATGGATTACCTTTATGGGGGGCTTGTGCCGATTCCAAATTTTCAAGGGTATTTATTCTACAAAAGAAATCTGTACGAATCCTAGCCAAGATAGGCAGAAGAGAATCGTGCCGATCAGCCTTTCGTAGTATGGAAATTTTAACGTTAGCAGGTTTATATATTTATCAGACAATTAAGTTTTTTCTAACAAAATGTGACTCAAAAATTGGCACACATTTTCATAATTATAATACAAGAAATAAAAATTTATTCAGAACTGGTTTCCACAGACTTGAAAATTACCATAAGTTGCCATGTTACGCTGGAGCTAAATTGTTTAACCATCTCCCTGAAAGCATAAGAAATAATAATGAAATCAATTTATTTTACAAAAAACTAAGAGAATATTTAATAAATAATGCGTTTTATAGTGTAGTATGTAATGTATTAAGTTGGAAATACGATGTTTTACCATAATTCACATTTCACATGTTGGCAGTACCAAAAATCAGGCCATGTCTACCGATCTTTCGATCGTACGATATTCAAATAAACGAATCTGATTGGCGGAGCGAATTCCAAACATCTCCTCATACAAACCACCAGTCAGTCCAGCTCCAGATTCCAAACCGTACGTCCGCGCTCCGCCGGTCGGTGTTTTACTCGCACAATGTAGTTTTTATTTAGAACCCCGTTCCCGGTAAAAATGATACGCGTGATCCACTCGGATACTTAACATTTTTGGCGACGATAAAATCGCAAATATTTTAATTTTCAATCCGGGAAACGTGAGTGAATTTCAGTGCCGAAAATTACCCGTGAAAAGTGTTTTCTTCAAGTTCTTCAGTTCAAGTTCTTCAATCTTCAATGATCAGTTATTGGTAAAGTAAGGTTTACCAAAACAGTATTTATTGTATGGATAATGTTCATCCATTATTTTTGAACCAACTTTTCGGCGAGAAAATGGCGGGAGTGATCGGCAACATCGGAACATTCGACACGGCCGAGGAAACGTGGAGTTCGTACATAGAACGTTTTCGAATTGTTTATCGAATGTAATGACATCAAGGACGAGAAGAAGGTATGTACTTTATTATCAGTAGTAGGAGTGAAAACATACAACTTACTAAAAGACTTGTGCACCCCCGAAAAGCCAGCTTCAAAATCCTACGACGACATAGTGAAACTAATTTCAGAACATTTACATCCTAAACCTAGCTTCATTACAGAGCGGTATAAATTTAGTTTACGTAACCAATTCGACTATGAATCCGTCGCTGAGTACATAGTTCAGTTAAAGAAGATGTCCGCGCATTGTGACTTCAAAGACAAACTCCCGGACCATTTGCGAGACAGACTGGTCAGTGGCTTACGGAGTGAAACTATAAAGAAACGTTTGTTGAGTGAAAAGGACCTAACATACGAATCAGCAGTCACCATCGCCCTGTCACTGGAAGCAGCGGCCAAGGATGCAACGACATTGACGGCGCAGCACAGCGGGACTGGCGGCGCGGGGGCGGCATCGCGGCTCCACACCATCCACAGCGGCGGGCGACCCATCCAACCCCAGGGGAACTACAGGCCCAAGGCGTCCAACTCATCGAGGGGAGAGTGTGCCACGGCAGTTAAGTGTTATTGTTGTGGTAAAGTGGGTCACTTGACCAATCAGTGTAGATTTCGTGGTTACAGCTGCAATTATTGTAAGAAACAAGGTCATTTAGAAGTTGTGTGTAACACTAAGGCTAGGGGTAAGTCGTCTAACTCTCATTCCAATAATCCTAAGGCCAAATTAAGTAAAGGGAGCAACTACACAAAACGTCCTGGTAAACAATTTAATAACTATAGTAAACAACATTTTGTAGGCACGTCTAATGATACAGAAAATAGTCTAGACACAAACGATGACGTGTACAACCTCTCTAATTTATTTCAGTTACAAGAGGGAGAGTCACAACCACCTCAGATTAAACCAATAGTAGTAAATTTGAAAGTCAATGGTAATGAAATTCCTTTTGAGATCGACAGCGGAGCCTGCTGTAGTGTAATTTCTGAGAAATTCTATAATGCTAATTTAAGCAACCTTCCGTTGCAGCATACAAACTTAGTGTTGAGCTCCTACACTAATCAAATGATAAAGCCAGTAGGTAAACTTTCTGTGAAAGTCGAGCACGGCTCGCTGGTAAAGAATTTAACATTGTATGTAATCACTAATGGAGCTAATCCTCTCCTAGGCAGAGACTGGATAAGAGATTTAAATTTAACAGTCAGAATTCCTAACAACGAGAGCTTGCATAATACTAATGTACTAGTGCAACGAAACGAAGTTATTGTTAATAACTTATTCAAAGAATTTCCCGAAGTGTTTACAGATAACCTAGGATGTTACAAGGGGGATCCTGTTAAGTTAAAGTTAAAGGAAAATGCCGTGCCCAGGTATTTTAAACCTAGATCCATTCCTTATTCACTGAAAGAAAAGGTAGAAAGTGAAATAGATCGATTGGTTGAAAATGGTATTCTTTCTCCTGTAGATACAAGTTCTTGGTCAACACCATTGGTGCCGATCTTAAAAAGAGATGGTAAAATTAGATTGTGCGGTGATTACAAGGTTTCTTTAAATCCGTATTTAGAAATTGACAGATATCCTATTCCTAAAGTAGAGGATTTATTTGCAACTCTACAGAAGGGTGAAACATTTTCAAGAATCGATCTAAGTCAAGCATATTTACAAATAACTCTAGATGAAGAGTCAAAGAAGTATTGTACGTTGAGCACAACAAAAGGGCTTTATGTCCCAAACCGAATTCCGTACGGAATTTCTTCCGCGCCCGGGATATTCCAGCGCATCATGGAACAAATGCTTTGTGGTATTCCTGGAGTGTCTTGCTTCCTGGACGATGTTTGCATTACAGGGATAAACCAAACTGAACATTTAGAAAGATTGAGGGAAGTATTTTCTAGATTAAAGAAATATGGTCTTACTGTTCAGAAATCTAAATGTAAGTTTTTTTGTAAACAAGTCGAATATCTCGGCTACATCTTGAGTAAAGAGGGACTTCAGACCTCCCCGAGTAAAGTAGAAGCTATTGTTAAGGTTCCTACACCTACTAATGTCACTCAACTTAAATCATTCCTTGGTTTAGTTAATTATTACGGGAAATTTGTGCCAGACCTTTCTATGATTGCCACACCATTGTACGGGCTATTGAAAAAAGATAGTCAGTTTGAATGGGACGCAGCGTGTAAGAAATCTTTTCAGTTAATTAAGCAAAAAATAGTGTCTGCTCCCATACTTGCTCATTACGATCCAGAGCTACCCTTACGTCTAACTACAGACAGTTCGGCTTATGGTCTTGGCTGCATTCTTAGTCAAATTCAAAAAGATGGTAGTGAAAAACCCATTTGTTTTGGTTCGAGATCGCTTTCCAAAGCGGAGCAAAATTATTCAGTAATTGACAAAGAGGCATTGGCTATAGTTTTTGGAGTACGTAAGTTTAATCAGTATTTATTTGGAAGGAAATTTACCTTGCTTACCGACCATAAACCGCTCCTGTCTATTTTTGGACCAAAGAAAGGCTTGCCAGCCTACGCTGCTAGTAGACTCCAAAGATACGCATTGTTCTTATCAGGTTACGACTTTGACATTCAATATATTAATTCACAGTCTAACAAAGCAGATTGTCTGTCTAGATTGCCCATTTCATTAGATGACGCAATAAGGGACTGTAGTGATGATAATATAAATTATGTTGGTTCCTTTTTACAGTGTTTAAAAGAGAATGAAATACCTTTAAGTTTTACTGATGTTAAACGTGAAACTTTGAAAGATCCTGAACTCAGTAAAGTACTAAGTTATGTTATGTCAGGATGGCCAAATAACTATGAAAGTGAACTAAATGCCTATTTTCAGAGACAAAATGAAATAACTGTTGAGCAGGGAATATTAATGTGGGGTCATAGAGTCATTGTACCTAAAGTTTTACGTAAATTTGTTTTGGGGGAAATCCATTCAGGACATCTCGGAATCGTTAAAATGAAATCACTCGCACGGTCTTACATTTGGTGGCCGTCTATCGATAAAGATATCGAACTTGTGGCCAACAGTTGTTCATTGTGTCTCATGGAACGGCAAAGCCCGGCAAAACACATGCTACATGTTTGGGAGTACCCGAAAAATCCATGGCAAAGGATTCATTTAGATTTTTTAGGACCTATAAATTCTAAACTGTACCTTGTTATTGTTGATGCGCATACTAAGTGGTTGGAGGTCGAAGAAGTAAGCTCTACTTCGGCTAAAAGTACAATAAGTAAATTGAGACCTCTTTTTGCTCGATTTGGGCTCCCTGAGCAAATTGTGTCAGATAACGGACCACCATTCACTTCGAATGAATTTAGTCAGTTTTTGAAAATGAATGGTATTAGACATACTCTCACACCACCCTTTCACCCAGCTAGTAACGGGCAGGCTGAGAACTCAGTAAAAACTGTTAAGAAGAGAATACGATGTGCTATTGCAAATAAGGAAAATGTAGATTTAGCTTTAAATAGGTTTCTGTTAGCGTACAGAAATTCAGTTCATTCAACTACCAATGAGACACCTGCAAAACTTATGTTCAACAGAAACTTAAGATCTAGACTAGACCTAATTAGGCCTTCATTGTCTCAGACTGTGAGCATCAATCAAGAGAAACAAACCCCTAACTACCAGGGTAGTAAGATAAGAATTTTGAATGTGGGAGAGCTAGTGCTTATTAGGGACTACAGAGGCAAGAATAAATGGATTGAGGGAGTTGTAATTAAAATTTTGAGTCCAGTTTCGTATTTGGTAAAATTAGAGGGAGGTATTGTGTGGAAACGACACATTGATCAATTAATTGGCATTCAATCTGGGTTAACAGGTAACGTAAATGAAGAAATAACTCCTCAAGATTTATTGTTGCCACAATCAGAACCAGTGCGTGAGGTAGGTCGATCAGCTGATTCCCCTAACCTTGCACACAACAACGGCCCGTCCGGCAGTCCGAGTGTATCCCATTGTCCGTCTCCAAGCGCTTCCCGTTTTAGCCCAAAAATATCCAGTACCCCCACCGGACGCGCAGCGTCATCCATGACGTCACCATCAGCTGTTCGCTCCTCACCACAACAATCGGCTAGGAGATATCCGGTCAGAGATCGGAAGCCTATTGTTAAACTCAACTTGTAAATAGTGTGCTTTGAATACTGTTTGTTTACTTTTAAAATGTTCTTAAATCCTTTAAATTGTGCTTTTGTTTATTTATGTATTCAATATCTTGTTTTATGTTGTACTGATGATGAATTTGTATGATTACTCATATTTTATTTTCAACGACTTACACTAAATGTTTATCTTAAATTTCTGTATTTCATGTTTATAAAATTTATAGCAAATTTGTATTGTTTCCAGTTATGTTTAATCTTAAAGGGGGAGGAAGTGTAATGTATTAAGTTGGAAATACGATGTTTTACCATAATTCACATTTCACATGTTGGCAGTACCAAAAATCAGGCCATGTCTACCGATCTTTCGATCGTACGATATTCAAATAAACGAATCTGATTGGCGGAGCGAATTCCAAACATCTCCTCATACAAACCACCAGTCAGTCCAGCTCCAGATTCCAAACCGTACGTCCGCGCTCCGCCGGTCGGTGTTTTACTCGCACAATGTAGTTTTTATTTAGAACCCCGTTCCCGGTAAAAATGATACGCGTGATCCACTCGGATACTTAACATAGTAGAGTTTATAAACCACACCCATGCAAACACTTAGAAATTAATAGTTTTATAGTCGAAATAAAGTGCACTTTGCCCAATAATTTATTGGGTTTTGAATAAACTGGTGGCTCTATCTGTTTAGGGCTGCAAAATTCAACACAATATATAACTATTGTACGTGACTGTTATAATAAATAAGTATAACTATTCAACTAAACACTTACCAAGTTTAAAGAAAATCGGTTGAAAAACGGGGTCCGAAACAGGGGAATGCGATACAATGTTTTGCATTAAAAGCCGTATGGTTAACATTGCCGACTGCGCTACAAAGGGCTAATGGGCCCAAGGGTGAAGATGACTCTTAAGGTGACCAACGGAAACAAACATAACAAATCAACAAGACTTGGGGGCAAAATAATAGGCTACATATCACACAATTCAAATATTTTGACATAAATAGTACTACCGTATAAAGTTTTCGTATGATTGTTGACTTCAGTGACACACCACGAACTTTATAAGAGACAAACGTCATAGCATAGCCAATTAATAAATTTAAACAATCTAAAAGTGTAAAAAACTTTTAATTGTAGTCAAATTTTACTTTGTATCCAATTTTGTCCTCATCCAGTAAAATGATGTAGCATTAAAGCGTCTAATTAAGCGATTGCAATTCAGTTTATGACAAAAGTCAGTGACTGTATTAATTGCAATAGCCGTCGCAAGTAATTATTCATGCAGGTCTATGCTTGCTAACTATATTTTACCAAAATTATACAAACTGTGGTTATAACTCTTTCACAATTTTTCTACCTGATACAAAGTAATCCTCGATAAAAACTTTGTACTATGGCTATCCAGATAACTGTCAAGTTTTATAAAATGACGTATTAAGTCTGGTCGTGTTTCTATTTTGTCATACACAATATCTAGTTACCGAGAACCGAATCGGTCACTCTTGGTCTATATCCCTTACAAAAGAAAGTGAATGTGCCCTGAATCCTGTATGCCGGAAATAAATAGTACCTACCCTCATAAGATCAAATCATTTGAACAATTTTTAAAGACAATTAATGCCTCGGCATTAACTAAAAGAAGTATCTGCATGTGACGAAATATGGCGTTTTCCTTATTTCCCTTATGCTTACTAAAAAACTGTGAAGTGTCGTTTCCAGAAGGAAAGGAAAGTCTTGGGTTTGTAACGGTCGGGTGGAGACAGAACTGTCCCCGGCCGAGGAAACAAAAATAGATAATGAGCGGGACATTTCATAACTGACTCGTCAACAAAATGACTCCTAATAAGCCAAACTAAGCGAGTGGTCGGTTGGGTAACCGAGGCCATTACGATAATTATGTACGAATGGACCGAGGTCGTAACGGCAGTACCCAAACAGATCGTAAAAGGTTAATGACATCGTAACGATAAACAAGCCATATGATTGATGATAACGGTCCTCGCCGCAGGACCATGGACAATGGCAGAACAATAATAAATTATACTCTTACATTATTTGTAATGAACTATAAAAGGTGATTCTTAAGTACAGTATTTTTAAAACATAAAGGTGACACATTATAGTTTGCTAAACGTTATAAACGTGCAAAATTAAAACTAATTTGCCGATTGTAGTTGTAGACTACCTTTGGGTTGTCGTTAAACGAAAATCTTTGTTGTCAAAGTTTATCTATAGTTATTTCGGACACACATTTTTTGTGCAACCAAAATAAACTAATTTAAGATAAAAATCTCTACAGTATGATTCTATTCTCCTGGAAACCACTGTTTCCAACCAATACTTTTTATTCTACGACCTCTATGAACAGACATTTCCAGTGAATTTGTTTTAAACCGATAATTTGGAGTGGATCCTCGTTCACAGCCAGAGTTTTCAATGCTGAAACAAGTCGGAATAGCATAGGCATAGACGATATTGCTAATGTATCTATAAGCTCATTCGCAGAAGGTAAAATGCGGTATGTTGTACTTGTAGTATAACTGATTTGCTTAATATATCATTCTGCCACTTTATTCAATGTTATACGTACGAATATCGTGTACAAGGAGACTCTTGTTCACTTCTTATTATAGTACCGGTAATTGATTTCTTTGTCAGTGGCGGATTTACCACTAGGCCGACTAGGCCCTGGCCTAGGGCCGCGGGCTGCAGGGGGGCCGCACGGAGTCCCAAATATACAGAGTATATATTTTTAAGGATGTACTTGCATGGTAAAGATGAACATCAGCTTTAAGCCCTGATTTTTTATTAGACTAATTTAGTTGAAAACCCGTAAATTCACAACACAACAGAGAGACTTTGGTGGAGTCATTGTGGCGTCAGTAGTGCAAAAGTAAGGCTTTTGGGCCAGTTCAAGGTCACCCGAGCGATGACGTCATCGATGACGTCATCGAGGTCAATGACCTCATCGATGACGTCATCGATTGCATCATTGATGACGTCATCACCAATGACGTCACATCCATGACGTCACACCCATGACGTCACAGAAATGACGTGCTGATGACGTCATCACCCCTTACGTCACCAAGATGACGTCATCGATGTCACAAAGGTCAAGGTCACGCTGAAACCTAAAATTTTTTGGCACCTTTGCTGTTTCTCACACTATGCTCCGAGTTTCAGTCAGGTTACCGTGACCTTGACGACTTGGAGCGAAATTAGATGAGAAACAGCAAAAGTGCTGAGGAAACCTGAAGTTTGCAACGTGACTCTGCCTAAACCGTCATGTGACACCGCTCGGGTGACCTTGAACTAGCCCAGCTGCCTTACTTTAACCATTACTGCAACCGCGATGCGCACCCTACGACAGACACCGAGCGACTGACTGTCCGGCCCCGTGCACTCTAGGTATATTGGCTCAAGAGACTAAGACTCTAAACTGTCAGGAATGGGAGTAACCAACTGAATTTTGCAAGGAAAAGTCATTTCATCCAATATTTTAAACAAATCCTCATCAGTAAAACTGACACTAGTCTGTTTTGTATAAAACTTAGGGTGTCCGCGCAACAGTTTGCGCCACTTAGCTAAAGTCGAAACTCTCTTAACTTTGAGTGGTGGACAGTGAGCAACTAATAAAGCCTTAACACGGCTAAGTTTCTTACCTAAAGTGTCCCGCGACATGGCTTCTCCTCACAAAAGTCCGCACAATACTGAGAGACTGCTTGTAGAGCATGAGTCAAGGGAAAAGAGGTGGGGGAAACAGCAGGAGTGGGGGAAGGTCACAGTGGTGGGGGAAGGTGAGGTGGTACGCTGGAGTATCGCATCACTTCACCATGAGCTGTCCTACAGTCAACACACTGTTCTCTTGGCCCGAGTTGGCACTAGAAGAAACATTTCTGTACAGCTTAGGCTGTGAGAGCCGAGGAAGCAAAGTCAAAGTGGAAATTGTGTTAAACTCCAAGATGAAGAGTCTCCTAAATAAACTAATTGTATCCCTGCAATCCCCTATAACTTTAGAGAAATACCACTTTATTAAGCGACACCTTATACTTTGGCAAAACGAAGTGGAAATGGAAAAGATTACAGTAAAATTAATTTAACTTATAGCTCGGACTGGACACTCATGGCGATACTACATGGCGTGCAAACGCCACCCTAAACATTACAAGTTAGGTTCTTAAGAACCTCTGGTACGATAACCGATGTGCTAGAGTTAAAGTGTGATGACCTTGAGTCAAAACACTGAAATACTACAAGTCGATATCGTCCCAGAGTTAAAGTGTAGTGACCTACATTCAGAACTTGTAATATTACTTACATATAGAGAGCTAGAGAACAGCGAGACGCACCGCATGGAAGCCGGAGACATACTGGCGAAGCGGTGTTGTGCAGCCTAGGGACCCAGTTGTGGTGGGGGTATAGCCGACACTTAGAGTACAAGTGTTGCGGGTGACCTTGACCCACTTAACTTACCTCGACCCCCCCCCCCGACAAAAAGTGCGAGCCCCCCCCCCGACAAAAAGTGCGAGCCCCCCCCCCCCCGACAAAAAGTGCGAGCCCCCCCCCCCCCGACAAAAAGTGCGAGCCCCCCCACCCCCACCCCCACCCCCACCCCCACCCCCACCCCCTCCCCCACCCCTGATATCCTGGGCGTGGCAGCCCCGGTGGGGATATAAGGGGGCCCAGCCAGAGCCGGCTCGCAGTCCGCTCCCGCGCGTTGAACGTGAACGATCGGGACGGACCGCCATAGGCATCACTAAACATTGAATGGCGCCTTCAATGTTTAGCGAAGTCTACTCTAACTTTAAGACTTGTATTAGTTGTAAGATATTGCGCTTGCGTTTGGGTATTGCGAATTGTTCTATATTAGAGTGTTTTACTTGTACCCTATGTCTCCTGTGTGTGTGTCTTTTATCCTTTGTGTCTTGTTTGTCATATGTGTTTAATGTGTATGTGCTTGTTCCAGCATTGACTACGTTGAGCTCAATTGTGTGTTGTAAGTGTGTTATATTTTTCTAAAGTGTATACGCTTGTTGTAGCATTTCCCCCTTGAGCTTTTGCAATGCTCAAAGTAAATCGTAAAGACAGGGAACGGGAGTAGGCCCCCCGTGTAAAGTTACTTTTGTATAATTGTTAGGCTCCTCTCATGCATGCTTCAATGCGGCTGAGAACTCTCATGCATGCTTCAATGCGGCTGAGAAATAGGAGTTGGTCCGTTTGTACGCCTATATGGGGGTAATGAGCCGATGGCCTCTGCACTCGGACCGAGGACGTAAGCCACTAGGGTGTCCTCAGTTAGTTTCCCTTCCGGAAACTCAAAATTATGTAAATGAAACTTTGTTAGCTATTTGTGTTTTTTTGTCCCCAAGGCCCCCGAACATTCGTGGTTCGCCATGGATGTACGGGGGCCGAAATTTTTTAATGTTCGTATGGCCTTGACCTAGTAAGAACTTATATAAATTTACTGCATTGCTGAACTTAAATATTAAATATTAAAGATAGGGAACGGGAGTAGGCCCCCGTGTAAAACCACTTTTTATAATTAATTGTTAGGCTCCACTCATGCATGCTTCAATGCGGCTGAGAAATTGGAGTTGGTCCGTTTGTACGCTTATACGGGGGTAATGAGCCGATGGCCTCTGCACTCGGACCGGGGACATAAGCCACTAGGGCTGTCCTCAACCTCTTTCAAAATTATGTAAATGACCTTTTGTTAGCTATTGGAAAAGTTATTTGTTAGCAATGCAGTAAATGATTAAGTCTTGCGTGGTGAAGGTTAGACGACATTGGATGTTGCCTGTTGTCATAGTTGGGTCTCTTCGGAGGCTACAGCGATGACAACCCAAGTGCCCCAGGTGGGGCTTAATTTTTTTAAAGTTTTTTCGTGACCTTGACCTAAATACAGTAATGACCCCCCCCCACCCCCTCCCCCACCCCCTCCCCCACCCCCCCCGAACTTTTTTTGAGAAAAAATTTTGACCTTGACCAAAAAGTTTTTTGCTCCGGACGAGAAGTGCCCAAACAAAAAAAATTTGTACAAAGTAGTGGATTTAGACCAAAGATCATTGGTTTATCAAACCTGTTGAAGAATAAATTGAAAATGGGTGTTTAAAAGCCAAATCTACTACATGATTGATAAACTGGATGTATATGACGTCACCTTCCCCCACCCTTCAACCTCGGGTATAAAGGGACCCGGTTGAGCGCGCTGCTCATTATTGCGTGGACATTCACCGAGTGCACACTCAAAGCCAAACTGTAAAAAAATGGCTCTTTGCGATATTTGTGGTGAGTTTTTCCAAGATGAAGATATCTTTGTTTTACACCGAGAATTGCATCATGAAGAGAACAGAAAAGAAGAGATTGTTGTAAGTGAAGAAGACTTGGATGCGTTTGATCGGTTATTGGAAAACTGCCAGAAGCAGATGGACGACTGTGATAGCTATCTACAGTTACACCGAGAATTGCATCGTGAAGAGGACAGAAAAGAAGAGATTGTAGTAAGTGAAGAAGACTTGGATGCGATTGATCGGTTTTTGGAAAAACCCCATAAGCAGAAGGACTGGGCTAGCTATTTACAGTTAATGCAAAGAAGAAGACCAAGTGTTATTCAATTTGCCGGAGCTGGACCATCTACAGCTGGAGGATTTATTCAAGAAGAGAAAATGGAAGAAGAAGATACGGAAGAAGTGGAAGATGTAAGACAACTGCGTACCCAAGAAGAGGATATGGAAGATATAAGACAACTGCGCACTACAGCCTTGCCAGGACCAGTTGTAATTCATTTCAAAATTAATAACGTGCAATTAGAATTGGGAAATTTTATAACTCAAGCTAAAAAACTAGTTGTAAAAACATTGACGGAAGAATTGGCAAGATTGAACTTTATTAAATTTGGATTGGTGTTGGAGGCTATGTTTACTAATACCGATGGTGAAAATTCACCGAGAGCATTCATTGCTAAAAACCGAACCCTTACAACCACATCTGATATCAACGAAATTTTAGAAGAATGTTTGGTTGAACTGCTAGTGAAACTTCAAGAACATGAAGGAAGAGGATCCGGCTGGACGCTATCATCAATTGAAGGTATGGATGTGAGGGTTCACAAGCATGGATATGGTATGAGAGGAAGCAGCTTTATCCCTCTACCAAAGGTGATCCGAGATACAAGATCATGTATCAATGTGAAAAATGAGGATAATGAATGTTTCCGATATGCAATGTTAGCAAAATATGTGGAAGACCATTCCTGTAGACCTAGCATAGCATACGAAGCTGTTCAACACCGCTATAACTTCCAAGGTATGTCGTATCCTGTTAGTCTTAATGATGTTGCTAAATTTGAAAGAAAAAACCCAGGAGTTTCAGTTAATGTGTTTGGTTTAGACGAATCAAATAACGTATACCCGTTACGAGTTACAAAGACTGAACGTCAAAATCATACGGATTTACTGCTATTGACCAAAGGTGAAATATCACATTATGTTTACATCAAGAACTTTGAAACTTTGGTTGGACGACAAGTGACTAAAAATAAAATTAGAGTAACAGTGTGTAAGAGATGCTTTTGTTTCACAAATAAAGACTTGAGACGTGGAGGATCAGAGTGGTTGTCAGAACACCAACGTCTTTGTAATGACAACTATGAAGTGAAGATTAGTCTGCCACCACCATCTAGAGCATTTGTCCAGTTCAATAAAACAGTTCACCAATACCGGATTCCACTAGTTATCTACGCTGACTTTGAATCCACGTTAGTGCCACAGGAACTTCCGGATGGTGAAGTAACTAGAAGAACCAAATATCAATTGCATCAACCTAACAGTTTTTGCTTATTGGTGAAATCTACTTTACCTGAAGAACAATTGCAAGACTATGGCTTAACATCCACTCCAATACTCTACCGTGGTGAAGAAGCCGCTAAGTATTTTGTAGACCAGTTGTACGACATTGCTGAAAAGGCGCAACGCTTATACGGTAATGTTGTACCTATGAAACCTTTGAACCAAAATCAACAAGAAGAATGCAATTCGGCAACAAGATGTTATTTATGCAAGAAGAGCTTCAGTGAAGAAAATCAAAAAGTAAGAGATCACGATCACCTGACAGGGTTATACAGAGGAGCTGCTTGTAATTCATGCAATATAAATTACAAACTGCCAAACTTTATCCCTGTCGTGTTACACAATCTTAGCGGCTATGACTCTCACTTCATTATCCCAGAGTTAGGACGAGATGATGGAAAAATTGAAGTATTAGCTGAAACATTGGAGAAGTACATCAGTTTTTCAAAAACAGTAGGTAAAATTAAACTTCGCTTCGTAGACTCTTATAGATTTATGTCATCTAGTTTGAGTAAATTGTCTGAGAACCTAAGAAGAGAAGACCTAAAAGAAACCAGCAAAATTGTACCTGAAGATAAATTGGACTTAGTAATGCGTAAAGGAGTGTTCCCCTATGATTACATAACTTCTGCAGAAAAATTTGAAGAAACCAGTCTGCCACCGATTGAAGCCTTCAATAGCAAGTTAAATGAAAGTGCAATCACCGTTGAAGACTACAATCATGCTTGTAATGTTTGGAACCAACTAAACATTCAAACCTTAGGGGAATATTCTGACTTTTACATAAAATTGGACGTAACTCTGCTGTGCGATGTGATGGAAGAATTTCGAAACACCTGCTTCTCCGCCTATGGACTGGACCCTCTACACTCGTACACATCTCCAGGATTAGCATGGCAAGCTATGCTAAAGTCAACCAACTGTCGATTGGAACTTCTAACAGATATTGATATGGTGCTCATGATAGAATCTGGTGTACGAGGCGGTTTGACACAAGCTGTAACACGTCATGTCAAAGCTAACAACAAGTACATCCCAGGCTTCGACGAGAGACAACCATCGGTCTACCTTGGCTACTTTGACGCAAACAACCTTTATGGTTGGGCAATGTCAAATCCGCTTCCCTACGCTGACTTCAAATGGATCGACCCGGCCACCATCGGAGACATCTCACAGATTCCAAAGGATGGTCCAAAAGGCTATATTTTGGACTATGATTTTGAATACCCGGAGCACCTTCATGACCATCACTACGACTTGCCTCTCCTAGCCAAGACTGAAGTTTCACCGACAGGAAGATGGCCGAAATTGATGATGACGTTGGAGAATAAAGATCGGTATGTGGCTCACTACTGGGTAGTTCAACAAGCTCTTGATTTGGGTCTACGTGTAGTGAGAATTCATAGAGCAATTGAATTCACCCAGTCTTGTTGGTTGAAACCATATATTGATTCCAACACTACAAGAAGAGCAGCGGCAACATCAGCATTTGAAAAGGACTTTTACAAATTGATGAACAACGCCATCTTCGGGAAGACCTTAGAAAATAAAAGGAAACACAAGATTGTAAAATTAGTAAGTGATCCTAAGAAATTGGAAAAATTAGTGCAAAAACCAAATTTTGGAACATCCATGATTATAAACGAAGATCTAGTTGCCGTCAGTATGAAGAAAACAACAATAGTGATGGATCGTCCGTTATACATTGGAATGTCGATTTTGGATATAAGTAAAACTCTGATGTATGATTTCCATTACAACAAAATGGTTAAACACTACGGAAGAGACAACATTGGAGTTGCATACATGGATACCGACGCGTTTATCTACTGGATAAAGACTTTGGACATGTATGAAGACCTAAGGAGTTTCCCATACAAAAACGATTTTGACTTCTCTGACTATCCAAAGAACCATCCAAATTACAATGAAAAGAATAAAAAAGTAATCGGAAAATTTAAAGATGAAGCAAATGGAATGCCTTTAGAAGAAATAGTGGCACTGATGGCAAAATTGTATTCATTTAAAATGTACAACGAGAACAACACACCAACAGTCAAGAAAGCAAAAGGAGTCAAAACATCGTACTTGAAGAAACATGTGACATTTGACCATTACAAGACCTGCTTGTTTGAAGATTCTACAATGTCTGCAACGTTCAACACTATTAGAAGCTTTAAACATGAGGTCTACAGTGTCACTGAAGTTAAAAGGGCACTATCAGCTCGAGATGATAAAAGGCATATTATGCCGGATAAAATTCACACTCTTCCTTTTGGCCACTACTCTCTAAACCCTATCGACTAGTAACCTATTCTTCGTCCTTCTACAACTTCGACCTTATTCCTTTCTCCTTCCGTAAAAAAAAAATGGGGAACACGGCAAGTCCAACGCCGTGTTCCCCATTTTTTTTACACAAGTTTGGATGACCTTGACCTATATAAATGATGTGAATATTTAAGACAACATTCATTGTGATTATACATGTGATACATGAAACATTCAAACCTGCAATATGAAGAACTTGAAGCAAGAAATTGTCAACGAGCTTCATAAACCTGCAAGAAGAAAGTTTCCACGAAGAAATACAGTGATAAAAGGAATAAATGATTTATATCAAGCGGATTTAATCGAAATGATTCCTTATAGTAAACAAAATAGAGGATTTAAATACATATTGACTATTATTAATTGTTTTTCAAAAATGGCAGATGCTTTACCGCTAAAAGATAAAAGTGGCAAAAGTGTTACAAAAGCAATGGAAACAGCTATACAAAGAGACAAACATACTATAAAACATTTACAAACTGATGATGGAAAAGAATATTTCAATAAGGAATTTGCAAATTTATGAAAAAACACAACATTAACCATTACTCAACCAATTCAGAGGTAAAAGCATCAATAATTGAAAGATTCAACAGAACTTTAAAAGGTGCGATGTATAAGATGTTTTCTAACAGAGGATCGCACGTATGGATTGATATGTTACCAAAACTTATAAGCGATTACAATAACAAGTTTCATAGAACTATCGGTATGAAACCAAGCCAGGTGACTAATAAAAATGAAAAACTTGTATTAAAACGTATAAAACTGAATACTAAACCAAGAGTTGAAAAACTAAAGCCTAAAAGGTTTAATGTTGGTGATAAAGTGCGAATAAGCAAATACAAAGGTGTATTCAGTAAAAGATATCTTCCAAACTGGACAAATGAGGTATTTACCGTATTTAAGGTGCAACCTACAGTACCAGAAACTTACATTTTAAAAGATAATAAAGGACAATTGCTTGAAGGAGGTTTTTATGGACATGAAATGTTAAAATCAACAGTAGGTGATGTATATCTAGTAGAAAAGGTGTTGCAACGCAAAAAAGATAAGGTTAAAGTACGATGGTTAGGATTTAATAAGACGGAAGATTCTTGGATACCTAAAAAGGATCTAATATAATGATAGAGCATCATTTTGGGTTGAACCATTACAAAGGATGGAGATAATACCGCAAAAAGACAATTTTACTATTAATAATATAGATGAACTCACAGTGGATGGTTCTCAATTCAATACTGGGAAACACGGTGTTTTGTTACCAAACACGGTGCGTTGTCTGGTTACCGGTCCTTCCAATTGTGGAAAAACAAATGTAGTATTCAATTTGATTACAAACCCTAAAGGCTTACGTTTTAATAATTTATATGTATTTTCAAAGTCACTACAACAACCGAAATATCAGTTATTGGAACAAATACTCAATAATGTACCTGAAGTTAAATATTTTAAATTTAACGCGAGCGAGAGTGTCATGCAACCGCAAGAGGCTAAACCATTCTCAGTATTCATATTTGACGATGTATCCTGTGAAAATCAAAATACAATAAGGAATTACTTCGCCATGGGTCGACATAACAACATAGATAGCATTTATATTGGTCAAACTTACAGCAAAATACCGAAACAACTCATTAGAGACAATGCAAACATGTTAATTGTATTTAAACAGGATGAAACCAACCTAAAACACATATATTATGACCATGTAAGTGCGGATATGCCATTTGAACGATTTAAAGAGTTGTGTGGAAAGGCTTGGGCTGAAAAGTATGGGTTTTTAACAATTATGAAGGAACAACCGCTAAACAATGGTCGATACAGGATAGGATTTGATAAATTTATACTAATACACTGATCATGATGTAAAACATTCATTGTTGTACAACACGTCTTGCTACAAACATGGTTAACCAAGAAAAGTTAATAAAGGAAATAAAATCACTTAGTGATTCTATTCGAGATAAAAACAGAGCATTAAAATTAGGTATTAGCGAAAGGGAGAAATTTCTTGAATCTACTTTTAAACCTATTACTGAACCCTTGAAACAATTAAACAAAAAATTTGCTAAACCCGTTTTGGAAGGAGATGCAATTGCACCTATTACAAAGTTTGAAAGAGAAGATGTAAAATCAGAAGATTTTAGTGATGAAGACCTGGAATCCTCTACATATAGTGGTTTTACCGGTGAAGAACCTGAAAGAGAGCTAGAATCACCAGACTATAGTGGTATAAGAGAATTATATGAAGTAAAAGCTAAAAGAGGACATGAAGATGTATCAACTGCTAGTGAAGAGGAAAAAGAAGAAGAAGCAAGGGAAGGTCCGTCAAACATAAGCTTGTTGGGTGAAAACATTCATAACAAAGGACCTTTAGGAAGGAAATACATGGTAAAAATGTTACTCGGAACAATTCCTAATAAGAATTACCATAGTTATGGAGCGAGATTAACAGAAGATGGTTTAATGATAGGTAATAGCCCGTTAAACGTTGACGAACATGATAATATTGTCATTGGTGATCAAAGGTATAAGGGTACAAAAGGATTATTTGAATTATTATTTGAAAATAAGCCTTCAGTATCGTTAGTGAAAGAAAAAGACATGGAAGCATATAAAAATATTTTGGAACAGACAAATGCATATAGGAGAATGTATTTACCTGACCAACTTCCATTTAGATCTAAGTCTTTAAAATATAGAGAATTTGTATCCAAGTTAATACCAACTAGAAGACAAACAATGCCGTTAACACAAAGAAAACCTGTAAAACGAAGATTTATGGCATCCACTTTAGATGTAAGTGCTCAGGAAAGAAGAAAAAGAAGTAAGTCTGTTACGGGTACAGGTTTAATGAAGAAACTATATAACACAAATGTGATTTATTACAATAATATCAATAAATTGGTGGATAGAATGAAACTAATACATGAAGCTAAAGAAGCGGGTCATACTGGATTGGAAAACGAATGGGTGGCTTTAGTGGATGAACTCCGAAACCGTGGGGTAATCTCATAAAAAATGCGTTACTCACTAGATTACTATTCAGTTGCACCATGAGTGTCGACAAGTTCGGACGTTACTCCTCGGATGGGTTATATTACGCAAATAATTTAAAAAGAGGAGCTGGTTTACCACAAACACCTGATGGGGATTATGATATAACTAATAAAAGGTTAAAAAACATAAAAGATCCCACAGATGAAAACGATGCAATAAATTTAAAAGTATTAAAAGAAAAGATATCACCAACATTAAGACTACAGAAAAACACATATGACGCAGGTAATCATAGAATTGTCAATGTTGGTAAGCCAAATCAAAACGCTGATGCAATAAACAAAGGTTATTTATCATCAGAATTAAAAAATACGTTAAAATTCAATGGAAAAACGTATACTGCTGAAAATAAACGTATATCCAACGTAGATGACCCTAAAGATGCAAAAGACAGCGTAAATAGACGCTATTTACATTCATTAATACCTGAAAAGACAAAAGATGGTTTTTCTTTTTATAAATTTGTTATTAACGATATAGGTTATCCGAAAAATGAAAATGATGCTGTAAATTTAAAATATATAAAAGATCATTGTATTACACGTGATGTAGGAGTTATTGATTGTCTAGGTAATTGTTTAGCGAATGTTAAAGATGGTTCGGCACCATCAGATGGTGCAACAGTGGGTCAAATGAAGGAAACTTTAAAGCAAGAAACATCTGGATTTGTAAAACAGGATCAAGTAGTATCACGGTCGGGTGATGTGTTTGTACAAGGAAATGAAAAGTTTATTTTACTTGAACAAAAAAATAATGTTTGGGATTGCAAAGACATGAAATTATCAAATGTGCAATTAGCTACAGATGCTCATGATGTTCCGATTTTATCACAAGTTTTACATACTAATCCAAACAATTATCATAGAAGTTGGTTGGGTACAAATAGAAGAATAATTGACATATTTCCAGGTATCGATGATTACGATTGTGTTGTAGTAAAACAATCTTTAATATTAGACAAACCAAAAGGTAGTACTTTCAATGCGAAAAATAAGAAAATAGGTAATTTGGCACAAGGAACAGATCCAAAGGATGCTGCAACTGTAGGACAAACATTACAATATGATAGTGCAAATCAAGAGTTTATTTATAATACCAAAAGATTTAAATTAATGGATGTAAATGATTATCAAAATATATTAATTGCAGATCCAAATTCATTTAGCGGATTTAGAAAATTGTCTGGTGAGGAATTTATTCATAAAAATCATGTATTTAGAAATGAAGCAGACAGATCATTAATTAGTGCAGATTTAAAATATTTTAAATGTCCCGGGAATGATGCAAATGTAACTGATGAAGACTAAGAATTTGTATAAAAACTGATATGGGTTAGAAATCGGGACTAATATTATAAAAATGGGTTACACTCTAGAATGTTATTCAGTTGCACCATGAGTGTTGACAAGTTCGGACGGTATTCATCAGATGGATTATATTACTTTAATACTTTAAAAAGAGGTGTTGGATTACCACAAACACCTGATGGAGATTATGATATTAGTAATAAACGGTTAAAAAACATTAATGATCCCACAGATGAAAATGATGCAATAAATTTAAAAGTATTAAAAAAAGAGATAGTACCAACACTGAAATTAGATAAAAACACATATAACGCGGGTAATCATAGAATTTCCAACGTTGGTAAGCCAAATCAAAACGCTGATGCAATAAACAGAGGTTATTTATCATCGGAATTAAAGAATACGTTAAAATTTAATGGAAAAACGTATAATGCTGAAAATCGGCGTATATCCAACGTAGCAGACCCTGTAGATGAAAAAGACAGCATAAATAGACGCTATTTACATTCTATAATACCTGAAAAGACAAAAGATGGGTTTTCTTTTTATAAATTTGTTATTAACGATATAGGTTATCCAAAAAATGAAAATGATGCTGTAAATTTAAAATACATCAAAGATCATTGTATTACACGTGATGTAGGAGTTATTGACTGTCTTGGTAATTGTTTAGCGAATGTAAAAGATGGTTTTGCACCATCAGATGGTGCAACGGTGGGTCAAATGAAGGAAACTTTAAAACAAGAAACCTCCGGTTTTGTGAAACAAAACCAAGTAGTAACACGTCAAGGAGATGTATTTGTACAAGGAAATAAAAAGTTTACTTTACTTGAAGAAAACAATTATGTTTGGGATGGTAAAGGAAAGTTATTGACAAATTTAGGTATTGGTGAAAAGCCTGGTGATGCTGTTACTTATGAACAGATAATACAATTAGAGCCAACTGGAAAAAAATGGTGGAATTGTGATAACAAACGATTAACAAATGTTGCAGACCCTGATTATGCCAATAACGCTGTAACTGTTAATTTTCTTGTTAAAGTAATAGGTAATTTATTTTTGATATGCATAATTATATTGTAGCAGGACAACATAAACCTATTGACGAAAAAATGAGAAATACATGGATTAAACAAGAAATTCTTTATAAATATTTTTTTAATCATAACACACAAAAGTTTAGATCATCAGATTGGGGTACTTTTGATATTTAACTAAATAACACCATATATTACATCATTTATGTGCAACCTGTCATAGAGGTAACACATGGGTTACGCTTTTCAAATATAAAAGACAATCATGGCGTTTCATTACACCAGTCCATATCGAGACACTATACGGAAAGGAGGCGGTATCACGTCCACAGCGGTTTCTCTGTTAAGTAAAGCTTTAAATCGTATTCCAGTAGGATCTATCGTAAACAGAGCAATAGACGCTTTACCATACGAATTTCACATACCGGGAGGTTATCAGTATTGCGGACCAGGAACTAAATTAAAAAAACGACTGGAAAGAGGTGATCCAGGCATAAATAAGTTAGATCAGGCTTGTAAAGAACACGATATCGCATATTCCACGTTTACCGATTCAAAAAATAGGTCAATCGCTGATAAAAAGCTAGCGAATATAGCTTGGCAACGAGTAAAGTCTAGTGACGCTAGTATTGCGGAAAAAGCAGCAGCTTTAGCGGTAACAGCAGGTATGAAGGCTAAAACAGCGGTAGGAGGTGGAAAAAGGAGGGGTAAGAATAAAAAAGGATCAACCAAGAGAAAACATGGTGGTAATATTAGACTAAAAAGACGTTCTCCGAGGAAAAATAATAAAAAACCGACAATATGGTCAATGGTAAAAAACGGGGCTGGTCTATACCTAAGACCGTATCGTGCATATTAAATAAAAGAAATCAATTGGTTATACCACATAAAGCGTTGACTAATGTTGAATTATTTAAATATATTTCCTGTTTAAAAATACCATTTTTCCGCGGAGTTTTTATGAAAGACAGTTTACCAAAGAAAATATGGAAAAATGAGACTGGAATCGTAAATTTGGATAATACTGAAGGGTCCGGCACCCATTGGGTGTGTTATAAGAAACTAAATAGTAATGTATATTATTTTGATAGTTTTGGAAATTTGCCACCACCTAAAGAACTTGAACATTACTTTAAATCTGCTAAAAACATATATTACAACTATAAAAGAGAACAACCTGATAATACTTCAATATGCGGCCATTTATGTTTGGAATTCCTAGCTAAAAGTATCAGTCACTATTGAGATGTCTTCCTATACGGTATCATTAACAGGAAAATCGTCCACTTTACGAAGTATCCTTTTTCCAGCGTTACGCTTGCAAAAAGGAAGATTTTGGGAGGCAGCACTGTTGGATTTTACAACTTACAACTCTATTCCCAATGTTACGGAAGGTAAAAATAACTTATTGCATTATTATAAAGGAAAAGATGCCAGTGGTAAGTTAACAGACTTAGAAGAGTGCAGTTTACCCACAGGTTCTTATGAAATTGATCATATTAATGAATTTTTGCAAAATAAAATGGGAAAAGACAATATATCGCTAAAAGGTAATAATAATACAATGAAAGCTGAGCTTACTTCAAAATATTATATAGATTTCACTAAGCCAAACTCAATTGGTGATTTATTAGGATTTCCCAAAGATGGAGCAATTTTAGAACCAAATAAAACACATTCCGGTAAACAAACTGTAACAATATTAAAAGTCAATAGTATAGACATAACTTGTAACATTATACAAGGAGCTTACAGAGATGGAGCAAATACTCATATAATACATACTTTTTACCCCAGTGTACCACCTGGATTTAAAATTGTTGAAAAGCCGCAAAACCTGGTATATCTACCTTTGAACACCACTTTCATTTCAGACATCGTGTTGAACGTATTGGATCAAGACGGTAACTTGATAGATTTCCGAGAAGAGCCTATTACGGTTAGATTACATTTAAAATCAACACTTTAATACAAAATCATGGGTTTAACATTTAAAAGCGAACAACCTACGGGAATCCGCATTAGTAGCTCTTCAGCTGTGGAGGAGTTAACACGCGAGAACATTCGTTTCTTAGAGAGAATTGGATTAAAAGTAACCGATAATGGATATACTGGATATAGCTCAGGGTCCAACATTCGACGAAACCCTATGGGAAAAAGAATATCACACCCACAACCCTTACACTTCATCAAAATTAAACAATAACGATGAAATTCGTATTCCCATACAAAATCAAGACATTTACACACTACCATGTGAAAGTTACTTGTATATTGAAGGAAAAGTTACTAAAAAGGACGGTACTACTACTGGTACAACAGTTCCATTTATAAATAATCCCATGGCTTTCCTGTTTGATGAAATTAGATATGAAATATCAGGTGTAACAGTTGATTCTACTAAAAAAGTAGGTATTGCAACAACTTTAAAGGGATTAACATCTATATCACCTAATGAAACCAATTTAATACAACCTGCAGGATGGGTTTTACCTGCAAAAGACACAATCACTCCAGATACAAATGGAAATTTTGATTTTCATATTCCGTTACGTTTGTTGCTTGGTTTTGCTGAAGATTATAGGAAAATAATATTAAACGTTAAACAAGAATTAGTTTTGTTGAGATCTTCAAACGATAAAGATATTATTAAAGCTCCAGACGGTACAACAGATGCAACTTTAGAATGGAAATTAACATTAGACAAAATTGTATGGAGAGTTCCACATGTAAAATTAGCTGACGAGCATAGAATGCTACTATTAAGAAAGTTAAAGGCTGATCGTGATATTGTAATTCCTTTTAGAAGTTGGGAATTTCATGAACATCCCAGCTTGCCAACTACGGATCGACACACTTGGACAGTTAAAACATCTAATTATGTGGAACGAGCCAGGTATATTATATTTGGTTTACAAACAGGCAGAAGAGACACCATCACCAAACATGCAGGCCAATTTGATCATTGCAACTTGAAAAATATTAAAGTTTATTTAAATTCACAATTTTTTCCATACGATAATTTAAATGTGTCATTCGCTAATAAAAAGTACAGCATATTGTACGATATGTATGCAAGATTCCAAAGTTCATATTATGGTAAAACGAATGCACCTTTACTATCACCAGAAAAATACTTAGATGGTTACCCTATAGTTGTAATCGATTGTTCTAAACAAAATGAATCGGTAAAATCATCAAGTGTAGATATAAAAATAGAAATGGAATTCAACGCGCCTATATCGGCTAATACAACTGCATACTGTTTAATTCTACATGATAAAATCGTAACATACACACCTTTAACTGGAATTGTTAAAAATGTATTGTAAAAGACCGGTTTTCCTACATTCCAATGCATTCCGCGAGTATAAAAGCAGAGCGTTCAGCTCGCTCCTTATCAGTTTGTTGCCTGTTGTTGTATGGGTAGCATCTTATTCAATATGGCTTCTCCTAGTGGTACACAAGAAAATGTAGTAGATATTGAGAAGGAGATATCCGACTTTTTAGATCTTCAAGGTCAACCGGAGGGAGATGAACACAACGCTTGCGGACAACTCCACGCCAGTAATAATGTTGAGGAAAAAGGTAAAAGAAGAAAGAATGCACACAAGAGGAAAAGGGATATTGAAGATAATATTTCTCCTAACATATTAAGTGAGGTATTCTTGCGAATATTTTACCCAATCTCTTCCAGTTTGGACAAAAGTGTTTTAATCGGTGTTATGAAATCTACAGATTATTCCCCTACTGTAATTTTAACTCATGGACCCAAAATGATTTTGTTTACGGACACTGCTTGGGAATCGTTTATGAAACACTTGCATCTGCTAGAATGCTATTTAAGTAGTAACATGTTTGGAAGAAAGACAAGAGTAGGCCTTTTGGATTCAAATGTGGAAATCGATATTGTTAAACATCGTGGTGATCATCAGTTGCGGTTTAGAGACACAACAAGACATGATAACAAGATTCAACTTAATCGAGAAGAGTTTTTTATTCTAACTTGTGCAACTGAACCAATAACGAGATACTTGAGACAACTGGTGTTTTCAAGTTCAATTATTAAAGATTATCTGGAAGACACTTTGGACAAACAACCGGACGCACCTATATTGTACGGACCTGTAGATACTTCTATATTCAATAGGGTTCCTCATGAAGTACAAATGTGGAGACAATTGGAAAAGTACGCTCAACTACATAAGAAATCAGTAAAACATGAAAAAGAGGAAGAAGAAGGAGGAGAAGAATCAAGTGTTAGTGATGAAAATGAAAACAAGGAAAATGTAAAGATGGAAACCTAAATGACAATTAACTACACAGCAATGGTTAATTTTTAAAACAATATCAAACACTTTGTGGGGTTAGGCCTACCGGGGACGGTGCCCACGTTAAATATACACCAACGCGCCAACAACTGTACGGCCGGGTATAAAAGTCGTACCTACCGTGGTGTGGAAATCAGTTGACCTTTGGACTTCGTCATGAGCAGACGAGTGATCTTCGCAATGGACAAGGAAGAAGAACAAGTAAAGTCCAAACCTGGTATAATTGAGTTCCAAGCGTTTCGGGGTAATGATGATAGATTTATCATAAAAGAACTTGTGTTTTTCGACATCAATACAAGTGTTCCTTATTCGTTTTTATTTAAACCACCATGTTCTTATTCATCTTTAACCAGTAAAGCCGCTACTACCAACAGATGGATTTCAAAACACTTCCATCATATCGATTGGTATGATGGTTTTACAAGTTACACGGACTTGTATCACATTATGCATCACTTTTCAGACAAGTTTACCAATATTTACACAAAGGGGCTGGAAAAGAAAAGATGGATCGAAGGATTTACTCATGTTCCGGTTAATGATGTGGAATTGGATAAAAATTACAAGTATACGATGGAAAATGTTTGTATTTGTACTAAAAGTCCAGAACATGAAAAAGATAGACATTGCGCTTTAAAAAACGCCTATAAGCTCGCATCTTACCTTCAAAGTGGGGAAATGGGGAGTGGTGGGGGTAACGGGGGTTATATAAGTGAGGAGCAGACCGGGACCTGGCATGAGTATTACTCGAGATTCCGAGACGACAACATCTCCCAGCAAGAATACGAAGAAGACGATCTATATCTCGACCATGGCATCTCACCAGTTCCTGCAAACTTTGGTTGAGCAGTTCAATGCTCACTCCAAATCTACCATACTACCCGTCAAGAAGTGTTCCGAACTTAAAGACGAGAAGCACTACATTATCCACGCCATGAAGAAGATGGAGACTACAATTGGAGAGGCCATCTGCTGCAGTCTTAGCGAGGCACCGTTCACTCCGGGGGATGAGCCCAAGTTCCAAGTCTACCTGCCGAAACGGTTCGTCCATCTCCTCCAGAACGAGGATCTGCGCTCCACCCAACCCGGCTGTCTCTACCTGGTTTCCCACGGTTGCACGGGTAGCAATTCCACCGAGTTGACCATCCACATCGCCGACAAGCAGCAGTGTTAGATTTAAGTTTTACTGTTGTAAATATGTTATTGTAACGTTTTATAAATAAATAAACCGTAAAAAACAAAAAAATACAAAAGACAAAAAAATGCAACATATCAATATGTGAAGTTTGTCACATATTGATATGTTGCATTTTTTTTTAAACTTCGCGGGTGACCTTGACCTTTGACCTTTGCATTTCACAGTTACCCCCACCACGCTACAAGTCAAACCTGTTTGAATGCAAACACCCCCACCACTTTTTCATATACCTCCAAGCGCTGTGCCTTGGCTTCATTTCTACTCCAGCAGCCAACCTAGCAACATCAGGATGTCTCTCAACGTAAGCTGTGCCAGCTATGAGGAGGTGACTATCAAAACACAACAGGAGCTGAACGATTTGTACAAGGAGTTGCAGCTAATGGTGGCAAGAGGCTACCGTATAAATGTGCAAGTCTACGCTTGCAATATACGGAACACCCGGCAGCCAAAGGAAGAGCCTGGACACTCATCGACAGCTTCCTCACCGACGTCCATGAAGACCGAGCCGGACAACTTGGATTACTTCAGCTGACTAGCAGTTGTATTTCTTGTTCTAACCATTGTAGAATATGTTTATTTTTTCATTATATTAAAGAAGTAAAAGAGCAAAAACACCTATCTTGTTACTGACATATTAGCTCAGTAACAAGATAGGTTTTTTTTAAAACACAATTTGAATGACCTTGAAACTTCCCCCTCCACTGCTTTGCTACCCCCACCACTTCACTATTGGTGTACATGGCACATCACGATTAGAAACCTCATTCCATCTTCAACAGCCAAACCGACAACATCAACAATGGCAAACCTACCAACAGATGAAAGATGTCCTCACGCATGCTGCGACTTCATCCACGAGTTAGAGAAGAGGATGCAAGAGAGGGAGATAAGAAGAAAGCAGATCCACTCAGAAAATATCATGATAGTCAACGGCTATCTTTTATTGTTCGGCCTTATTATGGTTGTACTTTTCATACTATATGGTATAGTCACATGTGTCGGCAAGGTTGCAGAAGAAAACGCCCGCCACCATCAGTTGGAAAGTTTCAATGTTACTTTGTAGGTTTTCCTTTTTTTTTAAAACTCCGTTTGGATGACCTTGAAACTTCCCCCACCACTTCACCATGTTCCTGCATGAGTATCACATCACCCGTCATTCCTTGTTCGACAAGCAACCATGGCGGACAACACCATCAGCCAAGCTGACTCCACTACTGATGTTGGAACGACCTTGAACTTTCCCCTCCACTCCTTCCTTTTTTAAAACCCAATTTTAAATGACCTTGAAATTTCCCCCTCTACTTTTCGATAATGTTACAACTGACTGCAGCTCACCTCATTCCTTGCTTAGCTGCCATGGCGGAAAGAACTCTTTCTCAAGTTGACTCCACTACGGACGAAGCATTTCCCTTGCGGTGGACTGTTCATTTACAGGATGCGACAGAAGTGGAAGTCTTGTATCAAAAATTACTCAATGTATTCAACGGGAACCCTGGACCTCTTGAATGTAGAATGGATTTGAATTTTGATGCAACCAGGGTCGGCACAGAACCTTCAACTTCAAGCCAGCCTCAGCAACGAGATTTTACACATTTATACACTCCAATATCACCGGAAGATGTAACTGTCTGCGAGGCTGACTCAACTACACGTTATGTTCAGCCAAAGCCTTGGGTGTTGATTATTAACAATGTGTACAAAGTGGAATTGGTATGTAATAGATTGAAGGAGTTGATGGTACAAGATCCCGGCCTGCGCTTTCAAATAGATATACATTTCATCTGGAGAGCACCTGCACGGGGCTCTTCGTCTGACAGCTCTCCAAGTACGACGGACGAGGAGGACGACTAGTCATCTTTTTTAAAACTCTGTTTGAATGACCTTGACCTTTCCCCCTCCACTGAGTTTATTTAAGGTGCACTCTCACTGACTACAGCATTATTTCATTGCGCACCTTCACCGCAGCAACATGGAAAGTCAACTCAACTACTGTTGCGAACAGAAATGTTTTTCATGGCCAAATGACTCAACTTGGCATACCGAAGCACTCACTATCAATGAAATCGCTATAGACTCACAAGAGTAGTCTTTCTACTCTTTGACTTTTTTAAAACTCCGTTTGAATGACCTTGAAATTTCCCCCACCACTTCCCCATATATATCTAGAGTACGCAGGGCCTGGAGGTCAGTCGCTCGGCAGCTGTCGTAGGGTGCACATCCGTGTTGTACAGTCTGCTGTGCAGTTTTAATTTTAACCAGTTCAAGGTCACCACACTTGAACTCTGGCGAAAACGTCAAGCTGTTAAACACAATCCTAAGCCCCAGGTTCACAGTCGACCTCAAGGTCATCACACTTTAACATGTAAATTTAAGGTAGCACCGAAACGGTGCTACCTGGCTTGACATTTTCGAGTTTCCCGAGGTCTTCGCAGTTCCCCCCACCACTTCCCATATACCTAGAGTGCGCGGGGCCGGACAGTCAGTCGCTCGGTGTCTGTCGTAGGGTGCACATCGCGGTTGCAGTAATGGTTAAAGTAAGGCTTTTGGGCCAGTTCAAGGTCACCCGAGCGGTGTCACATGACGGTTTAGGCAGAGTCACGTTGCAAACTTCAGGTTTCCTCAGCACTTTTGCTGTTTCTCATCTAATTTCGCTCCAAGTCGTCAAGGTCACGGTAACCTAACTGAAACTCGGAGCATAGTGTGAGAAACAGCAAAGGTGCCAAAAAATTTTAGGTTTCAGCGTGACCTTGACCTTTGTGACATCGATGACGTCATCTTGGTGACGTAAGGGGTGATGACGTCATCAGCACGTCATTTCTGTGACGTCATGGGTGTGACGTCATGGATGTGACGTCATTGGTGATGACGTCATCAATGATGCAATCGATGACGTCATCGATGAGGTCATTGACCTCGATGACGTCATCGCTCGGGTGACCTTGAACTGGCCCAAAAGCCTTACTTTTGCACTACTGGCGTCTGCCGTTTTCCATGCCAATTTCGGATGATCATCAGCTACCTGTAGGTTGTCACATTCATATTGGTGGCAACTCTGGGCGACGACGCGGCGGCCCCTTTGGGTTTTTATTACTAACTGAAGTTCCCTCTCTGTGTCTAAAAAGTGCACCACTTTCCAATTGATATTTTTTGGGTGCCAGTTTGCTATTGGTGAGACGCTGTCAAAATGCAAAATCTGGGTGACATTAAAACTAATGTTAGTTTAATTTAAAGATTTTCTAAAACCATTACCATTTTGTGTATCAAAATTGTGTATCAGTAAGGACCCCATTGCACAACTACAGTTTGGTAAAATTGAGTACGGATAGCCATCTTCACTGATCTTGACTATTTTTATAGCCTCCCACCAACAGCAATTTGACCAACATAACGGACATAACGTTTCTAAAATACAGCGGCACGCTTTTCACAAACGTATGAACAGAGAGTAGTGACTCCAGTTATAGCATAGATCCATTGACTATAGATAGTCAATGATAAAGCATAATAGACCCCATGCCCCACCCCCATTTAACAGCTGGATAGTCCATTATCTTTTCAAGACGAGCTAGTTCTCAGAGATCAGAGTGTACACAAACAATTACACTTTACTGGTACCAGAGCATAGGATAAAAAATTAAAGACGATTTTAGCTTAATTTGATGACTTTAGATACACTCGTACTTCAGTCGGCGAAGAGGAGGGGGGGAGGAGGGCCCCACAGAAAAGTTGGCCTAGGGCCCCAACCTTCGTAAATCCGCCACTGTTCTTTGTAAATGGCGAGCGGGGAAACACCGTTGGACTGTTTTAATTGACATTTTCGTTTGAACCAGTAACTAATGAGGTCGCTGGTTTGAATCAAAACTTTCGGAAAATTAAAGGAGCTGATTTTTTGTAGGTTTTTTCACAAAGGTTGAATAACCTTGACCAATTGCAGGATATTCATAAAAAATTTTAGATAATGATTACATAGGATTATATAGGATAAGGATATCCATTCCGTGATAACCACCCTGTGCACAGTACATTAGGCCCTAGGCTTACCTTACCAACACAATAGATACAGCATATCCTGCCCTAGAACTAAAAATTTCCCATCTCATATCGTTGTTCCACATTAAATTATCTTTCGTTAAATCCCGATCAACCTAATTGCCTTCTAACATGTGGTATTTCCCAAAGAAGACTTTCTACTTATCATGCGAATGTATATGCCAGCAAGTGCGGTAAAGTAGCCGGGCAACTTGTGTCGCATTCCTCGACGAGGCTTCCAAGGACGAGATGGTCACGATCGCGATACCTTTCACTGCGACTGCGACTGCGTGTCGTGTATAGGTTAAAGTTGACGCATCCACAGCCTCCTCCGCAGCGTCTTCGCTCCCACCACGGCCGTCATTATCGTCTGACGTCCACTGCCCATTAGATAAAGATGAATCTTTCATATTGCCAGCCGTCATTGCATCATCGCCGTTTACGGTTAATCTTTATAACATCTGAATCGCAAAGGACAGCGCTTTCCCAGCGACAGGTGCCGGTGCCGGTCTAACATTTCTCAATAACATTATCCTTAATGTTTGATTAAACTTTAAGCGTAATGGAGACCATTATTAATATTGTTATAGTTATCTTTCCTTATAAGGCATTCGCTATTTTGCCTTTCACATTTTGCAGCGAAATAATAATATGATTCCTAAAGCCGCATTTACACTATACAACTTGTTCTATAAACTTTTGTTGTGCAACATGTTTTATACAACTTTTGTTTTTAAAACTTGAGCCTGTGTTTATAAAACTTTTGTTGTTCAACATTTCATCTCAAGCGCTAAACTTCAGTCTTAAACATGTTTAACAAAAGGCCACAGTCACCATGAGTGCTTGCGACGATGATGTGGTGTTGGCTGCTGCCACATGTGTTGTGCTTTGCTGTGCTAAAAGGAAAAGAGCAAAACGTCGCTTTTGGGTACGTCCTTCGCTGCAAGCTAGGAGTAAGTACAGTGGCAGTGAAATGTTACAAGATTTAGAACAGGATGACCAAGATTTGTTGGCAGGGGAATTGAGGACTGATGTTAGCTTCAAGAACTTTTTAAGGATGGCAAGTGCGGACTTGAGTACTTGATACTTCTTATAGGAGAACGAATCGAGAAAAAGTGCACATCGTTCAGAGACGCTATTCCAGTTAAGAGGGCGTTGGAGTCAATCCAAATTCCGCCTTTCTCCCATAAGAGCAATGTTAAACGGGATGTCAAATAACTCTTTTATTTATAATCAGAAAATAATGGTTTATAGCTCTAAATAAAGGGTTCATCAAGGCGGATTTTGTTTGCGAGAGGAATTTTTTATAAAAATTATTATTTTTTACTACCTTGAAATAACAAAGCAAGTTTTTTACTACTATTAAAACATTTTATACAGAATTTTATAAATTATTTACAAATAATCGATCTCGCAAAAGAAACGGGGAATTTAATTGTGATTCAAATGCTATTTATTCTGAACCAATCGGACAAAAAATAAAGAAATTATATGACAAATGTCGGGGACAAGTTTAGCATTGCTCTTATGGGAAATAAATCCAACATGGCGGCACTCCAACGCCCTCTTAAAGAAAGACTTGCAGTAACCCTAAGATTTTTGGCTACCGGTGATTCTTACAAAAGTTTGCAGAATTTGTTTAAGTTTTCTTCATCGAGTATATGTAACATTATACAGGATGTTTGCTCCGTCTTGATTGAAGCTTTACAAGACTTCATTAAGGTGAGTACAACCATTGTGGTAAAATAAAGCACGTGTTGTAGGCGGCCGCAGGAAGCGTACTGACATGCCAGAAAAGCAGATATAATGTTTGCTCAACAAGTTTGACGTTTTAAGAAGGTATTAAACATGTTGTACAACAAAAGTTTATGAAACACAAATTTCCTTTGATCTTTCCGACACGGCTCGGGAAACCTGCAACCTGTTGCAAAACACGATTTTTTTGGTTTTTAAACACGTTTGTTGTACAACTTGTTTAAGAAATTTCATTGCATTCTTAAACATGTTCAAACCAATTAGTAAAATTGGTTGCACAACAAAAGTTGTACAACAAGTTGCAGGGGTGCCCACAAGGGGGGGTTACGACGCAGACTGCGTCATTGAAATTTTTGGGGGGGGGTCGAAAAAAGGGTATTTTTGTCCGAGATGGGGGGGGGCGATTTTTTTAAGTATACTTTTATAACGAGTAGTATTATAACTTAAGTTTTTTTTTTAAATAAACAAATCATTTATGACCGTCAAATACTGTACAGCTTAGGATTTACCAACAAATTTCCCCAACTGTTGGTCAACAAAAAAATGACAACAGTGACTCTCTGTATTCATTTCTCTAAGGTTGGTGGAATCTAGAAGCCTATGGTTGCTATGGAAACGGGCGAGCTGTAAATGACGCGCGCTATGTCGTTTGCGAAAGCGGCGGAATTCGATGCCAAAGTTGATTCACTTGCTCATATCTGTTTTTATTTTATGCAACAACACCAAAAACAGTCACATTAAGCAGGAAAGTCGAGTTTCTCATAGCCTTGGTCAATGAAATTTCACGAAAAAGAAATCAGAAATATGACTGTTATGCGTGCGCGATAACCTCAAAATGTTTAGTTGGTAAGTTAGGCCTACTCAAGGTTTCTGTGATTCATAACATTTGTTAAATTTTATTTCAAAAGCTGACAATGTATTAAGTTAAATTAGATCGCATTAAAACCATCCACAAAAAGGAAATTATAAAGATTCATGTCCCTGATGATTGATGAAACACCAAAACAAACGGAACAATCAAATACCAAGTTTAGTCTTGACGCAGTGTCATCCTATTCACGTTGACAAAACGGTGACCCCCGCACAAGTCACTTTAAAAACATAAGAATTTACCTCTGTTAGGCCACATCAGTAAAAGTTGAGTTTAATGTGTAATGTTAGTAATTGTTTTAGTTTTAATCTTAATCTTCGGTAATAATTGCATTGGCTCGAGACTTTAAAAAGATATTGGATGAAGACCAATCCTGAGGATAATTGTGTATTTAAAGGAAATAATGCAAATATATACTCATCATGCTCTTTAAGAGTAATGTTCACCCTTGTAATAACACTGAAAATATGCCTCCGTATTCCTCTGTTTCGGACGGTGTTTTTGGATATTTATTAGTAAAATTTATGTTTTAGTTAGATCTAGGTCCCTCATACCTTATATATAAGAAAATGAATTGTATAATTAAAAAAAAATCTTAAAAGTAAGTGAAATTGATTTACTTTGTGACGTCACAGAAAGTAATATTTGTTAAATTTCCAAAATTTTGATGTATGAGGGACCTAAAATAACTATTCAACTAAACACTTACCAAGTTTAAAAAAATCGGCAGAAAATGGCGTCCGAAACAGGGGAATAAAATACCATGTTTTACATTAAAGCCGTATGGTTAACATTGCCGACTGCGCAAAAATGGGCTACAGTACTGTATTAGCCCAAAAGTGAAGATGACTCTTAATGATTGATATATAAATCATGAAAATTAGTTTAGTAGTTACTAAGAACATAGCGTTTCAATTGTATAACTTATTAAGATATAGGCCTCCCTAAATGTTTAAAACTGTACTCCAAAGCCGACATCCTAAAACTTTCGCAGTTTTTTCTTTTTTTTTTTACAGGTTGCTTAACTAATCTATACTTATTTAATACGCTAAGGGGTTTTTTTTTTGTCTTGAGAACTCCTCCTACATTTTTCAACCGATTCTCAAGTTTTTGGTGTCGTTGGATAGGGCTTGGTCTGTAGTTGTTTCCGCCAAAAACTGATGAGAATCTGACGGAAAATAAAGGCGTTATCCACCATTGAAATCTAAAAATTTCCCATTTAAATAACATTGGGATTGAATAAAGCATTTTAAACATCTGTTAATAATCAGCTCTAAATACGTGTAGTTTTGGTGATTGCATATTCACAATATTGGATTGGTCGGACGTCAATGATTTAGAGATAAAAGTAACATTCGTATTTCATTAAAATAAATTGCTCGATTTCGAGCAACACATGTGCATGTACTAGTAACTTTAAACAGCCAAACATACATTTGAATTAATTTCTTGATAAATGAAATGCAGAAAGTTTACATAAGAATAATTTATATTCCTTAAATTTTTCCGGACCTACCGGTCCGGACATTTTTCCGGAGGGGTTGGGGTCACAAATTTTATAGCCGTGGGGGGGCCAAGTTCGGTTGAGGGGGGGGGGTGAGTCCTGGTCCAAGGGGGGGGTGGGCACCTCTGACAAGTTGTATAGTGTAAATGAGGCTTAAAGGTAGGTTTAGGCCTACACGTGAGAGTTTTTCTCTCTCAGAGAGTTTCGTACTCTCAGCAGGTACTCCAGAGGTGTTTACACAACCAGCGAATTTTCAAAGTTGGTTAATCCCAGACAGTTTTAGCGAATTTCCCTATAGGGAATACGTTATTACGGTAGTAGTCACGGTAAGACCTAAGCCCGGGACCATGATACTTTTTCGTTTTGAGGTCCCTAGAAGCCAAAAACACCGTTCGTTCAAATTGATATATATGTATATATATATATATATATATATATATACATATATATATATATACATAGATAGATAGATATGTATGTGTCCGTGAACACGATAACTTTTGAACCGAACCTCCGATTTTGATGAAATTTGGTACAGGGGTGTAAGTCAGCATATACTAGATTGAGTTCGCGAACCAAAATGATCGGACCATGGGAACGGGGTTTTATGGGGTTTCAAAAGGGTGAAAAATGGGTTTTTGGCTTTACAGTATTTACTTTTATTTATAAAATTCAACAATTTTAACTTAAACCATTTTAAAGAGCTTAAAAAACAAACAATCTAGTATTTTGAATTTTTTACCTAGCTTAAATGGTTATGGAGAAAATCCAAAAACTATGTTTTACATGTTATTCTTATGGGAAATCAAGAAAACCTTCAATCTTGCTTATTTATTGACATATCTTGATAAAATTTGGTAACTACATTCATTCGGAAGTGTTAACTTATATTTGCTTTGAAAACCCATATGGCGGCCAACCTACGTACTCACTCCTATGGGGTTTATGGGGAAAATAAAAAGAACACCATAACCTGAAAAAAATTGGTATATAGATTCACTAGGTAAGGTTTAACTTATATTTACCAACAAAACCCATTTGGCGGAAAACCTACATACTCTCATCCCCATGTATTTTATGGGGAAATAGAAAATATACCAAAATTCCTATGGAAATTCGCTGAGTACGCAGGTCTGCTGCGACGGGGGTATTTTGCAGTACTATCGACAGCTGTCTGAGATTTTTATGAGAGTAACTAACCATTCTCCGAGAGTGAAAAACTCTCACGTGTAAACCTACCTTAAGCAATGCTTTTTTTTCGAGTTCCAACACATTTTATAGGAAATCTGAGATATCTGTTTCAATGCGACGTTGTAAAAGCCATGTACTCATTTGGCAGTAAAGGAAAACAAGTATATTCATAGGGGCTTAATTTTATTCACTACCGATTGAGTAATTTCTAGTTAACATGCGTAAGCACACCTTCACTTAAAACTAACTGTACGATTTACTGTAAAATCACTGCGGATTGGCTTATATCAGTTGAATTTCAAAAACATGACATGGCACAACTCTGAATAGTTTGAAACGAAACACCAAATAATATAATTTGAAGTGAAACCGTTCAAACCTCTGTGATCCGGAATTTTTCACGCCAAACTAATCCGCCACCGCTGTCTCGGGATGAGTCGCCGATTTGTCGACTTTTTACGATTCCCTCTCCGTGGGAGTTCGGTCCTCTTGAGTAATCGCCTTTCGAAAGATTCGCCTCAGCCTGACTCAGTCCAGTCGTGACTCCAGCTTTCTTCTCCAGGAAACCCAGAGTCCCGCGGGCTTCAACAAACGGTCAGCTGTTGCCGGTCCGCCCCCACCCCCCTGTACCGAATAACAGCTGGTGCTGGTGCTGGTGGATTCTCTTTCTCACGGAAATCGAATGTGTTGTGTCATCACAATACAGAGTGGGATGCTGAGGTTCTTGGGGCTATAAAAAGGATATCTGGATGGAAGCACATAATCAGAAGGCGCAAGTATGGTAGGAGAGGAAGTTGTTAATGTGCACAGAGTTTATGTTTTTAAAACTCGACGGTGATGTTTTACACAAAACTCGAAAAGAACAAACTACTATTCTAAAATTAATCAAAGTAAACGAGATTGTGTGAGATTTTTAAGAAGTATTATGGCGAATTTGGTAGTATAATTTATGAGGTCTGAAAGTCATATTCATTTGAAAGTATTACATGTTTACAATATAGTTTAAGAATATCAAGTGCTTTTCTTATAAACAACTTTTCCAAATTTCAGTCACTCTTTTTAAAAGAATACCTATTATATAAATTTTTAGAAAAACCATACAGAGCATTAGCATAATAGGTGACCGTGCAGACCGCATTATAATCAGCGTGCAACAGAAAGTATAACTCACTGATCAGCCTTTCATCGTGAAAGTTTGCTACTGGAAGTACACAACAGAAACAAGTGGTTTACGTCATGTCTAGGAAGAGCTACAACGGAGGGTAGAGTGTAGAGTGTGGAGGTTGTAGACGGCGGGTCGTGAGGCTGGGGGCCTTGGTCCTCACTTTCACAGGCATCACACGGGCATCCCGCACCCGCACCGGCGCCGGCCCACAACACACACAACCATCATAGCGGCACACCGCTGACGTAACTGTAGGAGATGGCAGGCGCAGGGTAGGCCGTATATGGTGAATATGTAAATTACAGGAGAAGTTTTTGCCATTATAGGAGACAGTTGCGATCAACACATTTATAATTTACAAACATGACGAGCCAACACGTTTGCTTGAATTACAGTCATCTAACTGCAAAACAAGCATCTGAATTGTTAGCAAAGCAAAGAAATAAAAAATACTAAGGCACGAGGTTTTAAAAAAGGTAACCGGCTTTCTCTAAACGTGTGTGGGTGTAAAAAGACAATTATTTGCGGCATGAGACGGTTTCTTAAAGACGGAGAAACGTCGAGTGTCACAGCGGTTGACGAGGTCAGTCACCGGAACACGCACGCTGCTGCACACTACGTAGTCTACATGTAATGTAAACAAAACACATACATACACCCGTGCATGTACAGTCGCAAGCCCCTCTACAACTGTACATCATAAACTACCACCACGTGATCCACTGTCGGCCGCATGATTTGATTCGGTAACCGTTCTGCTCCATAAGTGGGCTAAACTTCACGCAGATTTAGTTTTACAACCGTTCTACTAAACTGTATACATTAACACGTTTGACGTTTTATGTTACATTATCTCTAGAGCACGAACAGTCGTGGATATGAAGACGTTAATTTTGTTTGTGAGTTAGTGTCAATGTCATATATTGGACCATGAACTTAAAAATTGGGCTTAATTAAGGTTTGATATTGATAACGATATTTTTTATCGAATTAAGTTAAGAAGAGTTTGATGCAAAAAATTGTTAAGTTTGTCATGCTAATATATAACAGCTTTAACTCTCTATCTCGAGACATCAATAATCATTAATTTTAAAAGCAGGTCTATTATAAACAACCTACTGTAAAAATACTTTAGGTTTTTATATATAGGTTTCTTGATATTTTCTTGCTCCATCACAAAATCAGATAAGGATAAATGATTAATTACACCTCTACATTTACAACGCAAAACTCCCTTTCACTTCCTTATTGTCGTCTAATAACAGTGTACTACTACAGCAGTAAAATCTATTTCCCTATACTGATTTATATTCATCACCAAGGCCAGGCACAGTGGGTCATCCTCGCCAGTCCATAAAGAAAGTTCAAGTTTTCAGGAATCTTCTCTCATAATTAGGTTAAAGGTTAGTTTTACCAAAAATCTTGATTGTTCTTTTTTCATGGCTGTTACCCGACCAACCACTCCACACGGGGAGAGCCGCATGCAGGCAGGTGACCCCATCCATATAGGCCTATATCATAGAGGTCATTAGCTCGTAACCAGTAGTACATTGGTATTATACACATCCCAAAGGTAACAACCCTGGACTGAATGAGTTATTGCAATTACAACAAAGTGGGAGAGAAAGCAGAGGCACGCGGGAGTAGATTGATATACCTGTTAAACTGTTCCATATTTTTTACAATTCTCTCAGAGCGTATAGCCCAAACATATCGAGAGAAAATACTCCCCGAATATTGCAACTGCTTCAACTCCCAACATTCAACAGGAGAAGTAGAAGAGATTCAACTTCACGACGGCTGCATAAAATTTACTTATCATATCACACTAAATGTTTCTCTCAAGTAGAAATGGTCTATGTTGGTATTTTAATTTTGGCATTCATGGATTGTCTGACAGATTATTGTAGTATACTTAGTTTAAATGCGGCGTGTTCTTGTGGATAAATCAAAGCTAGGCATAATCTGGTTCAGGGTTCACGAAAGAATAAAAACTTTCCTTTGTACACAATTTCATAGATTTAACCATACTATAGTAGGATTCACGAAATCCTACTTAGGCCTAGGTAGAATCCTGCTATGTCTGCATGATTACACAATTAACTCGCCTGGCTGCAGCTGGCTTGAATTGGCAAGGTGGAAGTGGAAGGGGAACATTTACAACCGCCAAAAATGACCTGAAAAATTGGCTCGATTTGGATGTGCCCAAACATTTATCCCAACAAGCAGTGTTTTCCAATTATATATAAATATTTCATAAAAAAACTATAGAACTATTTTGAATGACTTTTTGCGGCCAATTGAACTGATGGAGCGTATTACCGAGGTCAAGTACACACAGCTGAGGTCGGGGGAGTCTCCCCGATTGATAACCGCATGCCGCAGGCCACGCCGCGCCACGCCACCGCCGCCGCCGGTGCCAGTGCCGGTATGTGCTGTACAGTTATAGCCGTCGTCGAATCACCGTTGCCGTTGCGGCAGAGCCTGCGGCAGTCCATCACCTGGTTCTCTATACATAGACCGGTTCCTTAGGTTTCCGATTTATATTCACCAAATAAATGGGTCGGAATTCTTGATTTAAAGATAAAAATTAACCGGTTTGCCGGCATATGAAATAAAATAATTGTGGACATAGATGTAGTGTCATGTATCTGTGACATAGATGCATTGTCATGTTAAACGAATATTTGAGATGTCTGAGATAATTAGGCCTGCTTATTCACAAAACTATGAAGCTATAGTGCCGCATAGTAAAACAAATCATTGTCCTGTGTTTTCGGCGTTTTTTTTTTTGTATTTTTTTTATAGAATACACGTGGCATAGGATATGGATTGACCGGGTTCCCCAAGTTGCGTGACATCCAGACTGTGTGCTCGGACGAAGGGTCGGCGTTATGTGTCGTGTGAGATGTAAGCCGAGACCGAGGGCTGCGGTAACCGGAGCCGAGGTCGCGGACCGGGCAAGGCCGAGGAAGCCGCACAACCGCTCCTGGGACTGGGACTGGGACTCGGGACCCGGGACATTGGCGAGCAAAACTGGACACCTGGCACCAGAGTAGCAGCGGCACAGAGTCTGTGACTGTGCAGACCCGTTTGACTGTGGTGAAGTGTATTGTGTCCCCCGGCATGAAAGCAGGTAACGAAAGGAAAAAAATGTCCTCCCGTGGTGACGAATCACATCCAAACCCCCTGCCCAAGGCTTAAGAGGGCAAAGCCCCATAACAGCCACAGAGGGCTCCTTGCTCTGGCTGACTGAAACCTCACTACAATGCAACTAAAATTGTCTAAATAAACCTTGAAACAGCAGAGAAACTAAGATTTTGTTGAACTTAAATCTCTTGTTGGGATTCTCAAAAATAGTTCCATAATCAAAAAAAGAGGGTCAAAATCGAATCATTTAAAATTTATTTAATTTCCGACCATATTAACATTTTCTTTTTACATGCACAATATAAAGAAAGTACTGGTTGTTACTATGTAATCTATATATACTTATTTAATACGCTAAAAGGGTTAAATAAGGGTTTTGTGTTAAGAACTAATCCTACAATTTTCAACCTATATTCAAGTTTTTGGTGTTAAATAGGGCTTGGTCATTAGTTGTTTCCGCAAAAAATTATGAGAATCGGACTTAAAATAAGGGCGCTATACAAATTGAATTTGAAATTTTCCCATTAGAATAGCATTGAGATTGGTTAGAGCCTTTTAAACATCTGGTAACGTATAGATGTGGTTTTTGGTGATCACTCACTGATATTTACAATATTGGATTGGTCGCATTTAATTGATTTAGAACTAAAAGTAACTTTTGGATTGTATCAAAATAAATTGCAAAACGTGCAATAGTTAATTAGTTAATAGAATATCAGTTCACAATGTTTGTGTTTGTAATCAAGTCACCTTCAAAGGGTATACAGGCATTATTTACTAAATAAAGCGTGTAACAATGAAGGGCGGGTCGGGAGGACAAAGTCGGCGCAGGAAGTTTTCAAACCGAACGGAAACGGGTGTCGCGCAACTCCCGCCTTTGCAAGACGAATCGGATTAATCGCTTTCTTTGTAAAAATAAGTTCTCACAGAATATAAAAAAGAAAAATACCTGAAATAAATCTGGGTTGAGCCATATAACTATAAACATGGATATGGTTGAGCCCCATCTATCAAAGTGAATTACACATTATGATTTCCCATCACTTATAGCCGCCTTTATTATAAGCGGCTATGGTTTCCACCTACAGGGTATGCACAGTTTAACGTAGTTTTATTGAGTAAATGTAGTTTAAAACAGGGAAAAGCGATATAACATTAACTACTCTGTTGGCATTTTCATTTCCTTTTCCGCGCAGTCGCAATATCCCCTGAAAGTAGAGCCGAAGAGATTGTCGGCTCGGACCGGACACTTCCGGACCAACAATCAGCTGAACTGCTAGCAGAATCGAGTGTGTGATCGGATGAAAGCATTATTAAAGGACTCATTGTTATCATAACTATGGAGAAAATAATAAAACCTCATTTAGAGTATAATTATTTGATCATAAAAAATAGTGTTTGCCCATCAATGAATTTCCATTACATGACCGTAATTGTTTACAAACCCCCAATCTGTTATCCCATGCCATCTTATAACATTTACTAAGCTATCATTGCCGTACCACCATGTATAAAGTCAAAGAAATTCTAGCCAGCTTAGCATGAAGCTATTAAATCATATTGTTTGTACAGCCTGGACCCAACCGAATTCAAAATTCCAAACCAGTCTTCGGGCTCTGTTATTGGCTTTTCCTTTATACTCAGTCAACGACTTCTTCAATATTCCTAGGGAGACTGTAAGTACTTTTTTTGACATTGTTTGATGAGTTTTGTGTTCTGTTTGTGCATGGTTTTTTGCCTTGTGCATGGTTTGCCATTTTGATTTGTTTTACATAAGTTAGTCTTAAGTTTGTGACGATGCCAATTGCATGTATATGCCTAAAGGAAAATAAAGATTTTGATTTGATTTGATTTTCTAACTCTGCTATACTAGGGCTGACTACTAGGGCAAGTTTTATAGCCAGCTGTCCACATCAGTCACAATGCCAAAATCAAGTATCGAGGTCCCTCTCAATACTTTTTCCCGTGCTGAATGACTTGAAAGAATTAAACGTGTATGCCTAACTCCAACGTGTCTTACGAATATGTACTCTACTATTATATTTAGGGACCACACATATATATATTCAGTTTTGGGTGGGTTGGCTCGCCAGGAGTTAAAGGAAAATGTAAAATGTAGTTAATTTACAGTACATCACATTAAAGGACTCAAATATAAATTAATTGTTGATTATATACAAAAGGATACTGCAGGGAAGTTTTTACAAATCATGAAAAAATCCATGTGAGGCTTGGTTATTCGGATTTGTTTCCAACTTCTGTGCTCTCAACATAGATTCTGCCTCCAGCGCTAGATGTGCGTCTAGATGTGAGAAGATGAGGGTGAGGCCGCAGTAAAAGTGGGTCGAAAAGTGGAACATCGATTCAGTAGCGAGGAAGCGACGGGGACGGTAGAAAGTTAACACAACCAGACGTCCAGACTACCACGCCATTAGCACCACTACCACACGTACACACCATCGACGGCGAAGGAAAACCACCACCGCGTGTCGTAGAAATATCATATATGGCGGATGCATGGGAAGATGATAGGCTTTCTAATTAAATATGTGTTTTGAAATACACAAATAATGGTATAATTCAATGTTCTATTTTTACACAGCTGAGTGTGACAACCAAGGGGCTTGTTTCATAAAAAGTGACAGGTGTGACAGGGTGACAGGTGACAGGTACATTTGACATATCTACAATTCTAAAAATTTTTGTTTCATATAAGTTTAAACATTTTACAATGTTATGTGAAAGATTTCTTACAAATATGTCATGTCTTGACAATTTCTTAACATGTGTTTTTGTTAAAATTGTCAACTTGTTAAAAAATATATAAAACATGGGATAATTTACATTTATAAAATTGTCACCTGTCGAATAGTATAATTAATTTATTTACAAATCATTAATTGTTTTTGACAAATGTGTCAAATTGTCGGAACTGTCAAACCTGTCACTTTTTATGAAACAGGCCCCAAAATAAACCATCGGTACTTGTGAACATTAAGGTTGTAAGTGACTGGAAAGGTTATATTTCATATTATTTAACGTTGAAAGGATATTACTTATTCACACATCACTATATAATTCTCGAACTTTCCATCATGCTATGGAAGAATGTAGAAATTGGTGTACATAATGTAATGACCCGAAAATAAATGACCCAACGACCCGACGACCCGACTTAGGGCATCTGTTCCTCTGACTGTGAAATTTCCCAAATCTAAATATCCATGTTAGAAACTTTTTCAACGTGTCATTATTTTACTAAGCGCTTGGACCGAATCAGTTGGATTTCAGTGGGGATGATATACATTTTAATTCAAGTTAATCAGTCATTCGTTCCACCCTGTCCTCGTTCCGGTTCCCATTTATGTCAGCCGACAAACAAAGGAAGGCCGCCGATTTGGCTGTCTTGTGTGGGCGGTAATTGTTGTCGTCTGCGGCTGCGGTCACATTTCACTGTGACGTCAGAAGGGTTCACGAAGTAGGTCCTTAGCGGTACACCACCACCACAACAGTCTCACGAATAAAACAGCCGTCCTGCCACATCATGGGCCATGGAGGGTGATGGTGGTGGGACTGTAGGAAAATGTGTCGAACGTGCCTTAAGTTGATTGATAAAATTGATAAATATCCAGGAGCTCTAAGAGAACAAATAAAACTACAGTATTAACTATGACAATATTTCACAATGAATACCTGTATACACAGTCAATGCTTATAGGATTACTATCGAGATCTTGAGATTGGAAATAACATTGACAACTTTATTCCGCAAGTTCTATAAACAATCCTGTATTTTTCTGTAAATTTTGTTACAATTGAAATCTGTTGATAATACAACTAGTAAGACATTATGGCCCTAGCATGACACTGAAGAAGTATCTATTGAGCACTCCTTAGGAAATCAAGTAAAAATATTATATTGGTAATTTGATTTACTTTATAACACCTCGACTCGACTGATTAATCACACACAGATTCGCGCATCAGTAAGGGAAAGTGAGAGCTCAATTTCTAATACGTATCTCCCACGGCTTAAAAAAGGCATTCACAATTCTTTAGTTACAACGGTTACGACCGTCGCGGCAGAAGAGTGAGGGTGAAGGAAGAACAGAGCCTCGCTCCAGGGCTGACCCTTGACCTCGGGGCCACACCCGGTGACCCAGACCCGCTCCGGGGACCGGATGTTGTTATGCGGGTCACAGACGGACTCTCAGTCGCTTACGTAAGTGACCTTGTCACATGTCCGGTGTCCCGATATCCGGCCGGTCGCTGGACTTGGGGAGCGTGTCACTCATATAGGCTAACTGTATACACTCAACTTATAATATGCATAACCAAGTCCGCAACAACGATGAATGTATGCAGTTGTATGGGTCTGCTTCTTCACACCCCACTCCCCTCCCCCCACCTTTTGATGATTACGAGAAAATAAATACAATTTTTATAAAGGCCTAAAGGCCAAGCCCAATTTGATCTAGTTTTAGGTTGGTCAGTTATCTCATCCACATAATCATGTTACTTCCTTCACTGATCGAGAGAAGTAAAAATAGAGAGAATAGAACAGGCACTAAGAAATAATGTTGCAAGTGAATCAGTGAGCGAGAAAGTTTTACAAGTTTTATTTATTTATTTAAGTCATCTTGCTTAAAAAAATGTTATTAAAAATATATTATTGTCTTCTGAAGAAATTTATGAGTAAAATAAGGGGACAGCTAACCCTTACTTAACCGATAATTTGTAGTGATGACAATGGCAAATATAGGATAGAAGGGAATTATTTCACCATACATAGGGATAACTACCACATTGCATCAAGTCAGTGGGGGCACAGGTGGGGGTCAATACAAGAGTCACGCGAGTGGATGGGTGGGGAGAGGTTGGCTATTTTCATGCTTAACTGGCACGAAACTATAAATTAAATGGAAAGACAACATTTTAATGTTTCTAAGCAAATGTATTGCAATGACCGCATGTTTCCGTCTATCTCCCAGACAAATGCCTAATTTTAATAATGCATTGTTTAGTTTGTCAACATCATAACAGTAAATCTAAATCTACGTTTTTTTCGGAATGATTAAAAACCCTAGATTGAATAAAATAAATGTGTGTTTTAAGTTGTACATGTTATAGGTACTATTTTTTCACTTACTCAAATTATCATAATGGTGGCCCGACTATTTATAACAGTTATTAATTTGTCATTAGGCTAACTACTTCACACACTCACAATTAATTATTTAACGCTACTTGAAAAAAGGAAAACTCTTCTATTCTTAAGCTTATGACCAGGGCCGCCAAGAGAATTTTTTGGGGCCCGGGGTAGAGTTCCGATGCGAGGCAGTAATTGCTGAAAGATTATCCTCATTACATGTGACTTTCATATCCTGTGATTTCGACCCTGGTATTTGCCTGATGCGCCGAATCTGTATATGGACAAGAGAGAGGGGAGACGGAAGATAGGTCAAGGGCGGGAATGGTATGGAACATCAGGTCCTGCAGACACAGAAGGCTGTGAAAGCCAAGCGACCTTGCCTAAATAAGCCACTCGCTTTTGTTACGGATTTGGGTTAGTTCTATTTAACATCCATGCTGTCGATCATAAAATTGGCAGGGTAGCTGAGAGGTTATACAGCTCGCCTTCTGTTCTAAATTAATGGTTGCCGGTTCGATTCTGAGTTTGTAAAATGTTTAAAAGTTCAAAACAGCTGTTGACCCAGTCCATAGCATCAGCCCTGGTCTTGGACAGTAATGAAAGCTACACTATATATCACATCCCTTCATTCTATACTTTCACCTTAAAATACGCCAAGGGAGGTTGCCGACTTACAGAATGATTGACTGAAACTTTTCACTATAAAATGAAGTAACTTTTCTAATTTGTTTCTATTATTTAATTTTATTATTCTGTGTTTGAATTTCTGTGATTGACTCATTTACACTAAAAAAGCATAAGACGTTTTTTGACAATTAATTGTTTTACATTTTTACATTACTACACTGTTTAAAACTGAAATAGTGATGTTTAGATAGTAAATAACCGAACTTGCATAATAATGTTCTTGCAACCGAACTTTACTAAACTTACTACCTTTAATTGAAACCTAAGAATCCCAGGAATTTAAATAATTTATAGAGTTTCCGGTCAGCGGGAAAAGTATTTTGGGAAACTTTCACAAATACAAACATAGTAATTTTTATGTTTGGCCGAAACGTCTGACCGGGTCTGTTTCGTGTGTGTTTGTCCAGAGCAATTAGCTCGCGAAACTTCCATTCCGTGGTAATAAGAGAAAGTGTGTTGGGAGGAGGTGTGAGGGGCTGTGAGCTTCGTCGCAGAAGGTCAGGGCCTCCGTGGATTAGCGACAGCGACAGGTTCCCATCAATCGCGGTGGTACTGCGTGTGTATTGGCTACTGTAAAAGTCACACGTTTATTTCAAATGCTGCAATGAATAGTTAAATTCACTTGATAGTTGGTTGTATGACATTCAATAAAAGGCTTGCTTTGGGTTTATAATTTTGAATTTAGAGTAACTACGAATATTACCTGAAGAGTAATCGGTTCATGCACTTGCACAATTTACACACGATACCTTAAACTACTTTTCAATAAATTTATGCCAGCGCTCACAATCTATAGATAGGTTCGGTGGGGAAATAGAAGTAAGAGATGACCGGTTAAACTCAATTTGTCCACATCCAAGTCGTATTTTTATTAAAATACGTGCAGGTTCATTACACCCGACTTTTGCAAACATATGTTCTTTCACTTTTTTCGATTAATCCTATGACTCAAAGGCGATTAAGGCCTTCACACAGCTCCTTAAGGGGGGCGTGTTGTGTGGGCAACGCGAGGTGGGACTGAATAAGCTTTTAAGATACGTTGAACCCCCACGACCTGCCCACAACTTGCCATATCAGTGGACAGATTGGTAGATACGTTTTGTACGTGCTAAATCGAACTTGCCTTACAAGTGAAGTAAGTTGGGTAGAACAGAGGTCGCCAAGTCCTAGACTGAGTGAATAAATCTGCGATTCCTCAAGGTAACTTCCAGCAAAGAGGCTTTCCGTACCAACTTCCCTAACTATGAAAGGTGCGAATAGTTCCTGATGTAAGCGGCTGTTGGATGGACAATGTTTTCAACAATTAGGCTTAATCTACCACGAACATGTCGCAACAAAACTCTACCACAACACTTACCGTCTTTTTCTACTGCTCCCTTCATATCCCTGGCTTGTGGAAGATCATAAAGTCCCTGATTGGTGCGTAACATATGCCTTATATATTTATCAGAGTTGGAAAGCAAAAACGATGACGATTCCAAGACGCTGTAGGATACCAGGTCTCGTCCCTGCATGTATGCCATAGAATAGAGGATCAAGATAATGCACCAATATTGTATTGTCTTTCAATGCGAGTTTTTCAATACAGCCTTTCAGTCAGGCTTCATAATATCCTTTTCAAATCAATAAAAAATAAATAAAATAGGTTATTTTATTATAGTAACGATAAATTCCGTTATATTAGATGAGGATTACTCGTATGATTTGAACAATGGCTTTAAGCGATGTCAACTAGGGATCTCTCCCAGAAGGTAACTTTTTTCCTCCAGTACATACAATTACCGGCTTGACGGATTTCGCAATCTGTCTCGTCTCGCAGGTAACTATTCTTTAACCTATCCCAAATATTACATTTTTTTTACCTTGAAGAAACGTTACTGAAGAGAACAACTAACTCTATAGAAGGCCTAATTGTCAACTGTACGTTTTCGTTGCCCAAATGTACTAACACGTGAGTATACAATCTCAACTCCATCGTCTATCTCCTCAACAGTCTTAACTACTTATCACGACCAAAGCGGTTTCGAGCGTTTTGATCCGGTAGTGGCAGTGCGGCCGTGCGGTTGCGAGCGGTTCCCGACCGCGAGGAGGCAGCAGAGTGAGGGGGCGCCAACGTCGCGGGGGAGGCGCAGGATCTACAGAGAGCGGCCACCAAGGCCACGGGTCACTCGAGTGTGTCCGGCGGGAACATCGGCGCAGATAACGCTCGGGACACAATGGACTACTGAGGGCGAGATACTGACGTGGAGATCATATGCAGTGGCATCGTCATACGACGTGTGGACTGGCGTCTGATTCTGATGAGGAGTAATTGAAGAAAAGACTATTTGTGTCAAGGGATGGGAATAGATCATTCCTGATTTCTAATATCGAGGTTATCTTAACTTATGAAACTTAAAATTTGTGTTGGTCTGGGGAGGTTATCATTGGTAACTAAAGGCCTAAGAAAAAATTAAAAAATATGATTGGATTATTTGGGTTTTTTTATTTAGGATATTATCTAAAAATGGTTTTCAATTGTAATCGAGAGTTCCATTATAATTAAGAAATAGAATGATAGTTCGAAGCTTCCATCAGCTAACACAGCTATTCTTCTAAGATGCAACATATTAGAAAATAAACACTAACTAAGATGATAACATGTTGGTCTTAAAAACTTCTGTCTAAATCAAAGAAATGCTTAAATTAGTAATTCATTTCAGTGTACAAATTTGCATTTTGCATTCTACGCAATTTATAGCTTACCTCACAGTATTCATATTGTTCTAAGCCAGATATGCTTGATGGCTGTGGATAGGGAAATTAAAATAGTTTTTTTCGCACACTCGACTCACACTATTTAAAACCTGAAAACATCCGCTACCCCACAACCTACAATGTAATCAAGAAAGCCCCAGCCGACGTACATGAACCAAGGACAATAGCAAAGCATTGATTTTGACGCGAGGAGCCAATAATGAAAAGTCTTTGTTGCTGCATTTTCACACTTATGTAAGGTACACTGACAAAAGGACAATATGGCCGCAATTGAGGCTGAGGATAGTTATTGAAGAAACAATTTCGGACGTGCAAATAAGTCGCTCAATATAGCGCGTTACGCTTTCCAACGTCCGTCACAACGCAGCGACGGCGTCACCGTCCCAGGAGCGACGTGAGAACATCCAGACACTTCCTCGACCGGCATCATGCACGCCGCAGTCTCACTCTGGTTAAATTCAATATTCTTTCTATCGATCTAAAAAATTAGTGTAGGTAGTTCGTTCCAAGCATCTTAATACGATAGTAGGTCATGACATGGGCTTTAAAATAGTTTATGCCTACAATAACTTATACCTATACAATAGCTAACATTTTCACTTTTAATTTGTTGACGGAAGAAGGAAGTGTTCTGTAAATTTATTTCCAATTTTAAGTGTGGTCTTTTGTATCACACTACGTAGAAATCTTCTGGCAATCCAGCAGTATAAAAAAGTTATAGATGTTCCATACCATACTAAATTAATTCCAATTATTCGTCAGATTATGTCGCCAGCTCCTTAACGAGGCAGCAGGCAGGTATTGTCCAGCAGGTGATTGTGTGTAGGCCCGTGTACCGTATATTCTGGCGTGTAGCGTGTACCTCCTCTGCTACGTGCTCCCCATGTCGATGATGTCTAGACTGTGCCTGTGTCGCGTCGTTCATCGTCTGTCTAGACACGTCCCGTGTTTCGGGAGCGCTCCAAGTGTTATCTCACATACCGGCACTCCCTAGTCCCTGCGACTGAGGCGCGGCGCGACGTCCCATCGACCACGACGGTGACGTGGCTAGTTGGATTAGGAAACCAATTGTGTTTTCAATTACAGTATATTGAATTTATGGAAACAAAATTTTTCGTAAATTTTAGTATTAGAGCAGGGAGAAAGTTTTCCCAAAAAAATTTAACTATCTAGAAAATTTTGTCAAAATTATAGATTTCGAAAAAGAAGAAATATTGAATAATTAACAGATAATTTAAAAATCTCGTCGAACTTTCAAAACCCATGCGGATTGAACCAATTCGCACAAAAATTAGTTCTTAATTATTTTAATTACAATTTTAAAATGCTACTAGGGAAATAATGTTAATAATAGTATTCCATCAAAATTAAACAATCCTTCAAATTTTGTTTAACGTCAAAAATAATAAGCAAAAGGCATTAATGTAGCTTCCTAACAGGGTAAAAGAAACCAAGTAAAAGTTACGCTATGCATTGTTTCAACTAGGCCTAAATCTTTTGATATTTCAATAAAGACGAATACAACAAACAATCGATCCCCTTTTGATTAGCGTAGTATTTCCAGGTAAGAGTGACCGCGACCGCCGCGATGGCAGCGCTGTCACGTCACGTCACGTCACGTCGTGGCCGAGCCGAGGGGGACAGATACATCACGTCACCGACCCACCCGACCGTTGTGGTCTCTGACCGGCCGGCACCCACCGCCTCCAGCATCCGTGGCACCTCGCCGTCGCGGACAAAGGAGTGTCGTGGACGGTCGTGCGAAACTCAACCCGGCTGGAGTCTGGAGTGATGAGAACACTGCACCGAGAGATTACGACAATACGACTTGATATTAGACTCTAAAACGAGACACTTCTAAAAAGACTCGCGTAATTGAATACCAGGTAGGCCTACACATCGATATATATACTAGTATATATCGATGGGCCTACAAGAATTAAAAATAAGCAAGTAACTAACAAAATTGTTCATCGATATTATCAAAGTGTACACACCTATGTTTTACTGTGTAAGGTAAAAGATATTGAATTGCATTGTTACGTAATTAAGTTATTCAAAATGGAGAGTATAGAGTGACCAAACTTACGATGGGTTAGGGTTATTGTCGTTCAACCGACAATATAACAAAACAAATAGATTAGGCTTAAACAAAATGTGTACCTAAGATTTTAACTGATAATCTTATTGATGTAAATGGTAACTGGTGGCTGGTAAGTATATATGTAATGGTGAGTGATACACTCACATTAAAATAGTTTTAGAACTGTATAAAAATTTCCCAGGCGTGGCCTTTATGATCAAAAATAAAAATTCGATAAAGCATGGTTTGCATTAAAAATCAATACAAGAAAAGTTAACACTCTTGGTATCTATTTTTTCAAATCACGACTACAATTTGCAAGAGTGTATTAGAAAAATATTGTATATTTTCCTTTTTAAAAATCCTTCATCATTTCTTACATTGTCATAGCAGAGCAACATTTGCAACATTAATGGTATAGGATAAGTTTTTTAAGAAAAAAAATAAACGGAAGTACAAAATCTGCAAATTATGGCAAAGGTTCAAAAAGAAAATTCAATTCAAACGACTTATAACAACGATTATTTAAGTAATGTTAACATTTACTTATAAATTAATAAGAGCGGAAGGTGAAGAACTTATTCTATACAGAGCATTTACTGCCTTGTCTCTGAGGCGCAACGTAATAATGTTGTGCTCCAAGGCGTAACATTGGTCGTAAATGATGAAGGCGACGAAAATCGGCAACCAATGATTACCACTATAGTTTTAAAACAAACCTGCAAGCGCTAGTAAAACTGAACTGTTTATAGGCCTAATAGAATTTCTAGGCTATGTGAACCTGTTTTGACGGAGAAAAACTATTTTATGGCTGCCTAGTATCATACTAAAATACCCCCGTCGCAGCAGACCTGCGTACTCAGCGAATTTCCAAAGAATTATTGTTTCAACATCAAAGAACTTTTTGGCTATCTTATATAATTAATAATCTTTACAAGGAAATATATATAATAGCATTATATTTCTGAGTAAATTATTTTTATTTAATAATTTATTGAATTTTTTACTATATGGAACATAGAGTATAAAATTCTTTTAGAGCGACTTTAAATTTCTCTTAGGCGAATTTTAGACCCCCAAAAGGCTTTTTTATTACTAATTTGATTTCAATGAAATTCTCAGGTTAGATTTTAAGTATTTTAAACTAGGTAATAAACTATAATCGAGCAATTATTTTTAAGTATTAAAAAAGCTTATTTTCCGGAATTTTTGACAGAACTTTAGTTGTTTAGGCTACATGATTTGACTAATGTAGTTGCTATGATCAGTTTATATTCCCCCATCGCAGCTGAGTTGTTGCTGTGTTTGCTGAAAACAACATTCAACATATTAACATAACCTTTTCTTTTTTATATCTGCTCGCCGTTATGTTTCGTTTTTAAATAAAATTTAATTGATATTTTGACAGACCTATTTGTTAAATTAAATAGATCAACACTTATGTTTACTTGTTGAAATTATAAATTATACAAAAAGATAGGCATGTTGATGTGGAATGAATTGCTGTCGTACGGAATTATGCGATCAACTAATTTATGGGATACAACAAATATCTATTTGGGAGAAAGATTTAAATTGAACAACTAATTAGAATGTGTTGTGCCATTGTAGCCTATGTCTCAGGTAACAAAATATGCATTAAGTGTTAAGTAAGCGTAATTCTACAATACTTACATTACTTGATTTTTATTAATTTGCAATCATGGATTTTATATTGTATTGTTTTTTCGCTCTACAATCTATTTACCTTTAATATTATAAGCATAATTATTATTAAGTTACTTGCTTGTTTTGAGGTCTTAGCTAAAATCATTGTTTGTATTTGTAGGCTAGGCCTAGGATGTACGCCGGTTGACTTTGGACGGTTAGATGACGTTCCACTCTTCACATTCGATGGAGATGGAAACCTCCGTTCTCTCCCTAAAGAGCAACAAGGCTCCTGACCCGGACGGATTCCCAGCGAGGCTTTAAAGAAAGTATTTTTAATTAATGCTGATTTGTTGTTGAGAATGTACAACGCCTGTTTGGTAGAAAGGGTATTTCCGGCTCCCTGGAAAACCGCCAGACTTGTACTCATCAGCAAGGGCAAAGGTGATCCCGAGCTGCCGTCGTCCCACAGGCCTTTTTGCATGTTGGACACGGCTGGGAAGCTGCCCGAGAAGCTGATCCGTTCCCGCCTGACGTCTGCCATGGAAGCTGCTGGGTACTTATGCCCCCGTCAGTACAGCTTCAGAAAGGGACGGTCAACGATTGACGCTATCACCGAAGTCCAGAGAGCTGTGAAGAGAGCCGAGAGCCACGACCATTTCTCTTGCTAAGTAGTGCTTCTTTGAGAATGCCTTTAACTCGGCGAGGTGGGTCGATATGCTGGATGCGCTTATTCGCAACACCTTTCGCGTTCCTGCATATCTGTTGCGACTCATCTTGTTGCGGATTATCTCCGCTCTCGAAGCCTGATTTACGACACAAGGGACGGAACGTGGACGATGGAAGTCACTTCTGGTGCCGTGAAAGATTCAATACTCGGCCAGGATCTCTGGAACGTTGCCTATGACAGCCTCCTGAGGTTGGAGATGCCTGAGGAAACCACTTTGGTTGGGTACGCCGATGATGTTGCAGCTCTCATTGTCGCACGCAACGTTGAGCTGGCCCAACTAAAGTTGGAACCGAGTCATGCGTGTGGTCAACACATGGATGTTCGATCACGCTCTCTCGCGTACTCTCCGTAAGACGGAGATTGTGATCCTTACGAAGAAGAGGATGGAGACCGTCGTTCCGTTCCGAGTGGGAAGGAAGGTGGTCCAATCAACTCGTGCTGCTAAGTACTTCGGGATTATAGTGGACACCAAGTTAAGCTGGAGGGATCAGATATTCCGTACGGCGGACTAGGCCGCTAAGGTAGTCACTTACCTTAGTAGGCTGATGGCCAATGTCGGGGTTCCACGACCCAGCAGAAGACGTCTGTTGATGTCCGCGGTTCAGTCCGTGCTTTTTTATGGAGCAGAGGTGTAAGCAGACGCTCTCGATAAAGAGTAGTACAGGTTGCGACTCGCCCGGGTTCAACGTCGAGCGGCGCTCGGGGTGTGTTCCGCCTACCGGACAGTGTCCAAGCCTGCCGTCCTGGTGGTCGCCGGAGTTATCCTGTTAAGCTCTTGGCAGGAGAGAGGAAGGCAATTTATCAGAGACAAGGCGAGATTAAAAGGACACGGCGAGAGCAGAAGAGCGCTCCAGAACCTTCCAGCAGTGGCAACACAGCTGGGAGCACGACATCCGAGGATGATGGACTGCGCGACTTATCAAGCACGTCCAACCATGGGTGGAACGGCAGCCAATTCTTGACAATTCACGGCTATCTCGGTCGTACCTGAACCGGATGGGCAAGACCGGTTCACCGGACTGCATTTATTGCTCGGGCGTTCCCGACGATGAGGAACACACATTCTTTTGCTGCCCCCGTTGGGAAGGGCCCCGCCTGAAGGCCACACAAATTTTTTGGTGCATTTTCGGTGGACTCGGTCTGCCAAAAGTTCTTGGAGGAAGAGGAAAACTGGGATTGTTTATCACAGTTCGTCCGGGGCATCCTCCTGGAAAAGAAAACGATCTGGACCGCGCGAAGTGGCCCAGATCCCTTGATCGAGTGGCTGGATAAGGAGTAAGCCCCACCGGCGTTAGCTAAATTTAGGTCTAGCCTGACGTAATGTGATAAAAAATTCTAGGTTAGAATCCTAAAGAGTAGAGGAGGTTTTTTAGTGGGTAAACCCATTTTTAGGGGAGCCCCACACTACAGACTTGCCACCTGTGTGCGTAATGCATTTTTCTTACCTCTCCCTAAAAAAACCCATAAAAAGCGTCACTTAATAACTCAAAAAGTGAGTAAAAAATTCTTGTACGGGACGGACATCGGAGCGTATTCCTAGTATATTAATATTTATATTGCAATAAATGACTTTTTTAACAGTAATAAAAGTAGACATCCAAAGCTTCAATGCAAAAGGAATGATTTGTTTACAAATAACAAAACATAAACTTTTAAAATTTGACAAATATGCAGAAGACAGCTGATCAGCTGATTAGGAACAGATACCTTATTTATTATCTTCATCTCTCTTGCTCCCATTATACACTTATTTTCCATGAGAATACCGTGGGATTTAGCATGTAGGTTTGCTGCCATGTGGGTTTTTGATCAAATCTTAATTAATCACCACCTAGTGAAGGTTCATACAAATTTTTATTAAGATATGTTAATAAATAAGTTATATATAACTTTTTAAAGATTTGCCCATAAGAATAACGTGGGAAACTTGATTTGAATTTTCTCTATAACCAGTTAAGCTATTTTAAAGATTCAAAATACTAAATTGTTTGTTTTTTTAAGCTCATTTAAAAGGTTTCATTAAAGTTGATGAATTTTGAAAATTTAGGTCCAAAAATGCCAAAAACCCATTAAAAACCCCATAAAACCCCCGTTCCCATAACCCGACAATGCTGGTTCGCGAACTCATGAAAATAGACCTGGTCTTACACCTTCATACCAAATTTCATCAAAATCGGAGGTCCCCTTCAAAAGTTATCAGTACCACGGACACACACATATATATATATATATATATATATATATATATATATATATATACATATATATGAAAATGAACGAATGGTGTTTTCGGCTTCTGGGGACCTCAAAATGAAAAAGTAAAGTGGTCCGGGCTTAGGTCTTACCATGGCTACTACCGTAATAGCGTATTCCCTATAGGGAAATTCGCTAAAACGTCAACTTCTTCTGAATACAGAATATACACAGGTTGTAAATTAACCTTACAAAATGATGTTTTTGTTTCGTTGCTTTTAAAATGTCCCGTGTCAACCACACACTCTTCTCTTTTTAATAGGGCCACTGAATCTTAGAGGAATTATTGTATAAGTAACGTAATATGACCTTTAGACATAGCCTACACAATGTTTTTTGTATAAGGAAGTAACAATAAATAACAGTGGTCTGTGTCGATATGCTGGATGCGCTTCGCAACACCTTTCGCGTTCCTGCATATCTGTTGCGACTCATCTTGTTGCGGATTATCTCCGCTCTCGAAGCCTGATTTACGACACAAGGGACGAACGTGGACGATGGAAGTCACTTCTGGTGCCGTGAAAGATTCAATACTCGGCCAGGATCTCTGGAACGTTGCCTATGACAGCCTCCTGAGGTTGGAGATGCCTGAGGAAACCACTTTGGTTGGGTACGCCGATGATGTTGCAGCTCTCATTGTCGCACGCAACGTTGAGCTGGCCCAACTAAAGTTGAACCGAGTCATGCGTGTGGTCAACACATGGATGTTCGATCACGCTCTCTCGCGTACTCTCCGTAAGACGGAGATTGTGATCCTTACGAAGAAGAGGATGGAGACCGTCGTTCCGTTCCGAGTGGGAAGGAAGGTGGTCCAATCAACTCGTGCTGCTAAGTACTTCGGGATTATAGTGGACACCAAGTTAAGCTGGAGGGATCAGATATTCCGTACGGCGGACTAGGCCGCTAAGGTAGTCACTTACCTTAGTAGGCTGATGGCCAATGTCGGGTTCCACGACCCAGCAGAAGACGTCTGTTGATGTCCGCGGTTCAGTCCGTGCTTTTTTATGGAGCAGAGGTGGTAAGCAGACGCTCTCGATAAAGAGTAGTACAGGTTGCGACTCGCCCGGGTTCAACGTCGAGCGGCGCTCGGGGTGTGTTCCGCCTACCGGACAGTGTCCAAGCCTGCCGTCCTGGTGGTCGCCGGAGTTATCCCTGTTAAGCTCTTGGCAGGAGAGAGGAAGGCAATTTATCAGAGACAAGGCGAGATTAAAAGGACACGGCGAGAGCAGAAGAGCGCTCCAGAACCTTCCAGCAGTGGCAACACAGCTGGGAGCACGACATCCGAGGATGATGGACTGCGCGACTTATCAAGCACGTCCAACCATGGGTGGAACGGCAGCCAATTCTTGACAATTCACGGCTATCTCGGTCGTACCTGAACCGGATGGGCAAGACCGGTTCACCGGACTGCATTTATTGCTCGGGCGTTCCCGACGATGAGGAACACACATTCTTTTGCTGCCCCCGTTGGGAAGGGCCCCGCCTGAAGGCCACACAAATTTTTTGGTGCATTTTCGGTGGACTCGGTCTGCCAAAAGTTCTTGGAGGAAGAGGAAACTGGGATTGTTTATCACAGTTCGTCCGGGGCATCCTCCTGGAAAAGAAAACGATCTGGACCGCGCGAAGTGGCCCAGATCCCTTGATCGAGTGGCTGGATAAGGAGTAAGCCCCACCGGCGTTAGCTAAATTTAGGTCTAGCCTGACGTAATGTGATAAAAAATTCTAGGTTAGAATCCTAAAGAGTAGAGGAGGTTTTTTAGTGGGTAAACCCATTTTTAGGGGAGCCCCACACTACAGACTTGCCACCTGTGTGCGTAATGCATTTTCTTACCTCTCCCTAAAAAAAACCATAAAAAGCGTCACTTAATAACTCAAAAAGTGAGTAAAAAATTCTTGTACGGGGACGGACATCGGAGCGTATTCCTAGTATATTAATATTTATATTGCAATAAATGACTTTTTTAACAGTAATAAAAGTAGACATCCAAAGCTTCAATGCAAAAGGAATGATTTGTTTACAAATAACAAAACATAAACTTTTAAATTTGACAAATATGCAGAAGACAGCTGATCAGCTGATTAGGAACAGATACCTTATTTATTATCTTCATCTCTCTTGCTCCCATTATACACTTATTTTCCATGAGAATACCGTGGGATTTAGCATGTAGGTTTGCTGCCATGTGGGTTTTTGATCAAATCTTAATTAATCACCACCTAGTGAAGGTTCATACAAAATTTTATTAAGATATGTTAATAAATAAGTTATATATAACTTTTAAAGATTTGCCCATAAGAATAACGTGGGAAACTTGATTTGAATTTTCTCTATAACCAGTTAAGCTATTTTAAAGATTCAAAATACTAAATTGTTTGTTTTTTTAAGCTCATTTAAAAGGTTTCATTAAAGTTGATGAATTTTGAAAATTTAGGTCCAAAAATGCCAAAAACCCATTAAAAACCCCATAAAACCCCCGTTCCCATAACCCGACAATGCTGGTTCGCGAACTCATGAAAATAGACCTGGTCTTACACCTTCATACCAAATTTCATCAAAATCGGAGGTCCCCTTCAAAAGTTATCAGTACCACGGACACACACACACACACACATATATATATATATATATATATATATATATATATATATATATAGATATATACATATATATGAAAATGAACGAATGGTGTTTTCGGCTTCTGGGGACCTCAAAATGAAAAAGTAAAGTGGTCCCGGGCTTAGGTCTTACCATGGCTACTACCGTAATAGCGTATTCCCTATAGGGAAATTCGCTAAAACGTCAACTTCTTCTGAATACAGAATATACACAGGTTGTAAATTAACCTTACAAAATGATGTTTTTGTTTCGTTGCTTTTAAAATGTCCCGTGTCAACCACACACTCTTCTCTTTTTAATAGGGCCACTGAATCTTAGAGGAATTATTGTATAAGTAACGTAATATGACCTTTAGACATAGCCTACACAATGTTTTTTGTATAAGGAAGTAACAATAAATAACAGTGGTCTGGTATAAGTATAAATAACACAGGAAATGCAAATTTGGATACACATTAGCCGAGTTATTATAAGAGTAAAATCTGTTGAAGGCTAATTAAATCCGAATTGACAGAGTTGCCGATTACCAATATTGTGATTGCAATGTTTAAGTTATATCAGCCAATAGGCCACGTAACTCTGTCATTTCTTGGGTCGTTCACTCACGGTCGGTTTCCAGACCGAGGTGGTGCTCTGCTCAGATCTCAGGTATGTTATGATTGAATTTCCTCGCGATCTCAAGATAATGTGTTTTCATTCCTGGAAACCGGTTTCCGGCTCCGTGAACGTGGCTTCGTTCTGCCATGGATTTGCCACCGCCACCGGCACTCGGTTGAAACCAGCCTACACTACTCACTTAGGCCTACAGTGCATCAACAGGGATAATTTTTCTCTCCTATCTAGAAAATAACAAAAACATTAAACATTTAAACATTTTACACGTAAGGGTACCTCGCTTATTGTTGGTTGTCGCTTAGGCAGGCTTATCTCGCTTCTTTGACCGGAAGCAAAATCATGGTCTCACAACTGATTGCATTTTCATGTACACTATGCATGCCGTTGTAAAATCATACTCTTGCTACAGTACTAGTTAATGGGGGGTTTCGGCAACAACCAAAAATTATCCATGGTTACATCAAAGGAATTTAATTTGTAATTATTTTTTCCCATTGTATGTTTTTGTGTTTACTGTAGCTTTAAAACGATAGTGTGGAATACATGAATCGACTACAAAATTTCCTGGATGATGACAACAATTTTAGGCTACATTGATGGACCTGTGTTTAACGATGTTTAACGATGAAACTGCGAACTGCTCTGTTATCGAATATACTTTACAGGTAGGGCCCACTGTTCAATATACACGCATAAGGATTTATAGCCAGGTCGTAGGTAAACGATTAATAAAAACTTTAAATAGGTCTAGTATTCGCCCACTGGTCGAAATTCGACCAAAAATTCAGTTGATCTTGAACCAATTTTAAAATTTTATATAACTGAAACATCTGTTCTTTTCCTGACTTGGCATTTGTTATTACGACAGCTGTCTATAGATTCAATTATCCTTTTCCTATAAGGAATAACATTGAACTTTGGAAACCTGGGGGCGTAGCCCTGGCTCCGAAGAGAATGAGAATGTGATTCTGCTCATCTACAGCACAATACCTGCAATGTTTACAGACTTGTCTAACGGTAGGCCTATGCGCGGATTTCTCCTACGATGCCCACAAGCTGAGAAAAAAGGAGGAAACGAACATGCTTGCCTAATATATAGGTGATACGCATATTAAAATGGTTTATTCTAGTTTAAATTTTATTTGTTTATTGGTAGGCCTATATTAAACCAAGTTAATATCACCAGGGTAAGTTATTTTGTGTTTGTCCACTGAAAAAAATTCTCACTCCACCACGCTGAAGACAGAGGCGGATTTAGAAATTTGGCCGCCCCTGGGCTATTCAAAAAGTGCCGCCCATCTCCCTTCGCCATAATGTCCTAATTTATATCCACAATTATTGTCCCAATTTCCATGTTACTTTGAAGAGTATGGGGACACAAAAAGCCAAAAATAGTGATTATAAGAAATTTCGAATTTAAAAACTTGAATTCAAAGCTTTTGCGTTGGCGATCTAAGAACTACCAAAAAGTGACTCAAAGCAGTGCTATTAGAGTGTTTAACTGGTTCTTTGACCAATCCGAGACACAATAACAATTAATTGCCGTTGCGAACAGTCAGCCTTTAGGCGCGTGCGTAGTTCACGGCCGGTGGAATAGGGCGGAATACTGCGACTTAGGCCCCCCATACACGTAACGATCGGTCCGTCAGATCCGTCCCGAACGGACCTCGTCGTGCGACGGATCGTTACGTGTATGGGGACGCTTCCCGACCGATTGATGACGATTTTGGTCGGACGACGACTGATGAGAATCCATCAGTCGTCGTCCGACCGCGTCCGACCAGCCTCGACGTGCGACGAATCGTTGCGTGTGTGGGACGCTTCAGATCGGTCGACGACGGACGGAAGGCCCAGAGTGAGCCCGCCCGCGAGCTCATTGTGAATTTGTTCGTGCATAGAGACATAACCCTACTTTTTGCTGGGCTCAGTTTTTCACAGAGGTTAAGTAGTTGTTATATAGTTTGAATAGGTAGTTGTTTAGTTTAAAGTGCAGTGTTATTTTAGTTAGTTGTTATATAGTTTGTGTAGGTTGTTGTTTAATTTAAAGTGAAGTGTTCCGATTCGTTCCGATCGGTCGTGGTTCGCCGGTCGTCGACCGATCGTTACGTGTGTGGGGAATCACTCTTCAGAGACCGATCTGTTTGCGATCCGTCGTGGTTCGCCGGTCGTCGACCGATCGTTACGTGTATGGGGGGCCTTAGTTCTCAGTAGATTGTTTTAGGTTGGTTAGACACGTCTGAGTGTAGCAATACGAAATTGGCATAGTCTTTTTAATGTTATTGTAGATACAAAACCCTATACAGGGTTAGGCAAAAGTCTGGATACCCCCAGTTAACTTTTTCACGCAATGCAGTAGGAAAACCAAACTCGGCACATGTTTACAAAATCAAAAACGGCACTTTTTCATCAACTACACAATTTTGCCCCTGCTCCCCAAAATGGGGTATTTTTGGGGGCAGCCCCAAATTTTCAAATGTAAACCCCTATCGAGTGACCCCTCATTTTAAACGGTTTATCAAAAGAAATTAAATGGCGCAAACCGGAGGTCGATATCTCACCCCTAACCAAAATGGCAGCCATTTCAAAATTGACATGGGCAAGCAAGTATAAGTATGGACACCCCCAATTAATTTTTTAACACGTTGCAGTAG
>CM061534.1:112309962-112328018 GCA_030545055.2 Neoaliturus tenellus | reverse complement strand
ATCTATTTTGAGGCGCTTTGTTTCAATTTTGTGACTAAAAATTAAAAATAAACTTGACAGTCACTAAAAAATCCATTACATTTTAGGACAAACAAGACAAAAAAGGGGTATGATACAAAGTATTGAACGTTTATTGACTCTTAAATGGGTGCTGAACATCCGCCATGTTTTTCTCTCATTGCCGCTTTTCTATGTTATATTAAAAAGCCGTCATAGCGCAAAGGAATTATGATTTCTTTCAAAACTTATTTTTCATACATCGATATAAGTTTAACAACAGACAAAATGAAGCATTTACAAACCTGTGGCCTAACAGTACAGGATTATAAAGAGTGCTTGGGGGCGAATGGTCTGTTCAAACGGTATTGTTAAAAATATTATTTGGATTAAAACTAAATTTTCTGGAAACTTTCGTAGTGACAAACTGGTAATCCGCTATGGTTCATAACATTTTAATTTTATGATTAGGGGCTTTTGCCCCTATGAGCCACTAGTTAGAAAATAAACACTAACTAAGATGATAACATGTTAGTCTTAAAAACTTCTGTCTAAATCAAAGAAATGTTAAAATTAGTAATTCATTTCAGTGTACAAATTTGCATTTTGCATTCTACGCCATTTATAACTTACCTCACAGTATTCATATTGTTCTAAGCCAGATATGCTTGATGGCTGTGGATAGGAAAATTAAAATAGTTTTTTTCGCACACTCGACTCACACTATTTAAAACCTGAAAACATCCGCTACCCCACAACCTACAATGTAATCAAGAAAGCCCCAGCCTACGTACATGAACCAAGGGCAATAGCAATGCATTGATTTTGACGCGAGGAGCCAATAATGAAAAGTCTTTGTTGCTGCATTTTCACACTTATGTAAGGTACACTGACAAAAGGACAATATGGCCGCAATTGAGGCTGAGGATAGTTATTGAAGAAACAATTTCGGACGTGCAAATAAGTCGCTCAATACGGCGCGTTACGCTTTCCAACGTCCGTCACAACGCAGCGACGGTGTCACCGTCTCAGGAGCGACGTGAGAACATCCAGACACTTCCTCGACCGGCATCATGCATCATGCACGTCGCAGTCTCACTCTGGTGAAATTCAATATTCTTTCTATTGATCTAAACAATTAGTGTAGGTAGTTCGTTTCAGGCATCTTAGATAGTAGGTCATGACATGGGCTTTAAAATAGTTTATGCCTACAATAACTTATACCTATAGGCTACAATAGCTAAATTTTTCACTTTTAATTTGTTGACAGAAGAAGGAAGTTTTCTATAAATTCATTTCCAATTTTAAGTGTGGTCTTTTGTATCACACTACGTAGAACTCTTCTGGCAATCCAGCAGTATAAAAAAGTTATAGATGTAACATACTATACTTACTTAATTCCAATTATTCGTCAGATTATGTCGCTAGCTCCTAACGAGGCAGCAGGCAGGTATTGTCCAGCACGAGTTATTGTGTGTAGACCCGTGTACCGTATGTTCTGGCGTGTAGCGTGTACCTCCTCCGCTACGTGCTCCTCATGTCGATCATGTCTAGACTGTGTCTGTGTCGCGTCGTTCATCGTCTGTCTAGACACGTCCCGTGTTTCGGGAGCGCTCCAGGTGTTATCTCACATACCGGCACTCCCTGCGACTGAGGCGCGGCGCGACGTCGCATCGACCGCGACGATGACGTGGATTTAGTTGGGTTAGGAAACCAATTAATTGTGTTTTCAATTACAGTATATTGAATTTAGGGGAAAAAAATTTTTCTTAAATTTTAGTACTAGAGCCGGGAGAAAGTTTTCCCAAGAAAAAAATGTAATTATCTAGAAAATTTTGTCAAAATTATAGATTTTGAAAAAGAAGAAATATTGAATAATTAACAGATAATTTAAAAATCTCGTCGAACTTTCAAAACCCATGCGGATTGAACCACTTCGCACAAAAAATCGTTTTTAATTATTTTAATTACAATTTTAAAATGCTACTAGGGAAATAATGTTAATAGTATTCCATCAAAATTAAACAATCCTTCAAATTTTGTTTAACGTCAAAAATAATAAGCAAAAGGCATTAATGTAGCTTCCTAACTGGGTAAAAGAAAACAAGTAAAAGTTACGCTATGCATTGTTTCAACTAGGCCTAAATCTTTTGACATTTCAATAAAGACGAATGCAACAAACAATCGATCCCCTTTTGATTAGCGTAGTATTTCCAGGTAAGAGTGACCGCGACCGCCGCGATGGCAGCGCTGTCACGTCACGTCGTGGCCGAGGGGGACAGATACATCACGTCACCGACCCACCCGACCGTTGTGGTCTCTGACCGGCCGGCACCCACCGCCTCCAGCATCCGTGGCACCTCGCCGTCGCGGACAAAGGAGTGTCGTGGACGGTCGTGCGAAACTCAACCCGGCTGGAGTCTGGAGTGATGAGAACACTGCATCGAGAGATTACGACAACACGACTTGATATTAGACTCTAAAACGAGACACTTCTAAAAAGACTCGCGTAATTGAATACCAGGTAGGCCTACACATCGATATATATATATACTAGTATATATCGATGGGCCTACAAGAACTAAAAATAAGGTGGTAACTAACAAAATTGTTCATCGATATTATCAAAGTGTACACACCTATGTTTTACTGTGTAAGGTAAAAGATATTGAATTGCATTGTTACGTAATTAAGTTATTCAAAATGGAGAGTATAGAGTGATCAAACTTACGATGGGTTAGGGTTATTGTCGTTCAACCGACAATATAACAAAACAAATAGATTAGGCTTAAACAAAATGTGTACCTAAGATTTTAACTGATAATCTTATTAATGTAAATGGTAACTGGTGGCTGGTAAGTATATATGTAATGGTGAGTGATACACTCACATTAAAATAGTTTTAGTACTGTATAAAAATTTCCCAGGTGTGGCCTTTATGATAAAAAATAAAAATTCCATAAAGCGTGGTTTGCATTAAAAGTCAATACAAGAAAAGTTGCACTCTTGGTATCTATTTTTTTTCAAATCACGACTACGATTTGCAAGAGTGTATTAGAAAAATATTGTATATTTTCCTATTTAAAAATCCTTCAGCATTTCTTACACCGTCATAGCAGAGCAACATTTGCAACATTAATGGTATATAGGATAAGTTTTTTAAGAAAAAAAAATAATAAACGGAAGTACAATACCTATCTGCAAATTATGGCAAAGGTTCAAAAAGAAAATTCAACTCAAACGGCTTATAACAACGATTATTTAAGTAATGTTAAATTCACTTATAAATTAATAGACTAATAGCGGAAGGTGAAGAACTTATTCTATACAGAGCATTTACTGCCTTGTCTCTGAGGCGCAACGTAATAATGTTGTGCTCCAATAGCGTAACATTGGTCGTAAATGATGAAGGCGACGAAAATCGGCAACCAATTATTACCACTATAGTTTTAAAACAAACCTGCAAGCGCTAGTAAAACTGTACTGTTTATAGGCCTAATAGAATTTCTAGGCTATTTGAACCTGTTTTGACAGAGAAAAACGATTTTATGGCTGCCTATTATCATACTAAAAAACGTCAACTTCTTCTGAATACAGAATATACACAGGTTGTAAATTAACCTTACAAAATGATGTTTTTGTTTCATTGCTTTTAAAATGTCCCGTGTCAACCACACACTCTTCTCTTTTTTTATAGGGCCACTGAATCTTAGCGGAATTATATAAGTTACGGAATATGACCTTTAGACATATACAATGTTTTTTTTATTTGTATAGGGAAGTAACAATAAATAGCAGTGGTATAAGTATAAATAACACAGGAACTGCAAATTTCAATATGCAGTAGCTAAATTATTACGAGTAAAAATCTGTTAAAGGCTAAAATTAAATCCGAATGGGCAGACGAGCCGATTACCAATATTGTGATTGCAATGTTTAAGTTATATCAGCCAATAGGCCACGTAACCCTGCCGTTTCTTGGGTCGTTCACTCACGGGCCGTTTCCAGACCGAGGTGGTGCTCTGCTTCGATCTCTGTTATGTTATGATTGAATTTCCTCGCGATCTCAAGATAATGTGTTTTCATTCCTGGAACCGGTTTCCGGCTCCGTGAACGTGGCTTCGTTCTGCGATGGATTTGCCACCGCCACCGGCACTCGGTTAAAACTAGCCTACACTACTCACTTACAGTGCATCAACCGGGATAACTTATTTCTCATGCACATATCTAGAAAATAACAAATTCACACGTGACCTTGGTTATTGTTGGTTGTCGCTTAGGCTTATCTCGCTTCTTTGACCGGAAGCAAAATCAAAATGGTCTCACAACTGATTGCATTTTCATGTACACTATGCATGCCGTTGTAAAATCATGCTCTTGCTACTAGTCAATGGGGGTTTCGGCAACAACCAAAAATATCCATGGTTACGTCGAAGGAATTTAATTGGTATTTTTTCCCTTTGAATGTTTTTGTGTTTACTGTAGCTTTAAAACGAAAGTGTGGAATACATGAATCGACTGCAAAATCTCCTGTATGATGACAACAATTTTACATTGATGGACCTGTGTTTAACCAAGGATAATTGAATTTTTTACTACATGGAACATAGAGTATAAAAATTCTTTTAGATCGACTTTAAATTTCTCTTAGGCGAATTTTAGACCCCCAAAAGGCTTTTTTATTAGGCCTACTAATTTGATTTCAATGAAATTCTCAGGTTAGATTTTAAGTATTTTAAACTAGGTAATAAACTATAATCGAGCAATTATTTTCAAGTGTTAAAAAAGCTTATTTTCCGGAATTTTTGACAGAACTTTAGTTGTTTAGGCTACATGGTTTGACTAATATAGTTGCTATGATCTGTTTATATTCCCCCATCGCAGCTGAGTTGTCGCTGTATGTATGCTGAAAACAACATAACCTTTTCTTGTTTATATTTGCTCGCCTTTATGTTACGTTTTTAAATGTAATTTAATTGATATTTTGACAGATCTGTTTGTTAAATTAAATAGATCAACATGTTTACTTGTTGAAGTTATAAATTATACCAAAAGATAGGCATGTTGATGTGGAATGAATTGATGTCGTACGGAATTATGCGATTAACTATAATTTATGGGATACAACTAATATCTATTTGGGAAAAAGATTTAAATTGAACAACTAATTTGAATGTGTTGTGCCATTGTAGCCTATGTCTCAGGTAACAAAATATGCATTTAGTGTTAAGTAAGCGTAATTCTACAATACTTACATTACTTGATTTTTATTAATTTTGATTAATTAATCATGGATTTTAAATTGTATTGTTTTTTTTCGCTCTACAATCTATTTACCTTTAATATTGTAAGCATAATTATTATTAAGTTACTTGCTTGTTTTGAGGTCTTAGCTAAAATCATTCTTTGTATGTATTTATTTGTAGGCTAGGCCTAGGATGTACGCCGGTACGCACTTCAGACGGTTAGATGACGTTCCACTCTTCACATTCGAGGAGATGGAAACCTCCGTTCTCTCCCTAAAGAGCAACAAGGCTCCTGACCCGGACGGGATTCCCAGCGAGGCTTTAAAGAAAGTATTTTCAATTAATGCTGACTTGTTGTTGAGAATGTACAACGCCTGTTTGGTAGAAGGGGTGTTTCCGGCTCCCTATGGGAAACCGCAAGACTTGTACTGATCAGCAAGGGCAAAGGTGATCCCGAGCTGTCGTCGTCCCACAGGCCTTTCTACACGTTGGATACGGCTGGGAAGCTGTTCGAGAAGCTGATCCGTTCCCGCCTGACCTCTGCCGTGGAAGCTGCCGGGGACTCATGCCCCCGTCAGTATGGCTTTAGAAAGGGACGGTCAACGATTGACGCTATCACCGAAGTCCATGGAGAACTGTGAAGAGAGTCGAGAGCCACAACCATTTCTCTCGCTGAGTAGTGCTTCTTGTTACGCTTATGTCAAGAATGCCTTTAACTCGGCGAGGTGGATCGATATGTTGGATGCGCTTCGCAAAACCTTTCGCGTTCCTGCATATCTGTTGCGACTCATTGAGGATTATCTCCGCTCTCAAAGCCTTATTTACGACACAAGGGACGGAACGTGGACGATGGAAGTTACTTCTGGTGCCGCGCAAGATTCAATACTCGGCCAGGATCTCTGGAATGTTGCCTATGACTGCCTCCTGAGGTCGGAGATGCCTGAGGAAACCACATAAACCACTTTGGTTGGGTACGCCAATGATGTCGCAGCTCTCATTGTCGCACGCACCGTTGAGCTGGCCCAACAAAAGTTGAACCGAGTCATGCGTGTGGTCAACACATGGATGTCCGATCACGGTCTCTCGCTTGCTCTCCGTAAGACGGAGATTGTGATCCTTACGAAGAAGAGGATAGACACCGTCATTCTGTTCCGAGTGGGAAGGGAGGTGGTCCAATCAATTCGTGCTGCTAAGTACTTCGGGATTATGGTGGACACCAAGTTAAGCTGGAGGGATCAGATATTCCGTACGGCGGACAAGGCCGCTAAGGTAGTCACTTACCTTAGTAGGATGATGGCCAATGTCGGGGTTCCACGATCCAGCAGAAGACGTCTGTTGATGTCCGCGGTTCAGTTCGTGCTTCTTTATGAAGCAGAGGTGTGGGCAGACGCTCTCGATAAAGAGTAGTACAGGTTGCGACTCGCTCGGGTTCAACGTTGAGCGGCCCTCGGGGTGTGTTCCGCCTACCGGACAGTGTCCGAGCCTGCCGTCCTGGTGGTCGCCGGAGTTATCCCTGTCAAGCTCTTGGCAGGAGAGAGGAAGGCAATTTATCAGAGACAAGTCGAGATTGGCAAGGACACGGCAAGAACAGCAGAGCGCTCCCGAACCTTCCAGCAGTGGCAACACAGCTGGGAGCACGACACCCGAGGACGATGGACTGCGCGACTTATCAAGCACGTCCAACCATGGGTGGAACGGCTACCAATTCTTTATTTATTGCTCGGGCGTTCCCGACGATGCGGAACACACATTCTTCTGCTGCCCCCGTTGGGAAGGGTCCCGCCTGAAGGCCACACAAGTTTTTGGTGCATTTTCGGTGGACTCGGTCTGCCAAAAGATCTTGGGGGATGAGGGCAACTGGGATTGTTTATCACAGTTCCTGCGGGGCATCCTCCTGGAAAAGGAACATGATCTGGACCGCGAAGTGGCCCAGATCCCTTGATCGAGTGGCTGGATAAGGAGTGAGCCCCACGGGCATAAGCCAAATTTAGCCCTACCCCTACGTAATGTGATAAACAACTCCAGGTTAGAATCCTAAAGAGTAGAGGCGAGGTTTTTTAGTGGGTAAACCCGTTTTTAGGGGAGTCCCACACTACAGGCTTGCCACCTGTGTGCGTAATGCATTTTTCTTACCTCTCCCTTAAAAAAAGCGTCACCTAATAACTCAAAAAGTGAGTAAAAAATTCTTGTACGGGACGGACATCGGAGCGTATTCCTAGTAGAATATGGGGAGGTTGTCTCATTCACAGATTCAACACATTTGTGCTACGTCATCGACCGACCCATCAGCTGGCTGTTTTAAATCAGATGTAAACTTTCTTTGTTTACATTTCCTTTGTTTGTGTTTCCCTTGTTTACTGTTAGTATTGTGGTTAGGTTATAACGATAAAGAAAGTAATACAGATTAAATTTATTAAAATTAATATCAAAACTTTGTTGTGTGAAATTTGTAGACTGTTTTAATTATTACAAGTCCTAAAAGAAGAACAGGTCTTAAATTGTTATTATTAAGATTATTTAATTTAATTTTATATTTCATTCTGTTTTGGCGTCCCGATAGTCCACTGTAATGAAGGCCATTAAACACGAAAACGTGCTACTGCGGCCGCTTTTTTCATTACCGCGGTATCACAGTTTGGACAGAAGATATTATACAATTTTTGGTCCGAGCTTTAGGCCATTTTTCGGTACTGGCCTTAATTTTTGGCGATGCTTAATCGGTACTGTAGCGATCGCCTTCCTGCGGTCCGATCTTTCTTTGAACCCATGTTTCACGGTCTGATCGAGTATACGGCAGATTAGTATAAGCTCCGCAAAACTTACATCAAACTCGACTAGTCTACATTGAGTCGTCTTTGTGGAGTTTTACTGCAATAAATTAAAGCGCTACGATTGTAAATTGTGCAAAGGGCTAAAATATAAATGTACAGGGAAACCCAAAAATCAATCACGCCACTGCCGGCATAGTGTATTTTATTTCATGCATATTTTATTTCATTTCTGGTAAACTATCTTCACACAAATGACACAATGTATAATAACCAAGAAATCCATACCCAGTATCCCCATAACGACCTGATTTTTGCAACAAACATCAATGTTATGAAATTTTTTATTAAAATACCTATAAAATTCATTTATACAAACAAACATTGTTCAAAAATTGCCTGAGTTAACCGTAAGTGCACCGAACTCCTAGATTTTTTGGATGATGCTTTTTATCTAGGCCTACTGCAATGAGGTGTAATAAACTAAGGAAATGATTGTTGCTGGATAAAATAATCTAGCTTTTAAACCTTAAAATGTAACATTTATATTTGTAATGTTTCATTCGCCACATCCGTTATTTTAGTATAAGTTATGTGTTATTTGTTTAATATCGTTATTAGATTTAATTCAATGAGTAGCTAATGGAGACCAGATGGTAATTCAGTATTAAACCAAGATGATTTTATGCATTATCACTTTGTTTGCTAATATTAGTATATAAGAATATCTCACCTTATCACCCCTTAGGACATAATTATCATAATATCAATAATTTATTATTTTATCCGAAATACATTTAAAATATAATCAAATAATTTTAAATTAAAGAAATATCCCAATAAAATGCCCACTAGCCTAAGTAGTTATTTATTGTGTAAAAGAGTTGCAATACAAATTAAAACATTTTATATAATATACATATATATTCAAAACCAAATTTACCAATTAATCAAAATCACATTACCCAGTGTTGTGCTAAGTGTTTGTGCTTCAAGATGCGTGAACCCCTAACAGTCAACAATGAAGAACATGTGTGAACCCCAGAGAGACACCACTGACCTTTCTTCTTGATCCAGCTTCCCTAGTGTTAGCATCTAAATTTTATAAGGACACAGTTCCTCCATTTTAATAAATTCCCCAGTCTGGACTAGAGCTTTTATTCTAGTTCCAAATAATAGGGACATTGCCCAAACAGTACCAATTTAAATTCAATCCCATTTTAAATTTATTTATTCCCAAATATATAGTACTGGGCGAAGAATCATTGAAGCAGATTTGGTAAGATCCACCCATACATCCATCAATACCCAAGATAGTGACAAGAAGACAATAGACTTGAACTGTATTTTATCCCTAACATTTGTGAACAATTAACATTCTTTTAAAGATTCAAAATTTATCCATGATATTAATTTCTATTTCCAAATTGAATATAAAAATTGAGTTTGCTTGTCTGCACGAGTTCCCCTCCCTGAGAAAGAGTCTGAATGTATTCCATTGTTAAACCCAGCTGATAGACATTTAACTATAATTGTGAAGCAAGAGATATAAGGACTGAAATTACCCACATCATTTTGTATCCATTATAATCTATAAATAATTAAGCATAAATTCAAATTTAAATTAGAATTGTATTTCAGATAGGTAATAAATTTAAATTGTTGTAACAAAATAGTCTTATTATTTCATAGGCCTAGATAGTATAACTTATTAGCCTAGATTAGCTTACCCATCAAGTTGACCTCGAAATAGCACGATACAGATAAAAACAGATAGATATATAAACACCACTACTAATCAAGAGACAGAATAATATTTATCAAATCTTTTATTAAGTATATCCATTATTCTAAGATATTTTTCGTTATAAACAAACACTTTTCTAACGTTAAGAGCAGCCAACATGGCGATCCCCTTCAGAAGAACAATACGAACTATCGCATCGCAATAACATAGACCGACAGTGTGTGTACAATTGCAAAATGGCGCCCAACGTACTGGCAAGCAACCTCAATTAAAATAGATATTGCAACTCTTAAATAAGTAGGTTAGCTTAAGTAATCTAAGTAAGAATATTAGTCATTAAGAAATCCACATCCCACTACAATTTTTATTCCCCAAATTCCGTAAATAATTAATGCAAAACTCTTATAATTTACGTAAGCCTAAACGTTATCCGATTACGATGAGTTCGATAGATCGACCGGATGATCACCGTTGCATAGCGACAGAAACTAGCCGTGACGTCACTCCTACCAGCCAATCAACGACGACCGTTCCTTCAGACTCCTGTGTCGACAATCAGCTGTCGATCGACACGCTGCAAGTGTGCCAACCCAACAAAAATGGATTTCCCGCGGACGCAAATCAGTCAGAGAAACCGAGCGGACCCGACGAGAACGTCGAATTCAACATGACGCCGGCACGCACAGCGAACACACACGCCACATCGAGCGACACAAGTGACCATAATATTTCATCTCCCTCACAAAACAGTAAAACACAGACAGAACAAATAAATCATGACACTAATACACAACCTGATTTCAACACCATCCTCACCTACCTACAACAATTGAATTTAAAAATGGACGAAACTAAATCAGAATTAAATAATAAAATGGAAGAAACTAAATCCAAAATGGACGAAACTAGATTTGAACTAAATGCAAAGTTCGAAGAGACTAATGCAAAATTGGATGAGACGGATGCCAAACTAAGTAACGAAATTAAAACTTGCTACAACATGCTCCAAAACCAAATCCAAGATATTAGAACCACTCAAGATGAATTTCGCTACGAATTAGACGAATTAAAATCGACTCAATTGGAACAAACCAACAGCATTGTACAATTTCAAACAAATGTCATTGACCAGATCGATAATTCACGACGGGAAATCGAAAATTTTGTGGACACCAACCTAACCAAACATAAAATGTCAATTGAAAGCGAGGTCGCCAAACAACAAAAGAATATTTTGGATAATGTAAATAAAAAATTAGAACAGCATGAGTTTACGGTAGGACAAGATATAAAATCACTATCCGACACCATCAACAAATGTGAGAGCGATGTAAAGAACCTTAAATCAGCCACACAGAATCAGACCAACTTGAGCGGACCTATTCACATAGTGTGTAACGGGAGCGAATGGACAGAACGCCATATACCAAAATTTAGTGGACGAGCAGGAAACCCTAACGAGTTTCTCAAGAGATTAAAAAGGTATTATGAGAAGAGTTTACAAAGACAACCGAACAATGACCCGATCGAGCATCTAAAGGACACTTTGGAGATTAGTTTTGAGGGACCAGCATCGCGATGGCTACAATTAATCAAAGATAACATCAAAAGTTGGGGACAATTTGCAGAAGAATTTACTAATAAATACTGGAGTCGTGAGGTACAGCGAGGCATTCGGACAAAGATCGAAGCAGAAAAATACCGAAGCAACGGGACACTAAGTAGAGCAGAATACTTTACCGAGCGTGTATTATTATTGCAATCAATCACACCGCCATTAACAGAAGAAGAAATCGTCACTATATTAGCCGAAAATTTTGACCAAATAACCCAAGACAGTCGTGTTGTACAGAATATCACCTCAATCAAGGCTTTTGAACAACTATTACAACGAGAAGACATAAGAGATGGACCAAAGTGGTCAAGACAAAATAACCACCAGATACAAAATTCCAACACTCGACCCAACAGTCCCAACAACCACAATCATCGTCAAAATTCACATGCTCCAAACATAAACCATCATGCGTACCAACCAAAGGCCCCATACACAAACCAACCATATCAAAACATTCGATATCAAGGGACGCATAACCAGAATCAACCTAATCAACCACCATACAAGTACAACAACAATAGGCCACGCCATGAATACAAACCATACGATCGAGACACATACCAATCCAGGCAGAATAATCACCACAGAAACGACCGATCGTATCCAACGAAAGAACAATCCCAAGTATGCACTATGATAAGACAGACTGATGGTAATACACACTACCCTACTCAAAACCAACACCCTACAAACAATAGCGGCCTATCCCAAGACAACCAGGGAAACGGCACCCCGCTGTAATTGCCCACCGAGGAGCGACCGCAACCAAAGATAACATTGCAACTACAGCGCTAGATCCTCATATCCTCGGAATAAATTCAACAGACCTTATTTATAATTTTCATGTAAATAATATCATGTGTGATAAAGAATTCTTGTTAGATGAATCATCAGATAATAATGAAACAAATTTAACACCAACTCAAATAAATTGTCCAGAAATAAATATAACCATCAATAACATTAAAACTAACGCATTAATTGACTCCGGTTCTTCTATCACCTGCTTATCAGAAAATTGGTTCAAAGAAAACCAACAATTACTTAAACCTTATGAAGAATTTCCCCTTACCAACACAGTAATAAAGACTGCTACAGGAGACAAATCAAAACGTGTTTCAAGAATAATTTATATTCCCGTAACTATTGAAGGACACACTATACAAATACAGTTCCTTATTGTGCCTAACCTCATCAAACCCGTAATTTTCGGAATAGATACACTAGTTGCTACGAAGATGGAGATAAATTTTAATGATAGTGAATTAAATATGATGATAAATAATAATAAAATAACATTGAAGTTCAGCATGAGTATTAACGAAGGACAATTATGTCAGATTACAATTGATGATTGCCAAAGGCTAAATAATAATTATAATGATCTGATGTCGAGTGACAGTAATGATTATGCAACTTGTGATGAATATTACGACATAGGCAGCTTTGATGAGACTAAACACGATACAACGGGAGAAGAGACACTTTTGACGAAAGAAGAAATTAATAACGCATTAACCTCTAACACATACATCAGCAGTAATGAGAAGGAGTTATTAAGTAATTTGTTGCTAAAATACAACCACATATTTTCGGAAAAGCCAGGCTTATGTAATAAATACACACACGAATTAAAAGTAGAAAACCCACAAAGTTTTAAATCAACTACATATCCCATACCACATTTCAGCATTGAGGAAATATTTAGAACCACAACAAGATATTGATGAAGAGGAATCAACACCCGACGAGGACATTGACAACGCTCCAATACCTGCATAAGTGACGAAAGATTTGTGTAATAAACAATATACTATAAACAATTATATCTAATTCATGAGAAGATCGAGGGGATCAAGAAACAAATAAATGCCACAAACTATAAAAAAACCTTTACAGTGAGTGCGAATTAGAATGAATCTACGAGTTTAATATAGACAATGGTAGTTTAGTACATTCAATTAGTAACAATTTGTTTTCATGTGTTAACGTAGAATTTAAGTATCATATCACCAGATTTTCACACATTTAATGTATATCATACTAGCTTTAAGAATCATTCATACTAAATATTTCATGTGTCTCATTCAACATTAATCGAAATTTGTCTGTCATTTCATTCCATACAAATTTCTGAGGGGATAATTGTAATGTTTCATTCGCCACATCCGTTATTTTAGTATAAGTTATGTGTTATTTGTTTAATATCGTTATTAGATTTAATTCAATGAGTAGCTAATGGAGACCAGATGGTAATTCAGTATTAAACCAAGATGATTTTATGCGTTATCACTTTGTTTGCTAATATTAGTATATAAGAATATCTCACCTTATCACCCCTTAGGACATAATTATCATAATATCAATAATTTATTATTTTATCCGAAATACATTTAAAATATAATCAAATAATTTTAAATTAAAGAAATATCCCAATAAAATGCCCACTAGCCTAAGTAGTTATTTATTGTGTAAAAGAGTTGCAATACAAATTAAAACATTTTATATAATATACATATATATTCAAAACCAAATTTACCAATTAATCAAAATCACATTACCCAGTGTTGTGCTAAGTGTTTGTGCTTCAAGATGCGTGAACCCCTAACAGTCAACAATGAAGAACATGTGTGAACCCCAGAGAGACACCACTGACCTTTCTTCTTGATCCAGCTTCCCTAGTGTTAGCATCTAAATTTTATAAGGACACAGTTCCTCCATTTTAATAAATTCCCCAGTCTGGACTAGAGCTTTTATTCTAGTTCCAAATAATAGGGACATTGCCCAAACAGTACCAATTTAAATTCAATCCCATTTTAAATTTATTTATTCCCAAATATATAGTACTGGGCGAAGAATCATTGAAGCAGATTTGGTAAGATCCACCCATACATCCATCAATACCCAAGATAGTGACAAGAAGACAATAGACTTGAACTGTATTTTATCCCTAACATTTGTGAACAATTAACATTCTTTTAAAGATTCAAAATTTATCCATGATATTAATTTCTATTTCCAAATTGAATATAAAAATTGAGTTTGCTTGTCTGCACGAGTTCCCCTCCCTGAGAAAGAGTCTGAATGTATTCCATTGTTAAACCCAGCTGATAGACATTTAACTATAATTGTGAAGCAAGAGATATAAGGACTGAAATTACCCACATCATTTTGTATCCATTATAATCTATAAATAATTAAGCATAAATTCAAATTTAAATTAGAATTGTATTTCAGATAGGTAATAAATTTAAATTGTTGTAACAAAATAGTCTTATTATTTCATAGGCCTAGATAGTATAACTTATTAGCCTAGATTAGCTTACCCATCAAGTTGACCTGGAAATAGCACGATACAGATAAAAACAGATAGATATATAAACACCACTACTAATCAAGAGACAGAATAATATTTATCAAATCTTTTATTAAGTATATCCATTATTCTAAGATATTTTTCGTTATAAACAAACACTTTTCTAACGTTAAGAGCAGCCAACATGGCGATCCCCTTCAGAAGAACAATACGAACTATCGCATCGCAATAACATAGACCGACAGTGTGTGTACAATTGCATATTAGGATTTAATGATGAGTAGTTTTTCCCTGCAAATATTTTGGCGACCTCGCACCTCCAGATTGGCCCCGTCCAGATACTAATCAGACTAAGACTAAGACCTAAATTCACCCATGTAAACTCGTGTAAGTTTGAAGAATCTGAAAGAAATTGTACGGTAATCAAAGTAAACAATCTTGAAAATATGATTTAAAACCTTTTTAAAATCATAATTTAAAGATATAATAAAATGCGGCTTATAAAATATGGCATTATTATTAAATCTGTGGTCCTCGATAGAATCGCGCGTCTATAGCAATTTAGTTCCTGCTGATTAGTTCCATTTTTTCTCACTAGTATCGCTAGGGTGGACAGGGTCGGCCGGTGACGTAACGATTCCAGCTGTTACTGTCTACATAGGCCTTATGGGAATGAGACAACCTCTTCTGTTTCTTATTTAATAGCCTTGGTGTTTAACGATGTTTAACGATGAAACTGCGAACTGCTCTGATATCGAATAAACTTTACAGGTACTGTTCAATATACACGCATAGGTTTTATAGCCAGGTCGTAGGTAACGATTAATACAAACTAAATAGTATTCGCCCACTGGTCGAAATTCGACCAAAAATTCAGTTGATCTTGAACCAATTTTAAAATTTTATATAACTCAAACATCTGTTCTTCCTGACTTGGCATTTGTTATTAAAACAGCTGTCTATAGATTCAATCATCCTTTTCCTATAAGAATAACATTGAAACTTTGGAAACCTGTGGGGCGTAGCCCTGGGGTCCGAAGAGAATGAGAATGTGATTCTGCTCATCTACAGCACAATACCTGCAATGTATACAGACTTGTCTAACGGTAGGCCTATGGGCGGATTTCTCCTACGATGCCCACAAGCTGAGAAAAAAGGAGGAAACGAAACATGCTTGCCTATTAATATATAGATGATACGCATATTAAAATGGTTTATTCTAGTTTAAATTTTATTGTTATTGGTATATTAAAGCAAGTTAATATCACCAAGGTAAGTTAATTTTGTGTTTGTCCACTGAAAACAAAATTCTCACTCCACCATGCTGAAGATATTAAAGTTATGATGTTGAAAACGCGTATAGTGGGCTTAAATCCAGTCGGAATACATTTTACCGAAATATATAGTCAATGTCCGAAGTCGGCCTTTGAGCAGTCTTTACTCTGGCTTCATACGCCCAAATACGTAATAATTTCGGTCGTTTTTGTCCTCAAGGGCATATTGTCAGTAGTACACAACATTTTTTATCTATTGTCTATCTTAGGGCTACTTTTGTAGACTGCATGCACGTCGACTTCTTGGGCCTATGCACTTATATTAACGTTTTAGCCTATTTGTTGAACGTTTGATCCCTATGTAACAGAATTTTAATAATAGAGGTAAACTGCTGCGTTTTAAAAGTTTCAGATGTTTTTGGTTTGTTAAAAAATTTAAGGCATTATAGCTATAGCCTAAGGTCTGTTAGCCCCCATTATAAACAGTTATACCATGGGATATAACGTTTTTCTACTCCTCTAGTCAATGGTTATACCATACCATAGATTAATTAAGCGTAGGCCTACTCCCCAAGAAATATGATGATTAAGGGATACGCTTAAGGGATCCTTAAGTTGTATGCTTAATTGTACCATAACCACAACCAGCAAAGTTTCCTACAAATGTTTCTTGAGAAAATGCATCCTTTTTCTCGTCACCACAACTAAAGTACCTAAATTCTTTATTTTCCTTCCATTAAATAAATTCAAATTAAGTACCTAACCCAATCCTACATTGTTTCGTACTTACAGTAAGAAAATCTCCCACAAAAGTAAAAAAGTTTGTTTCTTGGGAAATTACCATGATGTGCTGGATGTCCACCAGAGTTTTCCCTTTCAGGTTAAATTTTAATAATCAATAACATAGCGCTAAATATGGAAAAGAGAAACAATAACACTATTATCTTATTAGCTAATTCCAAATCAAGCAAGGTTCAAAAACCCTTACCCAAATATTTATGCCCCTCTTCCTCCTCTCATTTAAAAGTTATGTTTGCTTTATTAAATTTTAATTTTTATCTAACTCTCTATTAAACTAAGTTAACTGAAATAAAAAAATAAAATAAACCTTATTGTCTATATGTAGTTTTTATTTTCAACTGTACACAAAGTATAAAACGACCAAATGTTCTAATCATAGGCCTATGACAAATAAATAACATGAAACTTGAGACTTGGCGTTTTAAAGTCTCGACACTACAATTAATTTATAGCCTCAGCCTCCTTTGACGAATGCCTGACAATGTTAAAGTAAAAATAACTTGTATGAGAAAAAATACACATGGCCATCGAGTTTCAGAAAAAACCAAGATTTTACGCTACTTCATGTAAAATGTTAAATATAAGTCACTGTGCAAAGTCTTGTTGGTTCAGATTTGTAAATAATGCTGTGCTATAAATAATTTTAAATTTGAAAAGGTTTTCTCTGTTAAATGTCACGGTACTCGGATTCATCCACGGACCAAACTGTTTAAACCAAATAAATCAAAATATAGACTTTTGTAAATGTCAAGAACACAAATCTCATTTAGAAGTGTAAACAGCTGACTACTTTAATTGAAATACCGTAGTTGTTTAACACATGTTATTAAAATGTATGTTATTGTTTGGTGGTTGCTAAGAAGAAAAGCATGTTTTTGTTATCCTATCCTATACTCTTATACGAGCAATGTTTGCTTGTTTGCTTGCTTGCTTGCTTGCACAATTATCTCAAAAACGGCTCCGACGATTTCCTTCAAATTTTGGAATATGGGGGTTTTGGCCACCAGAAATCGATTGGAGCTGGTCCCATAGCTGGGAAAAATCCGGTTTTCGCGCTAGAGCCCTTCAAAGATCCATGTTATCCTTATGGAAATTGTTTAACTGAACAAAAATCAGCTGATAACTGTAGATAAAATAAACCAATGTGTTACATCTTTAACCTGTGGTTTTAGGAAAATCATACCAATGTGCAGCAAAGCTTCCGCCTGGCGAGTGAGCGGAGCGAACGAGCTTTGTGTGAGAAACGAAAGTAATAATTTTACCGAGCTTAAGCTCGGTCCCCCTGGTAC
>CM061534.1:112297272-112309939 GCA_030545055.2 Neoaliturus tenellus | reverse complement strand
ATTGAGGAGCTTGGTGGAAAAACGACCTCAGTCCAAAAAACGTGTTTTGAGATAATCGACTTTGAATATTAAACTTATGTTTTATAGCCTCTTACCAAATTGCATTACTCTTCGGATTCTTATACTACGCAAGATACATTCTTTTAGATTAAGAATATAACCTTTGTTCGCTTATATGTCCTTTCCATAAAAAGTTATTGAACAAAATATGAAGCAGAGTCAGAGGTCGTTTTTCCATCAATCCACTTTTTCAATATTAAAAACTTAGATTTTATGCATTTAAACTCATCAAAATGGATTGAAATAAAGGTAAATAAAATATTTATTCTAACTAAATTTATTTGAAATAAAATATAATAGGTTGAGCAACGATTTTATTCATTCAAACTTAAAATAAACTTGTGGAGATACAATGGTACATCAAAGACTTTACTTAAAGAGTTTTAACATTTAAATAAAATATAGCTCGTTTAAACATCAATTTTCACACAAAGAAAACCAATACAACGTTTAGCAATAAGCCATAATGTTTTTCTGCACAAGACTGTTTCCTCCAGCTGAAGCCAGACTGCCTCGTAACAGTTGACAGCATTCAGAAAAAAATTCATAACTCAGTGAAAACACAAGATATTGACATGAAACAAACACTGCTGCAAAGAGGATTAAATGACGGATCATTTTAAGCGTTTTACCGAAAAACGACCTCAGTCACCTGAGGTCGTTTTTCCACCAACCTCCTCAATTAATTTATCAGATTCGTGTTAGCGTCACTAAATGTACAGGCAACTGCGAGGGCGCGAGCCGCGACGCCCGCGAGTCCATAGCTGATTATTTGACATTATTAGGCTGATGCCCCTTCAGGGTATCCACTCTGGCAAAAATCAAAATACGGGTGGTCACGGGCTCCGGGCTGAATTTCCCATTTCTTCCATTTATTGTATAGATATAACGGTTTATCCCGACGCTTGTGATTTGAGATGTTTGATCTTTAAACCCCCAGCAATAAGTTATCTGCTGATTTTCATTTTCGATTTTCTGACTCTATTTAAAAAAAATCCACTGATGGTCATGACACAATATTTTTTCCATTTCATCCGTAGGGCTTTTTATAAAGCAATAACGTAGCTTACGATATTACGAAAATGGTGCAGTACACATTTTCGTCTCACATTTTAATATCGACTATACAATTGCCGCGTCCAAAGGCACTCTGGGATTCTATGGTTTTGTTTCTTTGTAGCTGATTTTGGTGATTTTATTTTGCCATCTGCTTATGAACCAATTTACTGGGTTGTGAAGATTAGCTGTTGTTTAGCTTTTTTAGCCGCAATATAAATTAATCTAAGTTCTTATTTAGTTTTATTACTTTTACAGAAATACTATTTTCTATATTGGTAGTATAGACAAATATACGACCTAGAAAACTTTTAACATGGAGGGGGTTTTTAACTTTCGTTAGCAATCTAGTCACAAAAATTTAACTTTGAATAATCGTTTATTTTTCTTTTCTTTCATTATACTACTTTATTGAGATTTACCTGGACCATTAAACAGATAAATAATAAAAACGATACGGTACCCTGAAAAGGTATCAAAAGATATTATAAATTATTTGTTCATCCCAAATAACGACCGAGATAGTGACGAGGTTAGGGCCTATAGCTTATGAAAAAATGATGTTATTATGTGAGGATATGGTTCTACAGTATCCTATGCACCAAAATAAACAGTACCGTATTGAAATTGTAAGATTTGATAAACTAGTTTCACCAACATATAAACGTAGGTTTAAACTAAATTAATAACACGTTCAATATGACCTCAGTCCACTTGAGGCAACACTCGTGTTATCGTTCTTGAATAAGGTTTTGCATAATTTTGGTGAAGATGGCTGATTCAATCTCAGTGCTGTATTTTGGCACATATTGTACAACGAATATTGTTTTGGATTTAACATATTGTTTCATGGATGTGGGAGGGGGTGGCGGAAATGTTTTTGGCCCATGGGCGGCAAATTCGTAAATCCGGCCTTGGGCGTCCGAGATATAAACAAGAACATCCCTATTTATATCAATGCATACAGAACCGATTATTAGACATCCCATGTTAAAAAATTCTCATGTTAAAAAGGATTACTTCTCCTTATTGTCACAGGAAGCGCTTTTCTGCATCTTAAATGTCAAAATTAGCGTATTTGTTAACAAAAAAATCAAAACAATAACAAACGTCTGCAAAATTATTCTAGCCATCTGCCATTCTATTGAAGCTGTTGCAGTTGCAACCTGTTTTGCTTTGACAACGCAACTTATTCCACCACTAGTATGCAACAATCGGTCGACAGGCGGTAGTAACGATAGGTTAAATAGATGAGTGCTCACCAGATAGGGAAAAGTGTCCCCTTTTGATTGGCGCCATGTTACAAACGATTTCCGCCGTTTCCTTGGTAACCAGTCCTTTGTTTACTCTTTCCCAACAGTAATTTACCATTTTACCCACACCTATCCGACGTTTCTATGGTAACAAATTTCAATAGCCTGATCACAGACCATCAAATCAAATTAATTTAAAAACAAAAAAAATAAACATGTTTTAAAACTGTCGTCAGTAATTTTTGAAGCTTGTAGCGACCAATCAGAATAGCAAAAACTAGTAACCAAGGAAACGAGAGTAAAGTTTGGAATGATTACTAAGGAAACGGCGGGAATTATGGGTAAAATGGCGCAAATCAAAAAAGGGACACAAAATTAACATGTGTGATGAGCACTCAATTTTTTTTCCATCTTTATTAAGGCTTGACAATTGGACACCTGCTATGATTTAACAATAATTGAGGTAAAAAGCAACTAAATTAAAATTAAAGTACATGAATCCATCATATCTTCAAGAGATCACAACGTTTCTTCACATCACAAACGTTTCTGCACACTGAAAATATAATTTAGAAGATGCTCCCAACCAAACATGAATGTTTTCTATCTATCTATATATATATATATATATATATATATATATATATATATATATATATATATATATATATATATATATGAGCACTCTATGTCTCTTTAACCTCGTTGGTCGGCAGACAGTCGACCGACAGTCAGCTGATAGTCGGACGATTGTCTGTCTGTCTGTATACACAGGCTACAAGTGTAGACGGCCCCATTTCGTGTGTCGATCGTGGAAACAGGCTGTATGTTTGAAGAGATCCAGTATTAATTTAAACTATACCTATTCCCATTGTGTGTCACCCGAGTTTTATCCTTTGTGTAAAACTAACCCTCACTTTACATGTAAGTAATTCATTACTAACTTGGTTTACAAAATACTTATCTGTTAGCCTAAGTGTTTCTTTCTTTAACCCCATTACAGGTTAGTTTTAGAAGCAATCCTCATGGAAGGAAATGAGGACGAAGAGGAATTGAATCGAGCAGTAAATTCAATTTCCTATGAGAACACCGATAATTATGAAAGTAGCTTCCCTCTACTTCAAACTAGAACAGATTTAGATGAAAATGGAAAAATTCCCCAGCTCAAAAGAACACATGAGGTAATCAAATCCCCAAGGCGTGAAACAAATAGTAACTATACTCCAATGTCCCCACCTAATAAAAAATCAAACAACGGTAAAGGAGCAATAAAATTGTACGATTGTTTTAGCAAAGGACCATTTGAGGTAATCATCACACAACAAAAAGGAAAGATTAGCCCAAATCAGGTAGGTAAAATCCTCAAAACTCATCATAAAGACATAGTAGAAATAAGAAAAATAGGCCATAGCCTAGTAGTGAATTGCAAATCATTTTTGACAGCAAATAGGCTCATCAACTCAGACGTGTTAAAGGATTACAAAGTAACCATACCCACAAACAGAATTCAGATAGTAGGCGTAATCAATATAGATCTGGATGTAACATCAGACGAGGTGGTCGACGAGGCATTCTCGGACTACCCCATCATAGATGCTTTTAGAATTACCAAAATGACTCAAGAAGGGGTTAAGAAAACTTACTCTATGAAAGTTACCTTCTCAGGAACTACTCTCCCTAAGGAAATTAAACTAAATTATGTTATTTACCCTGTCAAACAATATATTCAACCGATTCAACAATGCTACAAATGTTTCCAGTATGGCCATTCAAGTAAAAAATGCCGCAACAAGAAATTATGTAGACAGTGTAACGAGGAATTCCACGGTGAAAACTGCTCCAAAGAAGCAAGATGTAGGCACTGTGATGGAAATCATATGAGCACCTTCAAGGAATGCCCAGAATACAAAAGGCAAATCCTCATTATAGAACGTATGACAACAATGAAAGAAGGCTTTTTGTCAGCCAGTTTGGCTATCCCAAGAACATATGGAAAATATAGGAAAAATACCTACGCCCAAAAACTGAACGCAATCCAACTAAATAAACCAAACCAAGCCGACCAAAACATTCTGACACAAAATGTATATAGCCTACTTAATGTAATGGACCACGAAGAGGTAGTCAGTCAGGGAAACCAAACAGTCTATAAAACCAACCCTATAAACAAAGGGAGGAGAATGGAAAAAACTACTCCGCACTGGAAAATAGTCAAGACATCAGACCACCCTCCAAAATTAATACAGCAAAACAAGGAATCAGAGCCTGAAAAGCCTAAATCAGTTACGAAAGAATCCGATCCAACCAAAGAAAAAGAAAGGTTAAACTCATTATTCAATGATGCCATGTTTAAGGCAAAATACCAACAATGGGCTACCACATTAATCGGCAACCTAAGCAACCCCAACCCAAACCAGTTTGAAAATCTAACAATAGCTATAAAAAATTTTTGCATGTTATTGGTACAGTCCTTACAAGAAAAAGATAATTCAACTACCAATTAAAAATAAAAATATCCAGCCTAAGTAGGCCTAAGTTATACAAAGAAAACAAAATGAACAATTTGAAAATATTACAATGGAACGCCCAGTCACTTTTTTCAAAGTGGGCTGAATTTGGACACAATATTAATAAACACAAAATAAAAATTGCATTAATTCAAGAAACCTGGTTCAAACCCTATCATACACTGAAAATTCCAACATATGATACCATTAGACAGGATAGACCAGATGGGTATGGAGGAGTGGCCATTTTCATACACAAATCTATAAAATGGCACCAAACCGGTCCACTCATCGCTCACCCTCTTGTGCAAGGTTTAGGTATAGCCATTGAAGTACCAGGACTGGAGGAAAAACTTTTCATCTACCATTACTACCTGACAAACGGAAACATCAACCAGGAATCACTAGAGGAAATGTTTAAATTTAACCACAAATACGCAATTTTATGTGGAGATTTGAATGCACACCACACCTTCTGGGACAGCAATAAAACAGACTTTAGGGGCAGGAAAATTTTGGAACATGTAACAGACACCAATTTGATAATGCTAAATGATGGAACACCCACAACAATTCCAACAGCTTTCAGATCACCAAGCGCAATTGATTTAACATTTGTAACTCCAAGCCTTTTTCTGCAAATTAAGGAATGGAAAGTCCAGTCAGATGCATGGGGCTCTGACCACTTGCCAATACTGGTAGAGTTTAACGAGATGAACACAAAAATCCAGCTAGGTCAACCAAATGAGCGATCCAATAAGCGGAACCTCAAAAAAGCCGATTGGGAAAAATTCACAGAAATAGTAAAGAATCAAGTAAACATAACAACACAAGCCATAAATAATTTGGAATTCCACCATTTAGAAGAGATAATCAACCATGCAGCCGAAAAAACAATCCCTCTAATTAAACCTAAATTGCAAAATGATTCATTCAGGCCAAAACCGTGGTGGAATGAAAAATGCTCCAGGGCGGTAGCTCAAAGAAGACTGAGCTTTAAGAAATTCAGACAGAACCTAAGTCCTCAATCCTTCGCCGAGTACAAATACTATGTCAGACTAGCAAAGCTAACAATAAAGCAAGCCAAAGAAGATGCATGGGCGAAACTCTGCTCTGACTTAGAGAATCAGACAACGAACAACGCATGGAGACTCGTCAAGCACTTCCAAGGTAAAAATGAAACCAATAAAGATAACCAAGTCTACAAGAATAAAGAACTGGCAGAAACATTTATAGACTCAATAGCTCCCCCTTATGTGCCCTCACTAAATGAAATTATGTTACCCTTGATCAAAGTAACAGATCATCGGCTAGAGGAAAAATTCACAATTAAAGAACTGACCAGTTGTCTTACAAACAGAAAGAAGGATTCAGCTCCTGGTATAGACAACATTTCCTACTCGATGATCAAAAAACTCCCACAAAATGCGTTACAGGTACTACTAAATATCTATAATGAAATATGGAACTCTGAAGGACAATCAATTCCCAAAAACTGGAAACAAATAAAAATATACCCACTGCAGAAACCAAACACATACAGAAATGTAGCAGCCTCTTACAGACCCATTTCTTTGATATGCTGTTTCATCAAAATATTAAACAGCCTAGTCAAAGCAAGATTAGAGTGGTTCCTAGAAATCAACCAAATCATTCCAAACACACAGTGTGGTTTTAGGAAGCGAATGGGATGCATGGACCACCTGATCACATTCACAACAGAAATAGAAATAGCTAAAACACTCAAAAAGACTACGATAGCTACATCATTAGACCTTAGTAAAGCCTATGACACAGTCAACATAGAATTTTTAATAAGAAAAATGTTCCTATTAAATATACCGCCCCGAATAATAGCATATCTGTTCAACTGGCTAAAACTTAGAACAGTAGTCATCAAGAATGATAACTGGATGATACGAAGACAAGTTTGTACAGGCTTACCCCAAGGATGTACTCTGAGTCCAATTCTTTTTTCGATATATATATCTGATATAAATAACATAATTTCAAAAGACGTCAAAACTCTACAATTTGCAGACGACATCGTAGTGTTCACATCCGACAAATCAGAGAAAAAAGCTGGAGAAAGGTTGCAAGCAAATTTAAGTACTTTAAATGATACGTTTCTAAGGAGGAATTTAATATTCAATGCAACAAAGAGCAAAACATTGGTATTTTCTCGAAAAAGAAAACCACAAGATCAACTTCTAATGTTAAACGGTCAAACAATACCAAAAGTAGACGAGCACAAAATCCTAGGGGTAACAATAGATAAGAAATTAAAATACAACAAACATATTGAATCCATTACAACAATCTGCTATAGAGAACTCGACATTCTAAAATACCTAGCAGTCGGAGTCAAAGGAGCCCATCCTAAATTCTTAATAAAAATTTATAAAACCTTAATAAGACCCAAACTAGAGTATGGGAGCGTACTCTTCAATAATCTCACAAAGAACCAAATCAACCAATTGGAAAAAATTCAGAACGCTGCCATGAGAATATGTTTGGGAGCCATTAAATCCACTCCCATACAGGCCATGTGCAGAGAAACGGCACTAATCCCATTAGAATTGAGGAGGAAACAGACAGCAGACAAACTTGCCTTAAAGATTATAAGAGATTTTGACCATCCAGCCTACATCCCATTAAGCGAACTAGCCATGTACGTCGAACATCATCCCTTTTGGGAAAAGAAAAAAATCCCACAAATAGTAAGTTCTATCAATATGTGTAAGAATTTAATCAAAGATCCACACCTAGCTGAACAACAAATCAACTATCATGTTTTAAATTCACCAATGACATTGACAAGTGGTAAAATAATTTTGAAGAAGGACATCGAGACCACACAAGGAACAAAAAAAGACACGTCTCCACTAGTCCTCAAGTTGAAAATGTTGAACCTATTACACACAGAATATAAGGAACACATTCATATCTTCACAGACGGCTCCAAAATACAACAGAAGGTAGGCTCAGGAATCTTCATTCCATCTGAAAAGAAGGAAATAGGCCACAGACTACCAACAAATGCATCAAATATAACAGCAGAATTGTTTGCAATAGAGAGAGCAGTACATCAAATCACTAAAAGTCAATCAAATAAAAAACATGCTATCTTCTCGGACTCCAGAGTGTCCATAGAAATGCTGGAACAGGGTCTAGAGGGTAAAATAAGGGAACCAATAGTTCACTCTATCTTAAGCAGCCTTATCAAATCAGACAAGGAGGTTGTAATACAATGGATCCCAGCCCATGTAGGCCTAACTGGCAATGAAAAGGCGGACAAAATAGCAAAAAAAGCAGCAAGTAGTAATGTAGGTTTCAGCGAGGCATTTGATCACACAAATATGGACATTATTAAAATCATCAAAACCAAATATTTTAACTACAATAACCAGCAATTTCAAAATTCAGAAACAGGAAGATGGTACAAACAAATACAGCCTAACCCAATTAAAACCCCATGGTACAACATAATCAAACTAAACAGGAGGAACACAACAACATTGTGCAGACTAAGATTTGGCCACTCGTACAATGGAACTAGAATGTTCCAAATGAAAAAAGTCGATTCCCCAATTTGCTACAGATGTAATAGAGGCGAAAATGAAACCTTAGAACACATCATAATACAATGTCCAGCCTACCAGAAAGAACGGGAAAAATTTCTCAACAGCATCAGGAATAAAAATTGGAACACTCCACCGCAGTTAGTAGACATCCTCAAAATTGAAAATTCAGAAATATGGGACCCATTTTTAAAATTCATTGCTTCATTAAACAGGAAACTTTGAAATGGATCAGTTAGGTCAGGTCCATCCTACCCTACCCTGGGATCACGGTTTTCTTCATCCGCGGCCCTCCCCTTTCTGGTGTCCCAGCCTGATTGGCCCCAGGCGTGAAGACCTACCTACCAAATCCTTATCTATAAAACAACAAATTAACTCAACCTAGTGTATACTAATATATGTTTATTTTGTGTGTTGCAGATCTGTGTTACTGAGTGTACATGTGAACTAACTAACCTAATTGTGATGAACTAACAAAACAAACATACAGCCAGTGAACCAAGTTAAAAACCAAAGGAATAAGAGGCTTCATGACTTTTAGTCCAGCCTGCGAAAGCAAATAAGAAAGAAAGAAAGAAAGTGTAGACGGGCAAGGAGAACAGCCAAAAGCCTCAAACGTAAAGCTCAACCCCGACTTCCGGACTTCCGACTGACTGGACCTCCCGAGCTTTTTGTGTATTAGCTCTTTTGTGAGTTGCTAATGAATAATTTAAAAACTTATTATGAGGATTAATTCTCTATTTATTTATAGAAATTTTAGGCATAAAGGGTACAGCTGCTCCTAAAAATTCACTCATCAACTACCTTTTAGGAGATTAATACAAATAAAAAAATCAAGGCAGTAGGAATGTACATTAAAATTAGGACAATTTTATCAGAAATAGTAATTAGTATAATTAAGTAGCAATTAGAAGAAGTACAATATAGTGTCAAAATTTTTCCCGATGTAAGAGCTATCTATATTCTAAACAAGTTTAACACTTTATTCTAGGATTTTTCTTACACTGTAATATGCAATTTCAAAAATATAACTATTGATTTTATAATTTAAATAGTTTGTTATAAGGATTGGTTACTTTAGCTCATTTTCTTATATAAAACAAACAAAACTAAATAACAACAACCCCTTCGCAGGAAAACCTGTGTATTCAACGAAGTCTTGCGGAGATATTGCCCTATAAGTAAAATACCCCGTCGCAGCAGACCTGCGTACTCAGCGAATTTCCAAAGAATTATTGTTTCAACATCAAAGAACTTTGTGGCTATCTCATATAAATAATACTCTTTACAAGGAAATATAATATAATTAATGGCATTATATTTCTGAGTAAATTATTTTTATTTAATAATTTATATATTAATATTTATATTGCAATAAATGACTTTTTTAACAGTAATAAAAGTGTATATCTAAAGCTTCCATGCAAAAGGAATGTGATTTATTTACAAATTACAAAACATAAACATTTCAAATTTGACAAATATGCCAAAGGCAGCTGATCAGCTGATTAGGAACAGATACCATTGAGTAAATATGGCGTTATTAACATAACGTATAGAGTAGGTAAATATTCTTGTAGTTTATTGCTTTTGTTTTTTGTGTATTTATATGTACCATTGTATACATTTTTGTATTATGATGGAATAAACGATTATTATTATTATTATTAGTAGTAGATAGGGAAGATAGGAACGCTTGCCACAGGACTCGGACTCAGTCCTGCCTCAAGGCAACTATTGATTGTTTTTTCGGTCTATTAAATCGACTACTTATCACATCAACTCGATAGTCATCATTATCGTTGAAATCTTAAAGAAAATTCGAATCGAATCAAGCTTTTGATTGTTGAAAGCTTTCGATTATATCGCATCGGTAGCCAGTTAGTAGCGCCCCTAGCGGACGATCTTGTCATTCAGCGTTTCCAAATTTTAACGTTGCTTGTCCACTCTAAACGTTATGATAGTAATGCCATACTCATTGCAGATACCTTATTATCTCCATCTCTCTTGCTTCCATTACACACTTATTTTCCATGAGAATAATATGGGATTTAGCATGTAGGTTAGCTGCCATGTGGGGTTTTAATCAAATCTTAATTACTTAATTAGTTTTAGTACTTAATCTTAACTAATCTTAATTAGTTTCATAAAAATTTTTATTAAGATATGTTGATAAATAAGCTATATATAACTTTTTAAAGATTTACAAATAAGAATAACATGGGAAACTTGATTTGAATTTTCTCTATAACCAGTTAAGCTATTTTAAAGATTCAAAAGACTAAATTGTTTTTTAAAACTCTTTTAAATGGTTATAGTTAAAAATGATGAATTTTGAAAATTTAGGTCCAAAAATGCCAAAAACCCATTTTTGACCCCTTTGAAACCCCATAAAACCTCGTTCCCATAACCCGACAATGCTGGTTCGCGAACTCATGAAAATAGACCTGGTCTTACAACTTCATACCAAACTTCATCAAAATCGGAGGTCCCCTTCAAAAGTTATCGGTACCACGGACACACACACACACACACACACACACACACACACACACACACACACACACACACACACACACACACATATATATATATATATATATATATATATATATATATATATATATATATATATATATATATGTTGTTAATACATATATATGAAAATGAACGAATGGTGTTTTTGGCTTCTGGGGACCTCAAAATGAAAAAGTAAAGTGGTCCCGGGCTTAAGTCTTACCATGGCTACTACCGTAATAGCGTATTCCCTATTTGATTTTAGTCATAGTTTTGGAATGGAAGTGAGTGTCAAAAGACAATGTTTTTGGCTGTATTGGCGTTTCTCAATCTTTTAGTTTATTAATGTTTAGATACCATCAATAGAAGAAAAGTTGGTTGCATCTTCAATTTTTAAGTTAACACATACTGTGTTATATATATGCTTGGTATGCTTTAGATACTTTAGATACTTTATTTGAAACACCGACGCACTCTGCGGTGCGTATTTTAAGGTGAGTATGACTGAAGGGGTGAGTGTGATGATTGTGATGGATCAGATGAGGTGTAGCTTTGTTACTGACAAATATCAGCTGTTTTATTTGTCAGCTATCATTAATTAATAGCCCAATGCCCAAAGGCAGCTGGGTCCAGTATCGAACCATCAAAAAGCACTAACTTTTCTCAGGATCGAACCGGCTACCTTCAGATTCAAAGGCGAGCTCTTTAACCACTCAGCTACCCAGCCAGTTTGAGACAATGAGACAGCAGCACATGTGGTGTCATGATAATTTTTGCAGTTGTGGAACGGTGCACCTGGCCTGCTGAGCACTTGATATTAGTGCTCCGACTCCGAGCGGCAGAGTTGTTAACTACAACTACTCTAGCCGTACGTTGTTCTTTAGATAACTCGCTTTCTTTTTACTCATATCGAAGTGGCTTAGTTTGGCAAAATTAATGTTATTCATTCTTATTATAGGCCTACACGGTAACTAAATTTTTATTATCATACACAAAATTATTTGTAGTTTTTTTCTACAACTTTGTTTTGTCCAGAAAAATATGTCTTTATTTCCAATTAAATTTGTTATAACAATTATTATTAAATTTTCACTTCTATCCAAAACCAATGCCGGAACGGCGTTCCAGAGCGTTCCGGCACCATAACACCCCTGCAGAAGCATATACGCCAGTGATCTTGTAAACTCTTCTTTTATCTTGTTTGATTTGTGGACTCCCAATTTTTACCAAGCTCTGAAAAAATCGGATTCAAATTTTTTATTTTAGTTTTAAGGTTAATGGGAAGAATCATATATAATGCTATTAATAAATCGTGATTAACATGAATTTGATTTGCCTATAATTGATGAACAGATTTCAATCCTCAGCTACTTTGTTAAAGTCTTCACCAAGTGTCTGATGCTATATAAAAATTTTTCTTTGCGAAAACATTTATTTTTTTATTTATTTATTTTTAATTCTACAGTAGTTTAAACATTCAACAAATAACCATAAAAAACCATAAAAAAGAAAATGTATAGGCAGCCTGGAAAAGATCAATCATTTAACAAATTTAACCATTGACAGCCATTAACACATTTGATTGAATAATCAAATTAGTGAATTATAATATGGTCAAGATACTATATTAAAACATAGCAATATAATCAATTTCAAACATAACACTAAACCTTTTAAAACACGAGGGGACTCA
>CM061534.1:112249966-112297172 GCA_030545055.2 Neoaliturus tenellus | reverse complement strand
AATTAAAATACCGTAGTTGTTTAACACATGTTATTAAAATGTATGTTATTGTTTGGTGGTTGCTAAGAAGAAAAGCATGTTTTTGTTATGTTTTTAAATAGAAGTAATGTTGTTTTTTATTTAAATTGAAGTTTTGTTAACTGTACAATCAATGAGTACAAAACGTACAATATTTGATCCTTTTCATTTTGAGTATATAGTTCTTATCCTAGGCGACAGATAGTGAATTTGACAGTCAATATAATCGTTTACTGCCTGTATTGATATTGATGAAGCTGCTAAAACCCTTAATTAATTTAGAGTGAAACAGGCAAGTTAGGAGTACAAAAAAACTATTTTATTATATTTTATTATAGGAGACTGTAATAAACAAAATAAATATGTTGCAGTACCAGGAACATTTAATAAGGTTACGTTCGGGTACAAAGTAAATATTCTATAAGTTGCAGATAATAATAGGAATCCCAGTACGGTAGTGTATTTAATTTATATTAGATAAGATAGTAAAAAATAATACCCCCGTCGCAGCAGACCTGCGTACTCAGCGAATTTACAATGGAATTTTGGTATATTTTCTATTTCCCCATAAAATCCATGGGGATAAGAATATGTAGGTTTGCCGCCATAATATGGGTTTTGTTGGTAAATATAAGTTAAATCCTACCTAGTGATTGTACATACCAAATTTTATAAGGTTATGGTGTTCTGTTTATTTTCCCCATAAACCCCATGGAGGTGAGTATGTAGGTTTGCCGCCATATGGGTTTTGTAAGCAAGTATAAGTTAAACCTTATCTAGATAATGTACATACCAAATTTGATTAAGTTATGTCAATAAATAAGCAAGATATAGGCTTTTCTTGATTTCCCATAAGAATAACATGGAAAACACATTTTTGATTTTCCCCGTAACCAGTTATGCTAAGATAAAAATTCAAAATACCAAATTGTTTGTTTTTTAAGCTCTTTTAAATGGTTTCAGTTAAAATTGTAGAATTTTAAAATTTAAGGTCGAAAAATGCCAAAAACCCATTTTTAACCCTTTTGAAACCCCATAAAACCCCGTTCCAATAGTCGATCATTCTGGTTTGCGAACTCAACCTAGGTAGATGCTGGCTTACACCCCTGTACCAAATTTCATCAAAATTGGAGGTTCCGTTCAAAAGTTATCGTGTTCACGGACACATGTATATATATATATATATATATATATATATATATATATATATATATATATATATGCGGCCATCCGAGGAAAAAAAACAACGCTACATGCAGTATTCCATGAATGATAAAGTCATTATAGCATTGTACTTACTTTGTAAATATTAGTTCTTTTATTGTCACAAGCACCTCACAATCAGAAGTCCACTAGCACAACTGATGAAAGCACACAACACTGATTACATCCGAAAGTTATGAACCGCACGCGGGCCGAAACTAACCGAGGACTCGCCACGACTAAACTGAACACAACCGACAGAACACAGGACGCCGCAGTCGCAGTCTACTTTCATCCGAACCTGTTAGCATTAGCGCCCCCCCCCCCCCCCCCCCCCCCCCCCCCGCCCTTATGAAACACCTGCCCTCCCACCATTTCCACAAGGTCGAAACAAAGCGATCTTTGTAGGAAACCGCCGGGAACCAATCGCATAGGCAAAATGTCCTGCGGTTTACGCATTACGAGGTAATGTATAATTTTGGTGAACAAAGAATACTTCCGATAGTTCGAATATGTCTCAAACAACAAAATACTACATTATAATCATTTACTAGTTGCCAAACATTGCATTACCTAGGTTAGCTTACATAATGCACGTTTAACGTCACAAAGAATTTATAGGTATTTTTCGACATTACAGAGATGCCGATGCCAACAGGCCGGACTGGCTACATTGTGTCGCCTCGGAAACATTTTGGTGCGGGATCCCTACACAATTATATGACCACCCCACCCCTCAATTTATATACAGTCTTGGAAAACTATAGAATCCAAGTAGTCTAAAAACCTATTACTCTTAGTACATTTTTTATTTGTTAAGCTTTTATTTACTAGATCATACAAACTTACAATAATGCATCGCATGCAACGAGACAATTCGTTTACATATTATAATATTTTATTGCAGAGTTATCATATAAATACGTAGTTTAACGATAATTTCCAATTTTTCCTTTATCCAAAACGTTTTAGATTGACATTCAACTTTACATGATGATTTCTTAAGAATTAACTCACTCTCCGATATTATGAATAACAATGCAGCATCTCAATACTGTATATAGACTGAAATTTAAAAAACTTAAGTATACCAGTGATCTTAACAAATAATTGATAAAGTTATTAAATTTTCCTCAATCAGTGTAATTAGTAAATTTGAATTTTTCTCGTTTACAGTACCTTAACGCCATAATGACATTTTTGATAAAGAGTAGCCTACATTAAAAAGTAATGATCAAACGGTTTACATACTCTTTATACAGGGTGTCCAGCTTCCACCTTTACAAACTTTTCCAGGTTATTAAGCATGCCAAAACAAACAGAAAAATCACATAAACATATGTCCGGAAATGCTTCGTTAAGCCGCTAGCCGCCATTTTGTTTTTTACACTTAAGAATTTTTATTTCCGTAACGGGTTGTTGTATGGAGTTCATATTTGGCATATACTTCAATCACACCAATGCTCATTTTTAGAAAAAATATTATTTTTTTCCGATGTATATTTTCAAAATGGCGGCCATTTTAAATTTTTAAACTTAAATATCTTAAAAACCGTAAATTTTATAAAAATTTTACTAGACACAAAAAAGTTGACAAATTAAATTATCTAAACAGTGATACCAAGTTTGTAAAGATCCAACAACAAATAACGGAGTTATGGTGATTTTCCTGTAGAAAAACACTGATTTTGCACTATGATTAACGCCAATTTAGGTTATTTTAAGAGAAAAATTTCAATAACTCCGTTATTCATTGTCGGATCCTTACAAACTTGGTGTCAATGTTTAGATAATTTAATTTGTCAACTTTTTTGTGTTTAGTGAAATTTTTATAAATTTACGGTTTTTAAGATATTTAAGTTTAAAAGTTTAAAATGGCCGCCATTTTGAAAATATACATTGGAAAAAAATAATATTTTTTCTGGAAATCAGGATCGGTTTGATTAAGGTACATGCCAAATATAAACTCAATACAACAACCTGTTACGGAAATAAAAATTCTTGAGTGTAAAAAACAAAATGGCGGCTAGCGGCTTAACAAAGCATTTCCGGACATATGTTTATATGATTTTTCTGTTTGTTTTGGCATGCTTAATAGCCTGGAAAAGTTTGTAAAGGTGGAAGCTGGACACCCTGTATATCCATTCAGGGGCGGATCCAGGAAATAGTTTTTGGGGGGGGGGGGCTCAGTTCACAAACATGAAACTTTTGTAGAGGATCCCCAAAGCACAATAATTAGGCGCAAAATATCTCAATCTTTCTGCAGCAATTTACAATTTTCGCGGACTATTTGGATGAGGTTTTCCGTGTATGTTTGAAAATGAGTAAAAATCCCTTTTATTCCAAATCATATAAATAATGTGAATAGTATAGTTCTTGTACTGTTCAATATGTACACTATGTATAAATTATTTATTTTTCTAAGCTTGCTTGAATTTTACTCTCTATTTTACTACTTATATTTAAACTATTCATTCACTATTTATAAATTTAATTTATCGAACACAATTATAGACCTCACTCAACTAACATAAAAAACCAACACTCAACTAAAAAAATAAGTGTCTGTTTTCAAGAACTTTTAAACAGTGTATAAGATATTTTATCTTAAATTGCCTAAGTTCTTGAGTTGATGTGGTCTCTCCAATGCTCATCGCCGCAGGTGCGGCATCTTCGGGCATATTTGACTTAAATTACATTAATAATAGTCTACTAACACATTATATACACAAAATTTACAGAGTTCTTCGTATCTATTTAAGAGCTCACTACACTCGCAGAGGCTGCGCGGCGCGTGCTACAACGAGCGCAGTGGTGACGTTGCATGCCGTGCAGCTTGCGAGTGTAGTGAGCTCTTAAATAGATACGAAGAACTCTGTAAGTTTTGTGTATATAGTGTGTTAGTACTGTATTATTAATGTAATTTAAGTCAAATCTGCCCGAAGATGCCGCACCTGCGGTGAAATGGGCATGAGAGAGACAACATCAACTCAAGAACTCTAGGTAAATATCTTACAACAAATTAAATGTAATTGTAATTTATTGATAGGTACAGTATACGTAAATATTAGGCCTATTGTGATTATATTAGGATAAATGGTTAGAAAAATAAGCGGATATGAAATTTAGTGAAGAAAATCTTGTTTAGTGGGAAATCGTTTTTATGTTTATATAGGCCTTTTGCTATTTTAAAAAGACGAAATTTTATTCTATATATCACCCACTACTATTTCTAAGAGGTTCTGGATTTGGACTGAGTTAAATTCTAAATTTCTTGATCTTAGCGTAAATAAAAACTTCATTTTGATTGAATGTTGTTCCTGGATCAAGATATAGACTTATTTAAAGGCTAAAGTACCTGTTTGTCCGCCAACTGATCCTGTTGAAACCCTGTGTGGTTACGCGTTTCGGCGATTATGCGCCATCTTCAGACTTGTATAAGAACTTGCTTCCCTCACTAGGTGCGTCATAGTTTATTAAAAATACACAAAAAACGAACACATTTTACACTGAATTTAACACGGTATGCATACCGTGTTAAATTCAGTGTCAAATGTGTTCGTTTTTGTGTTTTGTGTTATTTTTAATAAACTATGACGCACCTAGTGAGGGAAGCAAGTTCTTATACAAGTCTGAAGATGGCGCATTATCGCCGAAACGCGTAACCACACAGGGTTTCAACAGGATCAGTTGGCGGACAAACAGGTACTTTAGCCTTTAAATAAGTAAATAAAAACGTAAGATGATTATGGTGTTGGCGCTAAAGATTTAACTGTGATGCATCGTCTGCCTTGGTAGTGTAAAAGCAGAACCACAAGAAATAATTTCACTGTTACACTGGTTGACTTATCATAGTACTTAATTCTCGTCTTTTTCAACGAGATTCCCCAGTGGTAGATAGACCAAAATTACTAATATTTTCGCTGTTGCTGACTTCTATTTCTTAAACAGTTGTCGGGTGTTGCATCCGAGTAATGTGTTTGGGCCTATATGCTTTGTAAAACAAAGTATGTGGCTATTATATGTATCTTTTCCGAACAAGCCGTGCAGATCATCCGTTCATTTAAAAACATCCTATGTTTTAGGCCTACTGATATCATTTTAATAGTTGTAAAAAATCATTATGGTGGCGATACCCAAATATAGTATGATAAGAGATAACTATAGGCCTATCGTCTGTCTGTTGGGCAGTAGGCCTACAGAGTACGGAGGGCCTGAAACGGTACAGGGTGCCAGTAGAGCGAATGATTCGTGCGAGCCGTGACATTGCTGAGCGCACACAGCCGTCGTCTGCTAGCCGGCCGAGCGCTGTGTCCGGCCAGGCAACAAATTAGTGCTAATTAAAAAATTCGTTTTTACAGTACCACAAATAACAACTAATATGTTTTAAATTGGCGGATTTTCTCATGGCGTTAGCAACGCCCGCGCCCTAGAGGAGGAATATAAAAGAAGCTTTCTCCACTCTGCAATCTCGCACCTTTACTCAGGCATCAACGCGGCCCATTTCTTCGACGATGTCGCGATGACGGTAAATAAAATGGTACCGTAGTACATATCCAAATAACAGATAAATGAGACTATTTTATCTGTGAGCAGTGAATATGTATAGAATTAGATAGGTAAAATAAAATGAGTTATAATTAAATACAGTACGTCTATCTAACTTTCTCACAAGCAATCAACTTGGTTTTATTCCTTTTTATATAGGGCATTTTTTGTCTGTCTGGAGGGGGCCGTGCCCCCGTGCCCCCCCCCCCCCCGTTGGATTCGCCATTAATCCGAAGCCCTCAAAGTTTGTGGGCATCCCAAGGATCTAACATCTAAACTCTTGAACCAAAGCCCAGTACACAAATATATTTTTCCCCCACCTACACGAATAACATTTAAGCCTAATTGGCCTACCGTATATAATTTAACTTTACCTTCATATGATCCCTTGCTCCGTCAAGCTGGATCAGTCACATCAACATAAAAAACACAAGGTAGGCTATATCATTTTTAAAGAACACGAAAAAACAAAATAGGATTTAAGCCTAGTCAAAAGTTTAACACTTATGTTTTGGGCTTCTTAGGTTAATAGACTACCCAAGTGAAATGTAAACAAACACCAACACTCTGCTCACTGCTGACGGAATGGTCAGCAGTGAGCAGCAGCTACAGCTGCTATTAGTAAACAAAGAGTAACGAAACAAATACAAGTAACAGCTGACTGTGGCTCATGTTCTTTTTAATCTCTCTTTTAAGTTATTCTTATGTAACTAACTTTAGCCCCTAGGTACAAAAAAAGTTGATTTTTCCCTAGGTAGAAAAATTAAGTATTCAAGTCACATGGGATAAAAACTAGTACTTTAGTACTCTATTCCAAGAAGTAAAATACTACGGCTTTAGATAGTAGACTAGGTGGAGGAAAAATGATGTGTGCATCAAGGGACTAAAGTACTTTTCTCCCTCAGGGAAATTGTACTATAGTCCCTAGAAGCTCAAATAACTATTACAATTAATTGATCACTGTAGGTACTGAAACAATAAATTAAAACAATTCATGAAATGAAGTACGTAATCTGCTTTTATTAGCCTTCAGTTTGGAAAAAATCTTTTGCATAAAATAAGTGGTTGGCTTCATTTAAAGTAAAACATAAGAAGTAGGCTATATTCAGAAAGAAGTAAAAATAAAGGAGGAGAAGAAAAAAAGACGAAACAATAAATGAGTTTAAAATAAAGAAAAATACTGGATGAAGATAAATAAAGAAATAAACGTATTTAATAATTTTAAAAATTGTAAATAAGTGTGAAACATTTTAAAAATTTTTTTGTAAATTCCAATGCATTGTTAAACTTTGTTAGAGGAATAAAATTATGGTACAGTACATATAGTTGAATTTTTACTCTATGGAACATAGAGTATAAAATTCTATACGATCGAGTTTAAATTTCACTTAGGCGAATTTTAGACCCCCAAAAGGTTTTTTATTACTAATTTGATTTCAATGAAATTCTCAGGTTAGATTTTAAGTATTTTAAAATAGGTAATAAACTATAATGGAGCAATTATTTTCAAGTATTAAAAAAGCTTATTTTCCGGAATTTTTGACAGAACTTTAGTTGTTTAGGCTACATGATTTGACTAATGTGGTTGCTATGATCAGTTTATATTCCCCCATCGCAGCTGAGAGCTGAGTTGTCGCTGTGTATGCTGAAAACAACATAACCTTTTCTTGTTTATATCTGCTCGCCGTTATGTTACGTTTTAAAATAAAATTGAATTGATATTTTGACAGACCTATTTGTTAAATTAAATAGATCAACACTGATGTTTACTTGTTGAAGTTATAAATTATACCAAAAGATAGGCATGTTAATGTGGAATGAATAATTGTTGTCCTACGGAATTATGTGATTAACTAATTTATGGGATACAACTAAAATCTATTTGGGAGAAAGATTTAAATTGAACAACTAATTAGAATGTGTTGTGCCATGGTAGCCTATGTCTCAGGTAACAAAATATGCATTAAGTGTTAAGTAAGCGTAATTCTACAATACTTACATTACTTGATTTTTATTAATTTGCAATCATGGATTTTAAATTGTATTGTTTTTTCGCTCTACAATCTATTCACCTTTAATATTGTAAGCATAATTATTATTACTTGCTTGTTTTGAGGTCTTAGCTAAAATCATTCTTTGTATGTATTTATTTGTAGGCTAGGCCTAGGATGTACGCCGGTTGACTTTGGACGGTTAGATGACGTTCCACTCTTCACATTCGAGGAGATGGAAACCTCCGTTCTCTCCCTAAAGAGCAACAAGGCTCCTGACCCGGACGGGATTCCCAGCGAGGCTTTAAAGAAAGTATTTTCAATTAATGCTGATTTGTTGTTGAGAATGTACAACGCCTGTTTGGTAGAAGGGGTGTTTCCGGCTCCCTATGGAAAACCGCAAGACTTGTACTGATCAGCAAAGGCAAAGGTGATCCCGAGCTGTCGTCGTCCCACAGGCCTTTCTACACGTTGGACACGGCTGGGAAGCTGCTCGAGAAGCTGATCCCTTCCCGCCTGACCTCTGCTGTGGAAGCTGCCGGGGACTCATGCCCCCGTCAGTATGGCTTCAGAAAGGGACGGTCAACGATTGACGCTATCACCGGAGTCCATGGAGAGCTGTGAAGAGAGCCGAGAGCCACAACCATTTCCCTCGCTGAGTAGTGCTTCTTGTTACGCTTATGTCAAGAATGCCTTTAACTCGGTGAGGTGGGTCGATATGTTGGATGCGCTTCGCAACACCTTTCGCGTTCCTGTATATCTGTTGCGACTCATCGAGGATTATCTCCGCTCTCAAAGCCTTATTTACGACACAAGGGACAGAACGTGGACGATGGAAAGTTACTTCTGGTGCCGCGCAAGATTCAATACTCGGCCAGGATCTCTGGAACGTTGTCTATGACAGCCTCCTGAGGTCGGAGATGCCTGAGGAAACCACTTTGGTTGGGTACGCCGATGATGTCGCAGCTCATAGGTGTGGGCAGACGCTCTCGATAAAGAGTAGTACAGGTTGCGACTCGCCCGAATTCAACGTCGAGCGGCGCTCGGGGTGTGTTCCGCCTACCGGACAGTGTCCGAGCCTGCCGTCCTGGTGGTCGCCGGAGTTATCCCTGTCAAGCTCTTGACAGGAGAGAGGAAGGCAATTTATCAGAGACAAGGCAAGATTGGCAAGGACAGAAGAGCGCTCCCAAACCTTCCCGCAGTGACAACACAGCTGGGAGCACGACACCCGAGGACGATGGACTGCGCGACTTATCAAGCACGTCCAACCATGGGTGGAACGGCGGCCAATTCTTGACAATTCACGGCTATTTTCGGTCGTACGTGAACCGGATGGTCAAGACCGGTTCACTGGACTGCAGTTATTGCCCAGGCGTTCCCGACGATGCGGAACACACATTCTTTCACTGCCCCCGTTGGGAAGGGCCCCGCCTGGAGGCCACACAAATTTTTGGTGAATTTTCGGTGGTCTCGGTCTGCCAAAAGATCTTGGAGGATGAGGGCAACTGGGATTGTTTATCACAGTTCGTCCGGGGCATCCTCATGGAAAAGAAACCCGATCTGGACCGCGAAGTGGCCCAGATCCCTTGATCGAGTGGCTGGATAAGGAGTGAGCCCCACCGGCGTTAGCCAAATTTAGGCCTAGCCTGACGTAATGTGATAAACAATTCCAGTAGAATCCTAAAGAGTAGAGGAGGTTTTTTAGTGGGTAAACCCGTTTTTTAGGGGAGCCCCACACTACAGGCTTGCCACCTGTGTGCGTAATGCATTTTTCTCACCTCTCCCTAAAAAAAAGAATTATAAAAAGCGTCACCTAATAACTTAAAAAGTTAGTAAAAATTCTCGCACGGGACGGGCATCGTATCGTATTCCTAGTACAAAGTTATATTAATTGACAAGACTTTTTTGGAATTGAAATGGTGCATATATGGATTGCCTAGAACAGAATTATATCTATTTGTTATGACTAAACTAATCGCTTTAAAACTATCAAAAAAACTATATTTTTTTATAGCTTTGTTGAGCGTTTAACGCTAATTTTATACAACAAAATAATTTTATCTGGACAAAAAAAGGGTTAAAAGGGGATACTTTGCATGTTTGAGGGTTAGGGACTGCAAACATATAACAGATTTTTTTCTGGAAGGATGAAATGTGAAATATTAAACTAACCTGCAATTCAATTTATTTTTATCAGCAGTTTTTTTTGCATGTTACAATAATGGGAGTTTCGTGCATAGTATACACAAATTTATTTTTGCCAAGGAAAGTGAGATAAGTTAACAGTAACGCCAGTAACTACCGGAGTACCTATATGGGGGCCCGAGCTCTTGCTGGATAAACTTAAATAATAATTAGGGTTACTCGCCGCACCATGTCAGCTGGCATCGTTATTATTGGTGCGTCTGGTTAGTTTACATTATTTTATTTCAGCTGAAATTTCCCATAGGGAAATTCGCTAAAAGTGCCAAAACTTCAATATTTTTTGTAAGTATCTCGGAGAGCACAAGCAATATTTTGGGGACAAACTTCAATTCGGATTCAGAACTCAAAAACACATATATTATACAGCAGAGAAATTCAGTACTATAAACTATAATTTTTTCACAGGTTATTTTACCTATTGTACGGTTTTACTATAAATATAAACAAAACATCAAAACTTATATAAACAAATTGATATAAACAAAAGCTTTATTAAACTATTGTGCGCTTTCCCAATCCCATAGTTCATTATACTTACTGTGGTTCATCTTCATCTTATGACTCTGAGGGTGAAGAAACACCATTAATAAATACTTTAATAAATAAAATATAAACAATTGGGTACAATAAAAGCAGTTCACATTAAACTTTCGTTTCATTTTCAAATAGATAGTTCATGAATGCTTTGCTATAGTATACTTGAAAATCTAGAAAAAGTAAGGTTAGCAAAGTAAGGCTGAACCATTAAACCCAAGGAGGTTATATTCTAATACTGGAGGTAACACTGATAGGTTAATTTTGGCGAAAAAGCGCGCCGGTGATTTTGTTTGGTTGGCAATCCTGAAGTACCGTTTTGTCGTTCTTTGAACGGTAGCTAAAAGATATTCGAATCAACGAAATGGTTCGAATCTTCTGGGAACGATGAACGATGAATTGATACGGTACGGCTAACCAATAATTAGGAATCTAGACTCTGGAATAATAATAAAGTGTGTCTTTAATTCTAACTTACATGAATTTAAACAATTTTATTCGTTAGGTATTTTACAGAATAAGACATATTGATTTAATTTGTAGATGTGAATATTTGTTGTTTTATAAATAGTTCAAGAAATATATTTAGAACTCATATCTTATACCTTATCTTATACATTAACTTGTAAAATTCCGTACTATTTCAGTACTCACAAAGGTATACCACGAAAAAAATTTAACTTATTCTCTTGTCTAGCATATTATACAAATTTTAATCCGGTACAAAATCATCAAGTAAATTAACTAATTAAAAAAAAAAAAAAAAAACATGCTTCCATAACTTGAATTGATTACCAAATTTCCAAAATAAATTTTTATATATAATTTATTTTCTTTTTTTGTTTGTTTTCCCCTTTTAATGCATATTAATTTGCTTACCAATAATTGCCCATTAAAACCGATTCACCAGGCAATTGATTCACAATTCATTTGACTCCCTTAGCTGACTCGTTCATTTCGGCAAACAGTTCAAATTGGTACTTCAGGATTGCCAACCAAACAAAATCAGCGGCTCGCTTTTTTTAGCATTGTGTGTTACCTCCAGTATTATAATATAACCTCCTTGATTAAACCAAGAGTAGTGGTAGAAGAAAAAAAACAGGCGTGCTGTGCTGTGACAGCTGTGAGCTGTATTGCCGAAAAATAAACAAAAACAAAGAAAATGAAGAGGTTAAAGTTGTAAGTAAAATGAGTAAGAAGAAAATGTGATAACGTTGTTATTAATTTTGTAAATATCATCTTGATGAAAAATTAAGGTAAGTTAAGTCTCAAGTATTTTAAACTGTAGATTAATAACTGTTTTGCTGTATTAAGTTAACAGTTTTTTCGGGGGTAAAAATTGAGAGTGTTTGAAGGTTTTAATGCAGTCATCTTTAAGATCTAAATTTAAACATAATGTCATTGTCATTTAATGTTAAGTTACTTTCACACATGCTTCAACTTAAAATTATTTTTAAATTTCCTATTATTCTATAGTTTTTTAGCTTGGAATTTTATTTTTATGACTATTAGAAGGGAAAATGCAATTCAGGTCTGAGTTTTAGGCCCAAGGCCCTTGGGAAGTTTTTAGTTTTCCTCCCTTAAATAGTGTTTTAAAACTTGTTGAGTGGCAAGGCAATTTTAATTATTCTAAATGCTGAATGATGAGAAAATCTGCTGGGAGCGCCACTAACACTGCATAACAAATTAACAGCTGATCTATTACACATAAGTTAACTAAAATTGTGGGTTAGCTAACTTACATGTTGATTCTTTTTCCTCGGTCTAAATATATTTTACTGCCACTATAGGCCCAAGTTATAGATTATGCCTAATACTAACGTACCCAACCCAATAGCTTATGATACAACATCGATCATTAAAATGGTAAATTAACACGTTAGCGGCATCGTGGGAGTCATCGCTTCCAAGCTGAAGTGCATTAAGTTTTACTATGTTATTTATTTTAAGCTAAGATCTGAGCGTGAAATCTGAAATCTTGTGTAGCACAGCTCAATAGTAGGCCTAGGCCTATATTGTAACACACTAACTAACTAAAATACTACCTACGGTTCTGTATATTTTTGAATTCTGGGCTCCTGGAGTGCTGTCTAGGTTAAGGTACATTCACACTTAGCCAGTTACTCGCTGCTAGTTGTTATTTGTTTTCAAAATTAATTTTTGGATTGACTAGCAACTAACTAGCCAACACAAGCTAGCTTCCACTAGCTCGTGTGATAATATTTGAATCGGTGTATACAAAAAGGTTCTAAGTCAAAAGTATACAACTTTCGGGAAATTAAAAAAAACTGCATAAGTACACAAAAAATAAATATAAAAATTCACCAAAAAGTTTTATTGCAATTTTATATTATATGAATTATATCCCATAGTTACTATTGTAAAAACTTGCTGTATATACAAATTATATATGATTATATATAGCAGACTTAGAACGTTTTTGTCTATAAATCGGGTGTAAAAATCTGGTTTCTTAAAAAAACCAAATTTTTTTCTGTTTTTATACAAGAAATTTAATGAATAACTTGATACTGAACAATATTGCATGAGTTATATATAGTTTTAACATTTTAAAACCAAACATAGTCTAAAATTCTAATCAATTTCGTGTTCAAATTTCGCCACGTAGAACGTAACCTATAGGCCAGTCCTAAATTTCATTAAAAAATTCCTGGTATTCCAAAGGAATGTATTGTTAAAGCTTCCTGCTGTCCTCGAGTTTTTTTTTCTTTTTTATAGGAATATTTCTAAGTTCATAACAGTCATTTTCAGGAAACTGGATATCTTGATCCGTATTGTGGGACAGTTTATAGCAATGTACAATGCGATTATCAATTACATGACTGGCCACAACAATGCCTTAAGCATTTCCATAGGTAATATGCATGATGGAGCTTATTCCAAAATTTATTTTATCTTTTGCTTGAATGGCTCTCCCTTTTGTTTCCTCCGAAACACAACTTTTTTTGTAAAGCTTCGGCCACCAATTTTGAAAATCTTTAATTTCAGCAGTATCAACCTCAGCAACTTAGACCCATTTGCACAAATAAATTGTAAACCAGATTAAATTTAATCTACTTTAAAACAGTTCAAAACAGCTGAAGGTGTAAGTTTAAACTATGCACGTGCAACTGAATTTTAGGTTAAATTTAGGTTTTAACTGAAAATCAGGTTTAAACTAAAACGGTGCAAATGGCCCTTCAGGTAAACTAGCAAAATTAACTTAAACCTCACTTCACACCAACCAAGAAACATGAAACAAATAAAAACAACTGAAACTGACAATCATAACACCAACATCCCAACAAACAGCTGACAGAAAAAAGAGCAGGACAGCCAACAATGTAAACATAAATGTTCTAAGTCGTTGACTTAGAATCTTTTAGTTTGCATTCATCTTCCATGGATACCACTAACAATGCATTGGAGAGGTCTGACATAGAATGTTTTTGCATAAACTTGTGTATCTACCTTCAAATAACAAGATTCAATCTTCAACTGAAAATCGCGAAATGTTTGACTTAGAACCTTTTTGTATACACCGATTCATTTGTAATGTGTATGAATCAGCTCTAATGTTAATTAGGCCTATATTATTGTTTTGTTTTGTTTTTTAACCTTAAAAAGGAATGAAAATATTTTAAAATGTCCTCCAGAGGTAGTTTGAAAAAAAGAATGAATACAACCTTAGGAAATGTGATTTCCGAATTGTATGAGAAATAGATTAGTGTTGGAGACAGGGGATATGGTGAGTGAGACTCTGGATTGGTCGAAGATAAGTGCTTGGAGCTTCATCTACGCTATTTGATGAGCTGAGAGTGGAAGATCCTTATTTAATTTCAGAGGTTGATGCAAATGCCTTACCAAAGTTTGATGAACTCTTAGATATTATAGCACTTTTAACAAAAAAAATCAGATACAAGACTAAGAAAAGTAATCATCCGGAAAACAAAACTGGAAATTACTAGTGTGGTAAAATTAGCCGGGAAAAATGAAATACTTTTTGGACAGCCAATTTCTTTTGAAATGTGTTCTATGGCACCCTCTGACCTTCCTCCGAAAAGTCCCCTAAAATCCAATATGTGGATAATACCCAAAAATGAGGGGTTGGCCCATAAGGAGTTACAATAAAGTTTTATATTAAGCATACTAAATTTAAATACATTCCAGAAGGTTTATATACAAAAAATTAAAGAAGGAGAATGTGGTGAGTGAGACTCTGGATTGGTTGAAGAGAAGAATTTGGAGATTCATGTACGCTATTTGATGAACTGACAGTGGAAGATCCTGATTCACTTTTAGAGGGTGATGCGAATGCCTTTACAAATATTTGATAAACTTTAGATCTTTAACACCCATAAAGAAATCAAACACAATAAGACAAAGAAAGGCAATCACCCCAAAAACAAAACTGGTTATTACACTTCGATTCATATAACCACGGGTGAAAGTTTTGATCCAGTTGTTGATTTTGTTATATAGAGTACCGCCAAGTACAAATTTGACCTATTGACTAGATGTGCTTTCAGCCATAAACGATGTGGTTTTGTAGAGAATAATAACTAAGTGTGACTGTAGGGTACCGTACCTAAAATTTATTAAATTAAATTAATAGAAATGATTAAGATTAACTGTATTTAGATTATCTAATGCAACATTATTAAGTTATTACCGAATAACTAATTATTTACGGACGGACGCAAATAAAGATTTCAGAATATTTTACCGTGTCAATCAGTTTGATTTTGCTCTCGGTGTGTGAAGACTTCCTGTAGTAGATTGTAGCATAATTCCCCGCAGAGACAGAAGAAACTTGTTACTAATGTATGTGCGTGGAAATACACAGTGTGTTTGTACTCATTAAGGGTGCGCTCTAACTTGGCGTCTAAATCGTCGAGCGAGACTGTTAACTGCCGCTATACGCGGAAACTCACATTTTGGAAAATATATGACGGGTGATTTTAAATTTTGTTACTTTAATGCTTTTTTTGGTTTCAGTGCAAAATCGATCGGTGGTCTAATAACAATGTTTTTGAAATGGCTGACCTTTCGCATCTCCCTTCTTGCATTGTTATCTATAAACTTTTTACCAATCTTATTGCAGACTCTTGTTCTTAAGATTATATTGTACTCGTGTATCGTCTTATTTTTTCTTAAAAAATGTTTTTAATACGTAAAAACTTGATACAAAAACGCTTATTTCAACATTATTAGCAAGCACCTTGCTTAGTAATTTAAATTAATATCGAAATTTTAAGACGATAGCGGAGTACAAAATTATATTACGAAAAGAATGACACCAAAATATTTTAAATCGGTTTACAATTGGGGCGACAAACACGGAGATTCTAAACCCTTGCATCCGCGCGTGGCATATGGGTAGAGTGCACTTTTAATTAATTACTTGTATTTCCTTCTCTTGATCAAATGTAGTGTGTTTTCAAAACTGTTAAGTTACAGAGGCATATTTAAGAAAAATGACCATTCACAAGTTAAATATTTTTAAATATATACATAATAATATTTGTGCAGTATTTATAAGTGTCACAGGCTCTAAAAAAGTCATAAAGGTAAAGATTACGAGTTATTTATTAATGCCTTCCCAAATAATTTTTTATATTCACAAAAAATTTGCGTTTTTAAAAATATTTTCAACGTTTTCTTTATTTGAGGTGCAACGATAGAGTCTAGACGTAGTAGCGTCTACAACTGCCTCGAAGGAAATCGATCAAGAGTGATCAGACGCTCCTAGAGAAATACTTTAAATCTATGAAGCCCAGTAAGAGCAGTAGAAGGCCTACCATGCGATTATAGCTCAGCCTAGTGGGTAGATAGCTCAGTGTCAGACGCATGTGACACTCCTAATTAAATTAACGTTTAAGCCTATCGTAAAAAATTTAAACTGTGAGAAATTGAAATAGAATTGTAGCATTATAACATTAAAGCACAAGTAATACTGTGTAGGGTTGGAAGTGGGTATGCTCTTCAAGCGTATTCACATGTGCCAAGCCAGAACGTCCACGAAGCACTGCCTTCCTACTCTCTCACTTAAAAGGCAAAATTGTGCGCGTCCAACCTGGGTACTTCCTGAATCAACTCTTCCAGGCTCTTCAAGCCTTTTTTTTCTTTTTTTTTTTTTTTTTTTTTTCCTCTGCAGAGTCAGGGTGCTAGTCTGGCAGGCTTCTATCCTATATCTTTTACTTCCGCTATTTTCATACTACTCTCTCTATCGAGTCCCCTGACTCAAAAATCTGCTTCAACTATCCTTTACTGGTCTTTATTTTCATTTCCCTTCAAACTCATTCCCAAGCCAAGGTGGAACATCATACGCCGAGGGCTGCGTGGTCAAGGGGGAGCTTGACCCTAGTATGCGGACTCTGGACACCAGGCGACCTCCAGTTTCAACCAGTCTTGTCCAAGCATGCGGGGCTCTGCTTGGATCGACCTTCTTTCCCTTGCTACTCATGGGACTACTATGGTCACCAACCAAAAAGGCCCCAACCAACTTTCAGAGGCTTCACAGCCTCAAACATCTAGTTCTTTGGAACGTAAGGAGCTTATCTCAGAGACTGAAGCGACCCCCCAGGTCGAGTCTCAGATGGGTGACTTGCAAACAAACTCAGAAGAGGAACACCTCTTAGACCACGACTCTGCAAATGTCAAGGAAATTGAGGAAAAGGCTAAGCAGCTAAAATTAGCAGGAAAGCCACACCTCAATTTAGCACAAAGAAAGAGGTTCAAGGTTCAAGAACCACGGACACTCTGAAGAAGAGGCATACGTCCTCTAAATCCAACCAATGCCGAAGGGATCAGGAAGGGACTTTGATAATAGGTAGAAAAGACCTAGATCAGAAAACACCATTCCTGAAGAGGCCTATGGGAGCAAAAGAACCAAGGTAGGAGAGAACTCAAAGGCGGACTCCTCTTCACGGAGAGACCAAGTCCAACCTAAAAAACTATCCTACAAGTAAGTGACCAAAGGAGTAAGAATGGGAATTCTACACCCTAACTTCCCAGAGGTACTACTCACCTATGAGCAACAAGAGGCTAAACAGGAAACCATCCTGAAGCTGATACTGTACTCAGTAAGGGACGTTGTTCGCCCTGGCTTTCACAGTATCCACAATAGACAGGGACATATGGTCCTAGTTTGCAGTGACGAAGAGACTACCAGTTGGCTCAAGTCAAAGGAACAACAACTGGGCTGATGGGAAGGAGCGGCTCTAAAGGAAGTGGCGGAGGGAGAAATTCCGTAAACCAAAGTCCTAATGGATTTCTTTCCAATCAGCAGCCAACACTCAACAGAAGAGATCCGGACACTTATGGCTGGACTGTCCGGCCATCTCCCAGAGAAGGTCGAAATTCCTAGGAAAGGCCACATTAAAGCCAGCTGAAATAAGGGAGATGGGCATCAACCAGCAGTTAGGCTTGCGAAGAGCCTTCATCCAATAAATTGATAAACAATAGGGGTGCTACAATAGGCCTTTTAGGCCGAGTTAGAGAAAGGTATCAGTACCTGGCCCCGCCAAAGGAAAAAAAAAAAAATACTGTGTACCAAATAAAAATGAAAATACATTTTTTTGTATTCGTCACAAAGAAGCCACGCTGTCCCACGTCAGATCCCACCACGCTCATTTTGGGTGGTCATGGGACGGACTAAAATCAATAAATCCAATTAATAGCATTATGATAATAAATATTTTCCCACATATTGTCTTTAATTAAAACAGTTTTTAATATATTCTTATACTTTAAATAGTAGGCATACTTAATTTACTTATCAAATTTTCATAAACCATATGTTTAATACAAAATGTGTTTACATTCGCTTCTTCTACTAGCAACTAGCGTAATGTGAATGTAAAATTACTTTACCAGCAGGTACTAGCAGGATTTTTGGATTGTTTTTCAATACAGCTGTCACTAGCAGCTAGTAACTAGCCAAGTGTGAATGTACCTTTAGGAGTAGCACTTTCAATAACTCAGGATGCCTTGGGGTAGGCTTAGTATAAATATAAAATAGGCCTACTAGGAACTTCCAATATTTCTAGTTTGTCGAAGTGTTTTTTGAACTATAGTGTGTTTTTTTTATTCTTAAAAAACATATTTTCTTTGGTGAGGTGATAATTATCTGAAGTTGCTGTTTGAGGTTTTTGGGCATCACTCACCTTAATGAATTGTGGAGACGGTAGTCCTTGTCAATAGATAAAAATACAAAAACACACGAAAAACACACAAAATTACATAAGACTGCCCGTTCCCCGAATCCACCGGAATGTTTTTTTCTAGTTTTTCGTGTGTTTTTATCTATTGACAAGGACTACCGTCTCCACAACTCATTAACCCTTTCCGCTCATGTGTCGCAAGTACTTGCGACATCCAATTTATACGCTTCCTCTCGAATGTCGCTATCATTGCGACATTATTTGGATCGGCTCGCTTTTCCGTATTTACATTTAATATAGTATGTGTGTGTGTTTGTATTATGTTTTGTATTCAAGATCAATGTTCCCTTCGTTTATTTTAGCAGTCTTTGGTCCGAATACATATAAATTTTGATTATTTAGTCAGCTGTGAAATTGGCTCTGTTTTGTTGTGCTGTTTAGCGAGTGATCGTCTGCGGGCGGCGTTTAGTGCGTGTTTTTTATGTTATTTCAACTAGTGAAATTATGTGAAAATTAATATTTTACAAGTTTAGTTTTCATTGTTTTTTTTTTTAATTTTGGTTTGTTGTACTATCATTTATAATATGTCAGAGTACATTACTACGTTTATAAAATACAAATGGACGTAGATGACGAACAAGGCCTAGGCCTGTCGGACTCCATTGTAGAGAATTTGTTTGAGGGAGGTTTGACACACATTGAAGGACTACAAACTTTTTTAGGTAGGCCTAATAAAACTTATGTTTTTGAATGAGTGATGATGATTTATGTTGGGCATAATCCATCTTAGTGGAAATCTCAGAATAAAAGCTGTGTGTTGTAACGCTAAGTAATTCGTGTTTCAATTATTCTTCTTATTTTTTTAATATATAATAGGCCTAATAATGAGTTGATAAAGTAATTTTCTATAAGAACATATTTCTGTGTTTTCCAAATGCCATTCTACTAAGTTAATTTACTGAAAATAAAATTTAGAGACATAAAATACAGGGTTGGATCAAGTAAAATAATTGTCATAGAAACGAAAAAACTAGTAAAAATCTAAAAATTTTCGGGTCCTCAGTTAGAATTTTTATACATTACAATACCCAAAAATAAAATAAAAATTTTTTTTGTAAATTATTTTTAATGAATTTTGTGTGAAATTTTATGCAGAATCACAATCAATAGCCAAAAAAAATTGTTAAAAAATCATTTATGGCCAAAATTTAACAAAAATAGAGGAAACTCAATTTTCCATTAAAATGCATGCGAGTAAATGGGGAAAACAGGTCCAAATTAATTTGAGTGGAAAGGGTTAAGGTGAGTGACGCCCAAAAACCTAACAGCAATTTCAGATAATTTTTTTCTCTTTTTTGTGAAGCCACAAAAAATCTCTCAAAGAGCAGAAGTGCAGAGTACGGTACCGGATGAAGCAAGCAGTGTTAAATACCTTTCAAATGTTTCAGAGTTCCAAATGTTTTGAGACTTCTCAGGACAATGGTACCGCTCCCCATGTGTGATCTTCTCCAACTGCCTGCCCCAACTTACTCTTGTCCAACACTCCTCCCTCGCCCCCCCCCCCCCCCACGCCCCAGAAAATTGCCGATTGTTCCTGATGAGGCTTTTAACCACCAATCTGCAAGTTTGGTACCCTATTAAATTTTTATTGCGCACTGCTTTTGATGAGTTTGGATACAGAAATAGGTAGAGCCTACTTTACTTTGTTTTGTCCAAGTTAAACTTTAATCTGTTTTCTTAAAAAAAAAAAAAAAAAACGTGCCAGTTAGTTAATTTTGAGAAATGATTGTTACTCTAGAGTAGGCCTATTACCATCTCTGTATTAGGTGATCGTCGGCAAAAGTGAAAATGTTTTCTTCTTATTTTTTCGCTTTTGAATCGTTGATGTATGCAATGAACAGGATCAGCCCAAGAATCAACTACCGTACCTGCAAAGATTTGTTTTGTTTAGATCAGACCATGTCGATTTTGAGTGTTGTTTCATGAGAAATTTCTGTGACCTTAAAGTATTCTGTTCCGCTGATCCCCATTATGACTTGAACCAATTTATTATGAGTACACTGACTCGCAAACGACTCAGTTTCCTCAGCAATATGACTGCATCAAGACCATTGGAAGATTTAGCGTTTTCTTTGCTCTTTAAGGGTATGAATAAGTTTAATGTTTTATAAATATTTTAATAGTATGTTTTAGTAGGCACATAGTCCATAAACTATTGTAAGTACAATAGCCAACCACAATTTATATTGAAGACTAAATTATTTAGGAAAATATAATAAAAAAGGATTTCAGTATTTTTCTTTATTAATATTTAAAAGTCATTATTAAGATTAAAGTTATATTTTTACTACTTTTTAGATTCAAATAAGAAAATCACATAAAAATTAAAGCATTAATATACTTAAAAATGAATTGAAACTAAAAACCAATTCAAATAATTAATAGGTATTTAATAATATTTAAATTAATCTAAATAATCAAAGTTGTAATTAAATGTTAAGTTAAGTCTCAAATGTTAAGTTGAAATTATTAAAAAATACTGTTTCCAAGTATTTTACACTAATTGTGTTTTTATAAAATACTGCTAATGTTTCTCATAAAAGCAAGGATGTTGTTGATGTAGGTAGATATTTTTTACAAAATTTTAAAAGAGGCCAATTCTACAGCCTACAAATAGATAGAAATACAAATAGAACCGAAATGAGGCCGGCACTAAAGATGAACTTGGAAGGTTGCAGCCTTTGGTCAATAAAAGTAGCTATTAGGTCACGTTAAAGGCAGTTGTGTACCCTAAAAGCTCCTAACCAGAAGTTGACCAAAAGATAAGGTTACATAAACAAAAATTTTTACTGCAGCTATTTCTTATGTTAGTGTAAGTATTTTTATCCTTCCTTAGACCAATGTCTGCATTGAATTTGTTCTAGGAATTTTCACCAATGGAGAGTCTGCCTGATGATGTTGTGACAAAGATCGCAGCATATTTAAAGACTAAAGACCTACTAGCTTGTTCAGCTGTCTGCAAGAAATGGCGAGAAAAGTTCAATACAGACAGTGTTTGGGCTCCTCGCCTTGTTCTGTCAGAAGAGTATTACAACATCCAAGGAAAGTACAAGGACATGATCCTGTGTCCCCCACAGTTCACCTCTTTACAGCCCTTATGCGCAGGAAGGGAATACTATATCAGAGATCAATGTTTGCGTTTCAATATGAGGGCTGGTCTTTTTACAGCTGAATCTTTTGTTCCAAAGGCTGACGGTAAAGTAAATCAAATTGTCAATCATCTTGATAAGGATGGACACTATTGGCTGTTTTTGGCATTTGCTCACATAGTTGAGGTTTGGAACATAACGAATAAACCCTACTTCCAAACTTGTGCTGTTAAAAAACTGCCATTAAACATGGATAGCTTGTACATTTTGGACACTAAAGTGCTTTTGGTGAATAACACCTTTGTTCAGATCTTTTCTTTTGAGAATCCTAAGTATGAATTGATTTTACAGTGTTGTTTTTTCATTGATCATGAATCACCGCCAATGGATATCCAGGGATTGCTGAAAGCTAACTTCAATCAGATATCCAAACACATCCTTGTTGATAATATTTTGATTGGCTACCCCGCAGTGGTCAACAAGTCCATGTTACCAAGTGCTCGACTTCACGTCTGGAATGTAGATACATTAGTTAAATTAGATGCAGTGAAAATAGTTTATGAACCAAACTCCCACTGTTTTGATGATGAAGAGGAACTCGATACAAAATACTTGATATCGTTCCAGTTGTTTAAAGGAGACAATAAAAAGATGTCTCTTATTACAAATGAAATAACAGGGTCCTCTGTAAGTATTTTTGACCTCGAAGAGTTGAAGTTCCTTGACTTTTTTAAGCCTTACAACAAAGTCCAAATATTTTGGAGTAAAATCGTTGATGAAAGAATTCATTTGATTGCCGCCTTGCAAAAAGTGACATTTTTTGCAACTACTATAGATTTCCTTGGCAATGATGGAGTTCTAAAAAATTTGACAAAGACAACTGGAATTGACTTCACCTGTCAGTTTTCTTCACACGATATGGGAGTTTACGTAAAAACTCAAAGTGACCTTTTTTTCATCAGCGATTGTGGTGGAAGGTTAACCACAAACAAATTATTAGACAACTTTGAACACAACAAAATGGCTAATTTTGCTGTTGCCGGTCAATTTTTGTTCTCAAGGAGTGATGATGGGCCAACTAAAATGTGGGATTTAGATAACAAGTTGCAAATTCGAGAATTGCCTCTCACTTTAGGTAGTATTGATGTTCTTCGCCTTGTATGTTTGCAAAACATAGATTTTCCACCTAAAATCATTTTTCTGAACTTGGAAGGTATTGTACGTGTTCTCAGTTTTTGGTAAGTTCAACTTGTACTGACAGTTGATTAAATACTTGTAATGCTCTGTCTAGTGAAATCAAATATTAGTCTCTGTGCTAAGTCACATAATAGGGCATACAGCATCTACCATAACTACATAATGTGAAATAGATGAAAACCCTAAGACTATCATAATGAGATTTTAGAAATATTTTCAATATAGGTTCCTACTGAAGCCCTGTTAATTAGATTTTGGTGTTTAAGATCTAAGTTTAGCGGATCATAAATTGTTGACCGTCGAATCAGTTTATTAAGTTAAATCACTCTTACTATTATTAAAACATGGTATTTTAATACATAATTTATTTTTAAAGGCCTTCAATAGCCTTTTGTAAATAATCATTTTGCTCATATAAAATTAATCATTTTTGCAGCCTTTAATAGTATGAGTAGTGAAAAAATATAGACTTTGGATATGTTAGTGTTAATTATTTATATTGGGAAATATTTCACTTATGCAGTATTGGTGTTAGTTTAATGCTAACATTTTGTGAATGTAAAGTTTTGTTTATTAATTTGGTCCTACTTAGTAACCTGTTCTTGTTAATTTTATTTGAATTATATTGCAATTACAGTTTTTACAATATTTCCTAATTGATTTTATATATGGTTTGTGTAAGCAAGTCACCAAGTGCTGTGGTATGAATTGTAAATTTAATCATTGAAATATTTTTGTACGACTGACTAATATCACTTTTTTTAGACTAGTGTGAATTAGTATTGTACCGGTAATTGAGGGAACTGTGGAACCATTGTAAAATAGTGCAGAAAAATAATACTTGTGCTATGATGTAATACATTGTACTATTTCTCTTTCTGGAGCCAAAAGTCCTCTAGAATATTATAGACTGAGTGGGTGAGCAAACTGATCATTCAATGAGGACTGATTAATTCGCAGCGTAGCTTAAAACTCGCAATTAAAATCGGGTTGAACTTCAACTGGTGAGTGTTGCTCATTGGACTTATTAGTTGAAAGCTATTTCACCTGTTCACCCACACCATATTCAACTGTGAACACACCATTTCATGTGCGGTCTGATTAAAAACTTAGTAGCTTGTTCCACCTCTTACTCCCCAAATTATAATATTTTTGGAGTAAAAATAACATGACTGACATTTTGTATTTGACAACCATAATTTTATACTTTTCTGTGTGGGACTAGAGTATTGAGAAGCAGCAAAGTCTGTTTGAATGTTATATCACAACATGCCAAGATGATGTTGACCCCACTACACATACTGTAGCAAACAAACATATTCTGACAAGTAGTCTTGGCCTGTTTGGTTTGACCCCACAGATTTAAACAGCATTTTGTAAAATTAATGCTGTACTAAAAGAGCATTAAAATGTCGTGTAATTTTTCAATTACAGCAGTAAATGGAAATTACTGTAACATTTTGTGTTCAATGTTTGCATAATCTAATTATTGTTAAATAAAAAAATGTAGGCCTACTAAAAATAATAGGGGAAAGAGATAGAACAATTAGGTGTAACTTAACTGGAATTTTTTGTTGTCTTTGCATTAAGTTAAGCCATGCTTTGAAAATGTCTGAAAAAATTCTTCTAAACGTAATCATAGAATGTAAGATTTTTTCAATTAAATCTTTTCCTTCTCAGTATAATAAGTAGTTGCTGCACTTTTACAGTAAATTTTAAAACCATGTTTATTAATTTTTATATTTCATTTAGGTGATAATAGTCTAGGTTTTTTATTATTGTGGTTATCTAAGTAATTAAAATTAATTTCTATTAAAGTTGTTTAAGTTTACATGGTGTTTTATTGGGGAAAATTTGTCTTTCAACAAGCCATCTAGTCGAAAAGAGAGGGTGGAGTGAAGTGATTGTGCCCTCCATTGTAGCTGAGTAACTTGTGATGGATTGAAAACAACATACATGATGTGCTAGAAATATTTGTAGTGCTGGATCAAAAATAAATTCAAGGTTACTTCTTTGAATATATGGTGACATGAAAATTCAGTTTGAAAAGTGACATCGATGCAGACTAAATATCTTTGCTTCTAAACATTTCACAAATCCTCTAGAAGATTCTTACAGATCACAGATAATAAGTTTATTAATTATGGTTATTCTTATAAAGAGTTTTATTACTTAAAGTTATTTCATAACTAGCGGAGAACGAAATTATCAACACATCTTTAATTAACTGTAGTTTAAAATTTTACTCACACCATGTTTTTTGCTCTTTGTAAAGTGTACTTTTTATATATTTTTTTTATCTGTAGAAACTTTTAAACAAAATTGAGATTATCTACTGTCAGCATGGTAGTATTTTTATCTGCCACAAGGAAAATGAGACCCAAGATGAAAAATAAAATGTTGTTTTTCAGCTTAGTACTCAGCATTTTTGAAAAGTGACATGTATTTGCTTTTTGCTATTCCCCAGAGTGACAAGAGGTACTCTTTTTGTGTTTTACTAAAATTATGATTTTTTACTTTATAAGAGACTGGTATCCTCTATGATTTAGAGATATTATTAAATAACTGTAATAAAAATAATAAGTAATCCAAAAGTTCAAAATATATTTGATTTCTACCAGTAAAATATTCTATACTAAAACAGACCGAAAGTATTTACAAAGTATAGAGAACCGAAAAAGTAGGGACATCCCATGTTAAAAAATTTGTTTTGCCCTCGAAAACCAAAGGAAAAGAAACCGCTGATGTTAGGATTACTTCTCCTTACTGTCACAGGAAGTGCTCTTTCTACCTCTTAAATGTCAAAATGTGCATATTTGTTTATAAAAAATCTAAACAAAAGAAACCTCTGTAAAATTAATCTAGTCTTCTGTTTCCATTCAACCAATCAGCATAAATCTTACCATCTTGGTGGTGCTATGTGTGTTTTGGGGGCGGCGTTCTCACTTCCCCTTTAGGATGTCCCTACTTGTTCGGTTCTGTATTGTATACATTGGTATTTGTGTGCTTCCACTATCACAAAGTTATTAAAATGGCCCTTTGATAAAATAAAACTAGATAATCTTATATATATATATATATATATATATATATATATATTTTTTTTTTTAATATTGCAGAAAAGGAAATATTTAAAAATAAATTACTGGTCGAGAATTTTGTTGAATATTTGTGTCTTGGTTGTGCAACGAATATTTTTGTTATTTTTTATTTTTACACAGTGTATATAATTTGAGTGCCTTTCTTCATAGTAGCAATGTTTATAGTTTTACATCTCACTGCATTTTGCTCTCTGCTTTGGGTAAGTTTTGAGTAAAATTCTTGTATACAGAATCAAACTTGATTCGTTCTGTGTTATCCAAGGCAAATAATGAGTAAAAGTTTAATACTACACTTTTCAATTTGTATGCTGACAATGAGCCCGTTCATGTTCGTCTACCGCAAACTGTTTTTTGTTTTGTTTTGGCCTATCACGTGACAAATCCCACAAATAACGTGTCTGGAATTTGTCACGTGATAGGCCAAACGAAACAAACAAAAAAAAAGTTTGCGTTGGATGAACATGAACGGCTCACTGTTTCATGCCAACTGTGTACGAGTTCAGATGAGAGATCTAATGTAAAGGATTTATTTTGAGAGATATTTTATTTAATATTTTTTCTGTATTTTTCCACATTAAGTAAATTAATTACAAGTCATTGATAGATTGTTAATCTAATCAGTTACTTTTAATATTTACATTTACGTGCAAAATGTCAACAAAAAAAAAAAAAAAAAATGTTAAACAATCATGTAATTCAACCATCAAGAAATAATAACTACAGGAAATAACTTTTAGTTATTTCTTAATTTTTATAGATACTTTTTAAAGTTGTCTGTAAAAAAGACACTAACAATCAATTACCATAATCAATTGTTTTCTAGTTTGATATCAGGAAACAGTTTGTTAATTATATCATGCAAATAATTGACATTAGTTTTTCAGTGAAAATTATTATTGTTAATTTTTATCAGAGTTTCTTGAGATTGACCATTTTTGCTGCTTTTAGATTTAACTGAAATGTGATTAAATCGTATTTGTGATGTTGTTTTGTTTATAAATATTGATTTATTGTTTTCTTTTGTTGTATAAATTTAACTTGTTTAAATAGTATAGATCCTTTATATTTGTAAAATACAATTTGTAACAAAACATTTATACGAAAGTAAATTTTCTTTATTTAAATTGTTGTTTATTTTCAATGCCTATCAACGCGCCTCTACATTTTAGAAAAGGGATGTTGTACATAGTTTCCGTTCTGCCATGGACATAAGCCATTACCACATCCTAACACAAGAGGTATTGGTAAAAGAAAGGCATCCCGTGATTTAGGAGTTGCTAATAACATTTTTAATTTGATATCTTCCATGACATGTTCAGTAATTTTCAATGACTGAACAAATAAAATATTACTCTCATTTTGAGACGGTTTGAGAGCTTGCGTTTAGCTTAATCCTTGGCGTAAATATTGATTATAACCGGATTTTGCGCGTCAGCTTAAAAATCGGGATCGGGAGCTCGGGTTTGCCATGGCGTACAGACAACTGCGAGCTAAATGCGGGAGGGGTAAACTGCTACCGAACTATTCAGGTTTGAGAGACATGGTTTGGGTAATCCGGGCGTGAAAGATAATCTTTGTGGGTTTGAAACCAAGTTGTAGCGCAAATAAGATAAACTCTAGCATGAATAGAGCGATTTTCGACTTAACTTAGACCTTCTAGGGGGAAAGTCTAACTGGAGCTTAACCATATTATTACGTATTTCATGCTTACTTATTTAAATTTAGACCAAATTCCTGGGATTGAGGCTGTTTCTAAACTTATTTTTGAGCCAAAACACTCTTAAATGCAAAGTTTAAGCAAAATCTACCCGCTTGATTTTGAGATCGTGGAGCACACATCCCTTCTGACATTGCTCGTATTATAGTATAGGGTAATTTTGGGAAAACTTTTAATTTACATTGTAAAAACTGCTTTTTTTACTCTCTTCTTTTGGTTTTTCAAGTGCCTGCCTTCCTGTTACCTGGAGCAGTAATCGTCGCCGACCCCCAAAAACCGGCGTTCCCCTTTGCGGGCACACGGGCCACCAGCCGCAACTACTTCAAGATTTCACTTTGACCATTTAGAAAACCACAAACTTTCAGGGGATAAGAGATTCACAACCATTGAATAATTTATATTCATTCATAATTTATTTACAAAAATAAACAAACAAAAAAATATAAACCTAACATGATCATGGGTAACATACATCTAGACAGGTATTACCTTCTTCAACTTAGGTAACTAATTTGCACCTTCAAATTACTAGAAAGTTTACTTCAAAATGCATTTAAAATCTAAAAATTCACCAATAACAATTATAAAAATGCAATAAATGTTATGATTTAACAACAGCAACTCATTTTTTATTAAAAAGTGTTACACAGATGTAAATAAGCAATAAGCCTTTGTAAAAAATATATAACAAGCTTCTAATGGATATGAATATCAGTCAAGCTTTAATAAATCAGATAGGCCTATTTATAAACTGTTCAATTTAACATTCTAGAATATTTTTTTATTAATTTCTTCAGTGTTCGTAAAAATAATTTATTTTTGTTTAACGATAAAAATATCTCTAGTGCATTAAAAAGAATGCTAACAAAAATAACTTATGCCTATCAGTGCCTATAAAACGATAACCAATCATTAATTTAGAAACCTAATGGACATTTTCTGTTCTACATCTGTTCGTTCCAAAGCCTTGCAGAACTCTTCAAATGAGATCATCTGATCACCACTTTGGTCAGCCTCCAAAATTGTTCTCTCGGCAATCGATGTCAGCTGCTCCTCACTGAAACATAAAGAGGTCTATAAATTTTGAGATGGAAAATAATCAAGACTCACAAAAATCCATACCATCCAAATCTGGTCGGCTAGACTAGAATATATGTGTATTATTAAATAAAGAACCTTTCCACTTTGACCTTAAATCATTTTGCTTTTTAAACAGAGAACACCAAACATCAACACATACATTGGATTATATATGTGTTCGTGTTCGTTTATTTCGTATGTGTCATGTGTTTGTGTTTTTGAATGTTGACAAGTGCGAAGATCGCCGCTGAAAAGGACGAATACTGCACAATATCCTGGAGGTGGGTGAGCTCAAAATAAGGTAAAATAATTAAATATCAACTATACTTTGCATCAACAGGTGATTCATCAAGATCTACGGTTGCCGTTGGGATTTATGTGGTAGTCAATGTTTTCACAAGATGGTAGGAGGGAGCAGGATGTAGCGATTTACGATAGCTAAAGAAATAAAGTTAATTAAAGGGTTCTTTAGGTGACCCAAGTGTCAAAAGTACTCCCTGTGCTTAACATTATGAAAAGTGAATTCTTTTTGTTATTCAACACAAGTCACTCTGCAGTGTTAATTTAGTTAGGATTTGATTTAAATTTAAAACAATCTAAAGCAAGAGCCAGCAACAATATGTCCTTCGTCATTTTATAAAACCTGAAAGTTTGCCTGTGTGTAACCCTAATGGAGGTATAAACGATCCCCTACTTTTAGGTTTTTTTTTTTAAACGGTTACTTTTAGAGTTATGAACTGTGAAAAATGAGAAAATTTCACAAAATTTCGTCATAGTATAAAAGCTGAAATTTACGTATGGTACTTGGGACACTCTCAAGAGATATATTCCCGGCTGTCATACACTTTGGGCGGTTGCAACCCCTGTCTGACGGCCTTTAAAGTGTAGCGAAAAGTAGGTAAAACTATTTCATAGTAGACGCTGAAATCAATGTTTCATATAAATTACGTGAAGCAGTTTTTTTAAACAGAACTTTATTTCTAGACCAAATTTAATGTCTGTGTTGCAAAAAAAGTTTGTTTGCTTTTTGGTTTTGCAACAAGGTTTTAAAATTTAGAAATTTTAATTCTGATGACCACTATCAACCTTTTAAGCTCGTTGTTTGTCCATTAATAATTCTTGGAAAATAATTCTAACTGAATTTAAAAATACCCCCGTCGCAGCAGACCTGCGTACTCAGCGAATTTCCAAATTAGTAATATTAATTTTGACCAGCTAAACTTGTAAACAAAATTTCATCATGTGCTCATAAATAGGGAAATAAATGTCTATTCTCCTTAAGATAAATATAGGGAAAGAGTATGCAGGTATGCTGCCATGGGGGACACTAAAAGTAGGTTTTTAGCATAGAAAAAATTTATTTCGACCATATAAAGACATATAGTAAGTTTCATCAATATCTGTACATAAATAAAAGAGTTTGCCTATTCTCCATATGATTAACATGGGAAAAGAGTATGCAGGTTTGCTGCCATGATAAGTACAAAAACCAAGATTTTTTACCTTAAATGGATGAATCTCAACCAAATGAAGCTAAATACCAAGTTTCATCCAAAAATATTCGTTAATAAGTGAAATATTAACACATCCTTATTCTCCATAAGATTAACATTGGAGCCCTAAAAGACCATGTACTGTCTTTAGACTTTGTAATATCTCGGTAACCAATGGAGATAGAGCAAAACTTCAAAATACTAAATTGTGTGTTTTTTTGAGCTAAATCCAATGATCAAAATAAAAATTTAAAATATTTAAATTTTACATATGAAAAATGCAAAAAACCCATTTTTGGGGTACAAAACCCCCCAAAACTACCCCTTCCGGTAGGTCGATATGTCTGGTTTTCAAACTCATCCGAATAAACGTAGGATTACACATCTCTACCAAATTTGGTGTCGATTGGACCATTTTTACGAGAGTTATCGTGTCTAGGGACACATACATATGTATATATATATATATATATAATTTTTAATGACTATTATTTTTGGTCTCTGGGCACCTAAAAACGAAAAAGTAACATGGTCCCGGGCTTAGGTCTTACCATGAGACCTACGGTAATAGCTTATTCCCTATGGGAAATTCGCTAATAAAACAACTGTTGATAATAAAGCAGACAAACACATATTAAAATCTGAATAGATGTAATTGAACTACCCGTACTCATCCAATGTATACAGAACAAACCGAGGTGTGACATCAAAAATACCAAATAACAAATCAGTGATGTAGTTGGTGATGATAGCAACTGTCAAATAGATATGACGTAGGCGGCTTTTTCATTGAAACAGCTGTAGTTGTCACCTACCGTTTGTTATTTTGGGTTTCGGTGACCCCTACTGAAATCTCAACACATGTTGACTATATCACTATTTTGAGGCAGGGACTTCAAATAGTAGGTATTTTAACCTGAATATGAATAAGAGATGAGTGAAGAATGATTGTGGCGCGATCTTCTAGTCTTGTTACTGACTAAGGCCGTCATTCTCTTTAGACAGGACTGTTAATTCATAGCCCAACAGCCAATGGTATCGAGGGACCTACAGTTTAACGTGGGATCCAAACCACAATTTTGACCTCATATATACGAATTTATCTAATTATGAGGATGATCTTTATGGATGAACTAATATTCACTAGTGCGGACGTTAATCCCCACCAGGGAATATCGCATCCACTAGCCATCGCTTATAACTATCCACAATTCGTGACCTCCAAGTAGCTGGATTACAGGACGACGCCACCGTCCCAATCGTATGTTTGTGTCCCTAGACACGATAACTCTCGTAAAACGGTCTGATCGAGACCAAATTCGGTAGAGATGTGTAATCCTACTTTTATTTGGATGAGTTCGTAAACCAGATACATCGATCTACCGGAAAGGGTAGTTTTGAAGGGTTTTGTCCCACAAAAATGGGTTTTTGGCATTTTTCATATGTAATTAAAAAAATTATTAATTAATAAATTTTGATTTTTACCACTTGATTTAGCTAAAAAACACACAATTTAGTATCTTGAAACTCAATTTAGTATCTTGAAACTTTGCTCTATCTCCATTGGTTACCAAGATATTAAAAAGTCTTAAGACAGTACATTGTATTTTGGGGCTCCAATGTTAATCTTATGGAGAACAAGGATGTGTTAATATTTCACTTATTAACCAATAATTTTTGGACGAAACTTGGTATTTAGCTTCATTTGGTTGAGATTCATCAATTTATGGTAAAAAATCTGGGTTTTTGTACTTATCAATCATCATGGCAGCAAACCTGCATACTCTTTTTCCATGTTCATTATATGGAGAATAGGCAAACTCCTTTATTTATGGACAGATATTGATGAAATTTAGTACTGTATGTGGATTCATATGGTATAAATAAATTTTTATGCTAAAAACCTACTTTTAGTGCTCCCCATACCTGCATTTTCTTCCCCTATATTTATCATAAAGAGAATAGACATTTATTTCCCTATTTATGAGCACGTGATGAAATTCTGTTTAGAGGTTCATCTGATCAAAATCAATATTACTAATTTGGAAATTCGATGAGTACCCAGGTCTGCTGCGAGAGGGGGTATTTTTAACTTGGGATGTAACATGGGGTACTTATTTGGTTCTGTATACATTGGTAGGTATGATAACTAGGTTGATATCTTATTTACATAGTTAATTGAGTTAATTAAAAAATCTATTTGTATACTCATTAAATACGCTAATTGTTAACTGGAAACTCCTACTACTGGAAACTGCTTTTCAAATTTTTGGTATCGTTGGACAGGGCTTTGTCAATTTTTCGCCAAAAAATTATGAGAATCAAACTTAAAATAAATGCACTATCCATACTTAAAATTTTACCATTAAAATAACACTGGCATTGAGTATTTTAGCCAAAACTATACTTCTTTCCAGCTGTCCATTAAAAGTTGTTTCTTTTAATGTAGAGCTGTAAAGAAGTATAGTTTTGGGCGATTACTGAAAATTATTTGGGTGTAATCGATTTATAACTAAACCTATCATTCTTAGCAATGACATGAGTTAGTCCAAATTAAATTGCTTGATTTCAAGCAACAAGCACATCAGTTATTTTTAATCGAGTAAATAACATTATGTGGTCTCGCCTGCAATTATTAAGGACGGAAATATTTTCACCCAATTTAAAAAATTTTAACCTTGGATAATCAGAAGTCTCAGATAACCGCGGCTTGCAAAATTTGGAGAGTAATATAGAGTAGGTGTAACAAACTCACAGACTGACAACAGAGAACCAAGGGCCATAGGTTTCAATTTGGCTTTTCAAATTAATGCCCATCAAATTTGTACCGTATAGAAATTTTACTAATATCTTTCTTTTTGATTACCCTCTAGTTCATGCGCATTTTTAATACATTTATTCATGGCTGTTTATATTCAGGGGTGTCATAGTGTCATTCAGGGGTGTCATTCAGGGGGGAACGCCGTTCCGGCACTGGTTTTGGCCGGAAATGGAAATTTAATAAAATTTGGTATGAAAAATTTAATTGCAAATAAAGAAATATTTTCCAAGCAACAAGATTGCAAGTTAACTAACGATATAGCGTTCACCGACTGCCGAGTCCACGGATAGGAATACAGTTAACAATTTGCGGCCCAACACCAATCATGTTCTCTTTGGTAACAGCGCTCATAGCGGCTGATTAAGTACATTAGCTCTTATTTGGTAATAACTACATCAAACTACAGTGATATATGAATGACTGCCGCCAAAGATGCTATCATCAGTATGGACAGTTGTTTGATGAGAAGTGACGAGAATGAGAATTGTATCGAATGATGACTGAAAATATATGTCATAACCTCTAAAGTGACCTAGATTAGCTGAATGCATTCGGAAATAATGCGCGATTGCTTTGCGCAGAGTAAGACCGTCCAAAAGCTGTTTGTTCATATGAATTTATACAAACCTGAAAAACTAGAAACATTCTAAATCTTTCAATTTGTTTACAACACCCACGTTGGCTTTTAAATGTGGGCAATGTTTTCGAAATAACTATATTTTACATTACTATGTATTTTTCTTCCAAGCAGAGGTTTAGATGTTGTATAAACGTACTCTGTGTCTGTGGTGTTTCCTTTCTCGTTGTAACTTACTTTGCCTATTCTTGTTGGATTGCTTATTACCCTTGCTCTGTCTTGCTCTGTCTAGTCAGGCCTTCTAGCCTATTAATACATCGCCCTGGAAGTTTTATGAAATAAGTATAGGATTTAAATAGTTAACCAAATGTAAAGCACAAAGAGTTTAGTTGTAAATAAATAATTAGTTAATTGTAATCATGAGTGATTCTAAACTCTGGCGATACCGCTTCAAAGATGGCATCTGCCGCTTCTACAACAGTCCTAGCCTAGTGCGGCTATGTACGCTTGCCAAAAATAGTTTTTGAGTTCGGTTTTGAATTTCTTTTTAATCAAGTTAAAAGTTAGCAGACAGCAGAAAAAATTACCTAAAAAATCTTGTCCAAAAGTAAAAACACTAAATTGGCCAATTTAACATCATAACACAAACAATTCTGTAAGTGTAGTTGTGGGTGGGGTGGGGGGGGGGGGGGTGGGAGCGGGGCGTTGGGACGCCCTACCTCAAATCTAGGGCCTACCGTTCCGCCACTGCAAAAATTGCCATGACACCACTGTTCATATTCTAGGACATTTTGCCTATTGTAAAGAAGCAGTAGTTATATCATGGAACACTGTTCACTATAATTCTTCTTATTGTTTGCAAGCCATTAAACTTTCATTCACTTTGCATTAGAGCTGTGAAGTTAGTCTTGTTTAGTTGTCCGTAAATTATTGCACATTGTTCATTTCTGCAAGGTAATTTTCCCCAGCTGAATTAATACTTCTCATTCTTATTCAATCTGTATGTTAGTTCTCTGGTTTTAAATTTAGTGTATAATGTATTGTAAAGATCTTTTCCCTGACAAATCACAGAAGTATCTTAAACCAATCAAATAGCAATGAATACAAAAACGTAAAGAAGGTCACATCCCATGTTAAAAATTGGCAAACAATTTTTTTCGCTAGGAGCGCTGTCAACTGAACTTGAGCACTCCAAATAGAGATAGTGCCAGAGGAATAGGCCTAAACGTAGTATGAGATAGAGGGAGATATTAAATTTCTTATTTAGTATTGTGTCGTTAAAACATTATTTTAAACATTAGTTACCTAGCTTATTTGGTATCATTGGAAAGTTTTTTTCAAGAAGAATCGTTATTTTAAGTAATTACATCCTTGTATTGCTAAGACGTTATCGTATGGGCTTTCAAACTTTAATGTTATTCTAATGAAGATATTTTATTGAATCATATGTTTACAAAAATAAACTCAGTTACAAACGTCGTCATGGTATCCTGCTATTTTCAAATTTGTTTACTTGGGTTCCAAAATGAGCAATAAAGTAGGCGGACGGAAAAAGTGTTCCTACATTAATTGTGAGATTTGGTACAGTAATGGAAAACTGTCATAGGTTATGTATGATGTATGAGTGCATTGTGAGGACGAGAGAGATTCTTTGCTGGTGACCATCTGCAACAAAGTCAGAATGTAATCTGACTAATAGGTTATTGTCTCGTGCGCGCTCTCATGGTGGAGTGCGCTACTACGTCAACAGAAACTTTCTTAACCATTTCTTCCATAAGTCAAAGTCAAAGTTTTTTATTTGCCATAAAATTTACACAATCATGGGCAAGAGTCATATACACAAAGTTAACTAAAACTAAAAAAATAAATGAAATTAAATCTTCAACAATAGGCTAAAAGAATCAAAACAGTATTTTCATTCCTTAAATTCTTGTAAATAATCGTGAACAGAATAATATTCCTTTGAAATTAAAAACTTTTTTAAAGAACATCTGAACACTTTTATGTTATTCTCTTTCTTTAGGATGGATGGAAGGGCATTAAATAGGGCTATACTTGATTGAGACATTTGTTTTTCGGAAGAAGAGGTGTGGTGGATTGGTGTCGGGATATTAGTTCTATTTCGGAGGTTGTATGAGTGGCAAGGTAATGAGTGGACGGTGAAAAGGTGGCTATTGCGCTTGAAAAAGGTGAGACATTCTAGAATGTGGATGCAAGGAAAGGTTAGGATGTTGTTGGTCTTAAAGTGTGTTTTGCAGGAGTCCGAGTACTTAAGGCCAAGAATGAGTCTAAGGGATTTCTTTTGCATCAAGAAAATTGAGTGTTTTGAGGCTCTCTGAACCCCAAGCAGGGACACAATAAGACATGTACGGATACAGACAACCGTAGTATGCAGTTAACAAAACATCCATTTTTGCAAAATGCGCAAGCCTGCAAAGAATAAAAATGCCAGAGCTTAGTTTTTTAATACTTTATTGATATGGGATGAAAAATTTAACTTGTCGTCAATGATTAAGCCTAGATAATTCACTTCATCGCAGGAACTAATTTTGGCATCTCCAATGAAGATGTTATTGGATGACAATGAACCAAAAATATTTCGCATTCTGAAGTCGATAAGTTTTGTTTTCAAAGTGTTGACACAGAGAAAATTATTAGTAAGCCATTAGAAAACTGAACAACCTTGTAGAAATGTATTGATTTCAAGAAGCTCACGATCAGGAGATGAAACTACCAAGGATGTATCGTCGGCAAATAGACATAGATGATGATCTCCCACAATACTGGAATGGATATCATTGATGAATATCAAGAATAAAATGGGTCCCAAGACTGAACCCTGTGGAACTCCACTTTTTACAGCTATTGGGAATGAATTTTCACACTTTGTCTGCGGAATAGAAGGTATGATTCTAACCAGTCGAAAGCCTTCCAGCCATAAGATGTGACCTTCTTTACGTTTTTGTATTCATTGCAAATAGTGACTTAAAAAAAACATTTATTTTTTAATCACAGTTGTTTGTGTATTATCTTACTGTATAAAATTTGAGACTACAGATTTACACAGGCTAGTAAATTATCAATTGTGATATATGCCAGGCATAGATATTTGACAGTAACTATACAGAAGTACCAGGGGGACCGAGCTTAAGCTTGGTAAAGTATTACTTTCGTTCTCACGCAAAGCTCGTTCGCACGCTCACTCGCCAGGCCAAAGGGTTCTGCACTTTGGTATAATTCTCCTTATAAGATATAACACATTGGTTTTATCTATACAGTTATCAGCTGATTTTTGTTCAATTTAAAAGGCCTCCATTAGGATAACATGGGAACTTTGAAGGGCTCTAGCACGAAATCCGGATTTTTCCCAGCTATGGGACCAGCTCCAATCGATTTCTGGTGGCCAAAACCCCCATATTCAATCAAAAAATCAAAATCCTTGGAGCGAAAAAAAAGACTGCCTGTACAAACAGAGCTTGTTTGAGAGTATAAGATAAGACAAGCAAACATTGCTCGTATAAGAGTATAGGATATAGGGGTCCCTGATATATCACAGCTGTTTAACTTGTTAGTCAGTTAAATAATTTAAATAACAGCTTTGATCTGAAACAAATGGTTTTTGAAAGTCTTTATTTTGTTACCATGTACTGTATGAATAGGTATAACTGAACCATCATCAATCCACTAATTTTCTTCTATTTAGCCTTCACTTTTTTCTATGGTTGCCACTTTACATGCTTAACCCTTTCCAAGGTGAGCCTAAAAGGCGTTGCACCCCGGAACCAGCGACATGGTCGACTGCTGCTGCTGCACCCTCTGACTTCAGTTAACGGCAGGGGAAGGTGTGACTCAGTTTGGCTCAAGTATTATGATCATGTCCTGCCTCACTAGGTCACACTGGACCACTTGCTGTGTGTTCGTTCGGTAAATCCTATTGAGCGATCTGTCAAAATAGTTTGGGCTGTCTTGACATATGTTTACGCATGTGTATGATTAGCCCTGATTATTTATTAGCTCTCACATTGAGTCCATCCAGGGCAAGATACAACAGCAAGTTTCCCATTAACAACTTTTTTTCTGTCAATATTTATTAGTTTGGGTATTTGTATTTTAATTGTTTTACTTTTGTAGAAATGTAAAGTGTAAATTTATTATTTTAATTTCTAATCACATTTATATTTTTATAGCTTCAAACTATTATGTTCATCCCAATTTAGTTTAATCAATTAAAACAGAACCTTTCTAACTTAATTTTTGTAAATTTGTGTTTCATTTTTTCACACACCACTAATTAGGCTCCGAAAGTGAAGAGAAGTCATAAGCTCTTCCTGGATGGATCCTAAGGGTGGAGGTGATAAGGAGTGGGGTAGGTAGGAATTTGGGTGGTACGCCAAAAAATTAAAAAGTGTCAAGTGGTACGCGGGCACAAAAAGGTTGGGAAACACTGCTTTATATATTTTCAGATGCAGGACCAAAACTATAACAAAGTTAGGTCTACATTTTTTTACAGTTTAAATACATCATCTGATGTACCGCTCACGAACACTTACATTATTTCACATATTACCTAAAAAAATAAATACTTACCAGGTATTTTTTTTAAGTAACTAATTATTGTCTCAGTAAGTTATTTATATTTTACTCGGACTTGAGGAATGAGAGACCGCATGTGATTTATAAATGGGGAACAGAGCACCCAACTGACCATCAGCGCACCTAAATACGGCCCTTCCAGAGGTTGACGGTAATCCATAGAGGAATGTCAAAATTATCGATGGAGCTGAACCCTGCAATGAACTAAGAGATGTGGTGAGAGAGTTATCTAGGAGGAAATGAAAAGAGAAATAGACCTGAGGCTACTGCAAAACCTTCCTGGTGCGGACTTTCATTGTGACATTAATAACGCTTCGATGATTTTTGCCGATGGATTTTTAGGATTGGTGTGGACTTCCATGGTCACCTTGGGAGTAATGACCTGTTTAAATTTTTTTAATAAATTAAATAACTATGGAAATAATTGAATAGAATAAATAAATAATGTTAGTACCTGATGTTGGCTCCAACCATCATATGAAGGATTGCCAAAAGCTCATCTCGAGATATCATGTCATCGTTGTCCAAATCATACATCTTGAAAGCAACTAAAAATAAACAAATGTATTGTTAAATAATAATAGCGACAAACAGCCTACAGTGGTTTTTACAATTTATTTATTTACAATATCTAGTGACGCCCTTACATGGAATTGTTGCCTGGGCAGTAGACTTGCGAACTGCTTTTTTTCATGGCTTTTAAAGCTGACTTTGTATTAAGCCTTCAAACTAAAAATACATGTCACCATAAATATAAATATTTTTTCGTATGTATAGTAAACAGATAAAACTATACGGATAAAAACCCCCTTAAAGCACTGTCAGACCAGAATAAATATATTTTCAGTAAAACTCTTGTTCATACAAACTAATATGGCGGACAACCAGTTCAGATACATCTGAAATTTAACATGTTAAATTTGAATGAAGTGGAATTTTTCACGAGTCATTGTTATTGTTAGATGACAAATTATGTTTCTATTCAGTTTTATTGATGAGCTAATTCAAGACATCTTCTGAATATAACTTATGATATGTAACAATAAATGTAAGAATAAATGTAAGAACCTTTGTCGCAGAAGACCTGCGTACTCAGCGAATTTCCAAAGGATCTTGAGATTTTGTATTTTCCCCATAAACACCATAGGAATGAGTATGTGGGTTTGCTGCCATGGGATGTTGTTAGAAAATGTTAGTTTTGTTAGAAAATGTAATAGTTAGGTAAGGTAAATATAAAACTGTATTAATATTCGGCACTTTTTAATTTTCCCATAAACCCCATGGGGTATGTAGGTTTGCCGCCATATGGGTGTTGTAAGCAAATATCAGTTAAACCCTACCTAATGAATGTACAAGCTGTTTCAATATATAATCGACATAATAATATTATTGTTATTTAAATACAGGTTTTGGTTGATTTCCCAAAAGATTAACATGGGAAACCTATTTTTGGATTTTCTCCATTACCTATTTAGCTATTACAAATTTAAAATACTGAATTGTTTGCTTTTTTAAGCTCATTTAAATGATTTCAGTTAAAATTGTAGAATTTTGAAAATTAAGGTCCAAAAATCCCTTTTTGACCCTTTTGAAACCCCATAAAACCCCGTTTCCATCACCTGATCATGCTGGTTCACGAACTCATGAAAAGAGACCTGGTCTTACACCTTCATACCAAATTTCATCAAAATCGAAGGTCCACTTCAAACGTTATCAGTATTGATTCAATTCATTTATTCCAAAAGAAAAATACATACATTATATTACAAGTTACAAACAGCATGGATGAGTCCCCAAAAAGATGATAAGTCTGTGTATGGGGACGAGCCTGTAATCAGTTCTGCCGATGCTATCTAAGATTAAAACACTGCACTTTCACTGATACAAATTTACATGGAACACAAATGAAAATATAACATAAATGATATTAAACTTAAACCTACTTTTAACATTATTGCAAATACATAAAAATAAATAAACCATCAACTTGCTGTGAAACAAAAATTATTTAAAGTGAAAAGAAATGACAGTGATAAAGGGGGGAAAATATATTTACCACGGACACATATAGGCAGGCCCCTATACCTATATATGAAAATGAACGAATGGTGTTTTTGGCTTATGGGGACCCTCAAAATATAAAAGTAAAGTGGTCCCGGGCTTAGGTCTTACCATGGCTACTACCGTAAAAGTGTATTCCCTGTAGGGAAATTCGCTAAAAATTGGAAAAATAAAGCTTTAAATTCTTTACTAAAGCTTAACAGTAAGTAAAGTATGGTACTTGTTGGTTAAAGACACCACCTATTATTTTAAAATTACAAGGTGAAAAACAATAAAATATATATTACCAGAATTGCTTCAAACGAAAAGTTCTCAACAAATATTAAGTTAGTATTAATTACACTCCCTAATTAGTATTAATTAGCTTAGTTAATTTTTTTGTACAAACTTCAGATATTTAGGTTGAACCATTTTTAACAATAGGGTTAGAGAAGGGGTCAATATCAGCAAGGAGAGTGGAGAGTGTTCTGCGAATGTAGTTTGATTAGGTTAGGTCAGGTTAGCATAGATAGTCCGGATATCTTCATCTGTTCACTTCTTTTAAAATTAAAACCCCATAAAAATATAATATACATTGCAAACTAATTTAATCATGGACACCATACCCCTTGTAGCATCAGGCCCGGATTAACACTTTTTGACGTGTTAATCCTCCCCCCCCCCAAAAAAAAACCAACTATTGTGATTTAACTTCGATGAAAGGTGCTATTTACCATCAATTAGAGGGCGATGTTTACGGCCAGTCGGGGGTGATGATCTTGACCACTAATCAGTAACACTCTTTAGGCAGATTAGGGGCGCTCATCCCCAGTGTGAGGCCTTCGGGCAGGGCCGCCGAGAGAATTTGCGGGGCCCGGGGCAGAGTTCCGGTGCGAGGCCCCCCCCCACCCCCCCCCCCAACCGCTCGGCCCTTATCCATGCCCGTCGCCAGGGTCGAACGAGATATGCATTTCTTTGGACATTTATTTTGCATTAATGCACACAATATGCTTTCGTATCTTTAGTGACTCATAATAATATTATATTATATTAGAATTATTGTAAGGTACAGATAATAAATGTGTTTAGGTATATGAAATATTGTATCAAACCTGCACTTTGGCTGGGTCCGAGAGTCCTTATTGGAGAGCTACCACGTGGTTTTAGGCCTAAGTATTTTGAAATGGCTAAGCTTATAAGGAATATTTTAAATACAATTTATTTAAAATGGTTTATTATTACCTTAATTTGTTTACAACTGTACTAAACGTCTAATGAAATAATATGAGGAAACCACGCTCATTTCAATCAAACTCAGAAATAGGAGTTGTAAACTTGTTTTGGATGTAGTACCATACTTCGTGCACTGATAGGGGCGCACCAAAACATCGCGTCTACAGGTGGACTGGTGGCACGAGCACAGTGGTGTATCTCTCCAATGGCGGGTTGTTGCCTCGGCGTCCGTTCACCGACACAGAGCTTATAACCGCGGAGACTTATAAAGGCTGATCACTACTCAGGTCATAGGCTATATTTTGTTACGGTGTGATGATTTTGATAGGTCTTCAAAAATACATATATTGTGTTGCTACATATACTTTGCAGCAATACAATTTTGCTGCCGTAAAAAAAAAAAAAAAAAAAAAAAAAAAAACAACATTAATGATGAGGCCCCCTGTCTCTTGAGGCCCGGGGCAAACTGCCCCCCCTGCCCCCCCCTCTCGGCGGCCCTGCCTTCGGGTCCCAGCACCTTTGGGGGTCACCTAGTTCACCTAAATAGGTCTTTCTTCTTTCTCTTTTGCCGAATATTCTATTTATCCTTGTTGTTTAAGAATTTAATAAAAAATTTATCAAAAACAAGAATTCTATTATATTTGCAATTGAACATTTTTTGACTGATACGTAGTATAAAAAAGCCCGTTTGACGCCCCCCCCCCCTCCCGCCGGCTGACACCCTAGGCCATGGCCTAGGTTGGCCTAGTGGATAATCTGGGCCTGAGTAGCATCATAGCAAGACTGACAAGGACCCGCTTGACCTTGAATGACCTTTGTACTCATCTTACATCAAACACATTGTTGTTAAACAAGCGATAACAAAGATAACAGAACCAAAGTTGACATATCTGTGCTAACCTGACCTAACCTAACATTAAAATCACATTTAAAATGTGTGGAGCCCATAACCAAAGAGTACCAAAAGTACAGATTACAATATAAGATACAAGAATAGTAATGAAACGTAATTTGTATTTGTACTAAATAGAAAACGATATGGCCTTCAGAACTTGGCTTGTATTTTTATCCATAGGCCTACTTGTACAGGTGCAGTCATCTGTTAGAAATAAACCTAAATTACAACTTTTATTAGCAAAGTCAAGATTTCATAATGAGTACAAATTTATATTAACAAATAAAGGCTTAGAAAAAAATGAACTTTAAATTAACTTAGTATAGAAAACAAATAATATCTCGCTCCTTTTAACCCCTGTCAAGAAATCTCGGACACTGTAATAAGTTTTCTCATCAACATGGTCTTCAGCAGTTTCTTAAATTTGGAATGATCTGTTTCTAACTTCAGCTTAAGAGGGACAATTGTATCTAGCTTGATGCCGTTATATAACAAGTGGTGTTGGAAGAAAGAAGTGAAATGTTTGGGAATTTGGCAATTGTTTGGGATAAATACAGGGATTTAGGTTATTATGGAATTGAGAAAAGTTTTGTTTTACGAAAGATAATGTTTCAAGGATGTATAAAGAAGGAAACGTTAAGATGGCAGAAGAATGAAATATATCTCTGCATGATTTTCTTTTTTTTAGTGAAAATATTGTCTTAATTGCCTATTTTTGAATTTTAGAAAGAAATATGGTTCTCTGATTCTCAGCTCCCCAAATGGACACAGCATTTTAAGACAGAAGTGAATAAATAAGTTCGTAGTAAGTGGATATAAGAACATCTGTCGAGGCAGTTTTGGCAAGAGTGCGCAGGACAAAAACCCCAACAACGACTCTTTTGATGACATGTTCGATATGTAAATTGAAGTTTAGGTTGTGACATTGAGAAATGCCAAGAAACTTTGTTGAATTGGTTGGCTCTACTATGGTTTGATCAAGAAGAACTGATAAATTTTGGTCTTGTGAACATCTGTTTGAAATGCAGAAATTGATTAGATGAGTTTTTTCTGTATTTATTTTTAACAGATTGTCATCAAACCACCGGGCCAATTTGTTTGCCTCAATACAAACTTTCTGTTCAAGTGACTGAAGGTAGGGGCTTGATAGGGCTAATTAAGTGACATCGGCAAAAAGACACACTTTTGCCTCTGTTGTGCTAGTGGGATGATCGTTAATGAAAAGGAGGAAAAAATTTTGAATTTGAATTTGTTCATAATACACTTGTTGCATAAACTATTATTAAAGGTTAGATGGATAATAGTTACTGTACACAGTAAATGATTCAACTCATACTGTGATATAAGTTCAATGCTGTCAATTTCCACAACTAGGATCTTTAAATACATTGGCTAAATGAGAGGCATCCTGGTTTGTAAATAATATTGAATAGCCTACTCAAACTTACAGCGAAGTTTATGTTCTCTTGAATTGAGTTTGTTATCCTTGGACTTTTTGATTGGTCGAAATCTTGCCAACACTTGCATGAACTGTCTGAAGTTAACCCTATCATTGCCAGAGTCTCCAAAGAAAGCATGGACAATTCTATCTCCGAGAGGATTAATGGCAAGCTCTGGGATGCGGAGGAAATCCTCTCGACTCAGTGTTCCACAGTCCCCACGATCTAAGCTTGTAAATCGGGAATACAGCCGTTCTATTTGGTTAGGCGTAACTGAAAATAGAAATTAATAGAACCACTAACAGAGTTAAATTAAACAGACAGCAAAGTATATTAGGATGCAAAAAAAATTCACAGCTTATTTGATAGGTTTTCACTTAGTTCTTAGATTTTATTTACACATTTATTTGCTTCCAAATGGTTTACACCAATTAACATATATTAGGTCAACGTGGTAAATGTGAACGCAATAGACTTTTTGAAATAAAAGGAATTAAAAAAAAAAAAGTGTAAGTAACATTGAAAATGTGATCAGTGTTATAAAGTTATACGTATTTTGGGATTTATATTTGATAGCATTCGATTTCATGCAATATTTAGTTGAGGAGTAATTCAGACTTCACGATTACCCGAATGGTACCCACAATTGCTCACAATTTTTTAAGTATCGGTAAATGTGAACTCAGGTGAAAAAAAATCACAGTAGGCCTAAGTGGCATTCCATAGCAAAGGAAGAGAATTTGGAATAAAGTCTGATTTAAGCTGTTCACACATTGCCAACTTTCATTGGCATGTGACAAAAAAGTGTACAAACGTGTGATCTTTCCTAACGCTCCTTTCACACAACACCGTTTTGCCCATACGATTAAAAATCGCACGGCTGACATTCCAATAGAATCTTATGAGACCTTTCACACAGGCACGGCGACGGTTTTTAACCGGCTGCCAATTACTTGTATGGTGTGATGGACGGTTTTTAAATCGTGCGGTTTTTTCCCGCACGGCTAAAACCGTGATGTGTGAAAGGAGCGTAAGCTTTATGAAATTGTTGGAATCAGGTAGATGTAGAAAATAAAAATAGTCAGCCTAATTAGACACAATGTATTCAAATGAGTCAAATAATATTCTTACACTAGAAAAAAATTGTTATTTTTTTATTTGATAAAGTAATTATTTGATTAAGTAAGAATAAAATATAAAGAAAAAACAAAAAATATCATTTTAAGAAACCAATGAACACAAATTGGCTTGTAAAATTATTAAAAAATGTTATTGAAATATAACAACTAGATCAGTCATATCCTAAGACTAGTTCTTCCGCACGTGGTTGTGAACAGTTAAATATTTACAGTTCACATTTCAAATAAATAAATACGACACAAAACACATTTAACACTTAACAATTTCACACTTAACAACTTCACACTTAAAATTCAAGTTGATTACCGCACATGTCATTTTGGTCCGTACTGTTTGAAACCAATAGATCTACTAACCTATCCAAGTGTGGGTTCAAGAGTCTATTTTTTTAATGGTTAGACTCTTGAACCCACAGTTGCATAGGTTAATAGATCTTACTGGTTTCGTACAATACAGACCAAAATGACATGTGCGGGAGTCAACAAGAGAATGTTAAGTGTTAAATGTGTTTTGTGTCGTATTTATTTATTTGAAATGTGAACTGTAAATATTTTACTGTTGACAATTTACCAAAGATCTACCGGTTTCGTACAATACGGACCAAAATAACATGTGCGGGAGTCAACAAGAGAATGTTAAGTGTTAAATGTGTTTTGTGTCGTATTTATTTATTTGAAATGTGAACTGTAAATATTTAACTGTTGACAATTACTAATGTGCGCAAGAACTAGTCTTAGGACATGACTGATGATGAATCGTAGGCCTAGTTGATCAGAAACCGGTCTCAAGAAAGAAAATATTTGACATCTTTAGGCCTTCACCAATTTGGTGAGTTTTCATTATAAATACAGGTGTCAAGGCCCAGCTATACTGTTGCTTAGTAATTCACTGCTTTATTGAAACTTAATGGTTTTGATATTGTTTGACTTTATCTTTCAAACATACAAAGAATGTGCCAATTTCCTGATTTCACTAACAAGAATTATGCAAGTTTACAAAATAATGGGGTCAAGGTACACCAAAGTCTAGCAAAATCTGAAAGATGAAACTAATCTAGAGATAAATTTAATATACAAATAGCCTAACTTACATCCAGTTTCTTCTTGGATTTGCGCTATTTCCTCTTCTCTAAGAAGCAGAGAACTTCTATTCCCCATTTAGATGAAAGTTTACTTCAACAGTGAGATTTCTTAGCTAATCTATGGTAAAGTTGTTAAAAACTGGTGTCACAAAAAAGTGGTTGACACTGACAGTGACAAGGTGTGGGAGGGAGGGAGTAATCCGTTGTTGTTGTTTTGAGGTTAGACAGATCTGACGTAACAAGTTTTAGCTAACAAACTGCAAACATATGATGAGAATATTTTGTAGATAATTTCGTTTTTAGCATAGGGACAATACTTTAAAGCCGGTACATTCATTACTGTATTTCATACACATATTTAGGTTTATATACATATTAAAATTACAATGAATACAGTAATGGTAATATAATTGATTTTCTATAATACCATACTGGTATTCCTTGTTGGAATTTATATACAAACATAATTTTTTTTCCTTGTACTGTACAAAGTACCATCATTGACTACATGCAGCACTTATAGTCAATGGTACTTTTTTACTGATTACTGAATGAACAAGTATCCACAACTAATTGGTAAGTCGACAGCTGGCGTCCACAGGGCACAGGGCCGGATTTAGGCAGCTGGCAGGGGCCACATGGGCCCGGCCCGGGCCCAGGGCGTAAGATTTTTTGGGGGATCAGATTAAATTAGTCTAAAATATCAAGAGTGGTCCATGCAGATTATTTGTTTTCACTAAGGTTTACACAGAGTAAAACTTTAAAAAGTTCAATGAGCATTTTAAACGATAGATAATTAATTTATCAGATTCGTGTTAGCGTCACTAAATGTACAGGCAACTGCGAGGGCGCCATATTACAAACGATTTCCGCCGTTTCCTTGGTAATCAGTCCTTTGTTTACACTTTCTCAACAGTAATTTACCATTTTACCCACACCTATCCGACTTTTCTATGGTAACCAATTTCAATAGCCTGCTCACAGAC
>CM061534.1:112144736-112249866 GCA_030545055.2 Neoaliturus tenellus | reverse complement strand
ACAGCGTTCCTAGCGGAATAAAATGTTGGCCAATTTTTAACATGGGATGTGACCTTCTTTACGTTTTTGTATTCATTGCTACTACCGTAATAGCGTATTCCCTATAGGGAAATTCGCTAAAAATATAATGACAGCTGTACGGTTAACTATGGAGTTTTGGAAATTTTAAATATGATATTTTGACTTGTCTCTATAGGTCAGGAATACCCTCAGGGGCAGTGGGCTTTCCACTGTACGGGTGTTTCTTGGCGACCCCGGGGTACCTGAGCCAAGCTGTGAGACCCTCCTCACAGTTCTTCCCGAGCTAGGGCCTTTCTTATCATCTTTCAGGTCTTAGCTAACCGTCTTTATTCTTTCCTGAGCTAACCTTGCTCACCTTCTTGTTTTCGACCCCGAATCAAGGGTGTCTTTCCACCTTCTTTCGACCGGCGCATGCTGGGGGGTCCTGGGAGTGTCCCTGTTGTGTTGCAGGGACTGATGTGTGCCTCGCACTGCCGATGGTCTCCTCCAGTGTGTCGTCAGAAGCCAGCCGCCTCGAACCTTAGTCAGGGAGTGCGGCATGGATGCAGGGATCGGACTCTGCATTGCCACGGTGCGACCCCCAGCACGTCCGGCACATTTTGTGTATCGGTGCTGGGCAAACGGAGGTTCGGGCCCCGGAGTACCGGGGTAGGGGTGTCATCTCCTACGGGGGGTAGACCTCCGAGGGTGTACCTGCTCTCGGCCGATGAAGGACCGCCTCTTGCCGCACGATGCGCTGGTTACAAAACAGTATGGATTGTCAACTGCAAAACACGAATCTTGGAAAGGAGAACGAACAGGCTGCTTTTAGGCGCAGCTCACTTGTGCAGAGGTCTCCGACCTCAAAGACTGGGACGCCGACGGTTGGAATTAAAACCTCCCCTCCGCCGGCCCCGTTCAAGGCTGCTGGTGTCGCTGGATCATCGGCCGTAACCGGAAAGGAGAAAGATGAGGTTGATCTGGGTATGGGTGTGACCGAGCCGGTAATACCTCTAGCCAGGATGCAGGGAATCTCTCCCAGGAAGAGCCCTCTTCGTGCGGCATTCGAGCTGCAAATGCTTCGGCAGCAGCAGGACGACGCCCACGAGGAGGAAGACTCATGTCTGAAGAAGATGAAAGTTCTTTTGAAGGAGATGGCCAAGGTCCTCCTAATTCAAAAGAACATAAACAAGGCGAAAAAAGAGGGGATCCCGAAACTCGAAGATGCTCTAGAAGAAATCGAGGAATGCCGGAAAATCAGACTAAAGGCAGTGAAGCAGGAGCGCGATGTCACGAACCGAGTCATCTATGCTTCACCTCAAGCTCATCTGGCTGATGAGTCCCAGACTCAAGCCAGAAAGCGAAAGAAGAGGCAGAGCGGTTCTTCGCCGGGAAGCCCTGAGCTTGTTGAGGTGGACTCAGTGCCGAGACCAGTTTTTGTCACTGCGGCATCGCAGACATCTCCTGTCCAGGCTACTGAATCCGCAACGGGCGCTGCCGTGATTCCAGCGGCTACTCCTGCAGAGGTTCCTACTCCGGTGGCTAATCCTGCCTTGGCAGCAAACTCTGCCTCAACACCTTTGGGGGGCTGGAAGACGCGCCTGTCTAAGAAAGAAAGGAGGAGGCAGAAGCAAGCGGAGGCAGCTTCGAAAAGTGCGTCGAGGGTGGAGCGGACGCAAGTCTCAAACCCGGTTGGGGAGGCCTCTGGCAAGTCTGTCAGAAAGCCTAAACAACCCAGGCCTAAGAAGCCCAGGACGGAGGCAATCTTGATCAAGCCCTTAGGGGGGCGATCTTTTGCCGATGTTCTGGGTCAGATTAGATCGCAGGCCAAACCGGAAGAGACCGACACCGTTATCAAGTCTATTCGGTGAACCCAGAACGGGGATGTCCTCCTCGAACTGGGGAAGTCGAGTGACAAGATCGGTTTTGCCGCTTCCCTCAAGACTGCACTTGGGGACAAAGGCTCCATCAAGGCCCTAGAACCGAAGTGTTCGGTCGAGATTCGGGACCTTGATGTCCTCTCCACCGAAGATGAGGTGACCCGTGCGATCCAGGTGGCACTCCCGGAGATACCGGCCGATGGAGTGAGGGTATGGCTGACAAAGCCTAACCGAAGTCAACTCCGGATGGCTGTTGCTGAGATGAGTGAAAAGCACGCCAAAAAGCTGCTTAGCCTTCAGCACCTCAGAGTCGGTTGGGTCAGTTGCGGGCTCACACGGAGGGTGGTAGTTTCGAGATGCTTCCGCTGTCTCGGTTTCGGCCACTCCTCCCGAAACTGTAAAGGGCCCGACAGGAGTGCCAACTGCTTCCAGTGTGGAAGCCAGGGCCACAAACGTAAGGAATGTTCCTCGAGCCCCTCCTGCTTCCTCTCCAAGGATTCAGGCTCCAGTGCCCTCGGTCACTTACCCGGGTCTGGTCAGTGCGGTGCCTTCAGAGCCGCACTTGAACAGGCAAAAGGCAGCGGCCGGTAATTCGCATCCTCCAGGCCAACCTTCATAGATCCTGGGGAGCTGATAACCTTCTAGATCAGCTCGCCCGAGAACTTGGTGCTGACGCGCTCCTTATCAGTGAACAGTATCGGGACAGAGACCCAAACATTTGGATCTCGGACAGCCTCGGTACTGCTGCATTTTGGGCACGTAATACACGAGATGTTTTGGTGCGGAGTCACGGGCGCGGCCGAGGATTCGTCTGGGTTCGGTGTAGGGACGTGACTATCTTCAGTTGCTACCTCACACCCAACGAGGTCGTCCAGGACTTCCGCGACAAGATAGATAGCCTAGAGGAGTGCGTTCTCGGCACCACCGGGCATGTCGTCGTTGGTGGCGATTTCAACGCCAGGGCCGTCGAGTGGGGAATGCCCTCTACCAGCTCCCGGGGGAAATACATCCTGGATTTCATCGCCAGGGCCGGTCTTGTCGTCCTCAACCAGGGCGACACACCTACTTTTCGGCGCCCCGGGCAGAGAGGCACGATCCCCGACGTCACCTTTGCGTCTGAGTCGCTCCTTCCGAGGATCTCTGGCTGGAGGGTTGTGGAGGACTACACGGGTAGCGACCACCAATACATCGTTTTTGACCTGCATGATCAGGCAAATCGTCGAGTTTCCGCATCTCGGGAAGGGCCACGCCGGTGGAACACCAACAAACTGGACGTGGTCAAGTTCACCGAAGTCATCTCTCGGGGAGCGCAGGGGAATCCTGGTGAGGCTGGGGCCGAGGCACTAGTAACATCCACGATGGAACTGATCGTCTCGGCTTGCGACCAGTCTATGCCGCGAAGGAAACCCCGACGCGACAAACAACCCGTTTACTGGTGGACTGAAGAGATTGCGAAACTCAGAAAAACATGTTTAAGAACTAGACGAGCCGCCACAAGAGCGAGAATTCCCGCAGACAGAGTTCGTAAGTCGGAGGCCTATAAAGCTGCGAGAAAATCTCTCCGCCAGGCGATAAACAGGAGCAAGGCGAATAGCTGGAGGAGACTTCGTGACGACGTTGACTCTGACCCGTGGGGCCTGGGTTACAAACTTGTAACACAGAAACTCGGCACCCGCTCTCCACCTTCCATCATGGAGGGCGCCACCATGGGGAGGATCGTCGCTGCGTTGTTTCCTGAACATCCACAGCGACCGCCGGTTGACTTCGGACGGGTAGAGGACGTTCCACTCTTCACTTTCGAGGAGCTGGAAACCTCCGTTCTCTCCCTGAAGAGCAACAAGGCTCCTGGCCCGGACGGGATTCCCAGTGAGGCTTTAAAGAAAGTATTTTCAATCAACGCTGACTTGTTGTTGAGAATGTACAATGCCTGTTTGGTAGAAGGGGTGTTTCCGGCTCCCTGGAAAACAGCCAGGCTTGTACTGATCAGCAAGGGCAAAGGTGATCCCGAACTGCCGTCGTCCCACAGGCCTCTCTGCATGTTGGACACGGCTGGGAAGCTGTTCGAGAAGCTGATCCGTTCCCGCCTGACTTCTGCCGTGGAAGCTGCCGGGGACTTATGCCCCCGTCAGTACGGCTTCAAAAAGGGACGGTCAACGATCGACGCTGTCACCGAAGTTCAGAGAGCTGTGGAGAGAGCCGAGAGCCACAACCATTTCTCCGCCGAGTAGTGCTTCTTGTTACGCTTGATGTCAAGAATGCCTTCAACTCGGCGAGGTGGGTCGATATGTTGGATGCGCTTCGTAACACCTTTCGTATTCCTGCATATCTGTTGCGGCTCATCGAGGATTATCTACGCTCTCGAAGCCTGATCTATGACACGAGGGACGGAACGCGGACGATGGAAGTCACTTCTGGTGCCGCACAAGGTTCAATACTAGGCCCGGATCTCTGGAACGTTGCCTATGACAGCCTCCTGAGGTCCGAGATGCCTGAGGAAACCACTTTGGTTGGGTACGCCGATGACGTCGCAGCTCTCATTGCTGCACGCAACGTTGAGCTGGCCCAACTAAAGTTGAACCGAGTTATGCGGGTTGTCAACAACTGGATGACCGATCACGGTCTCTCGCTTGCTCTTAGTAAGACGGAGATCGTGATTCTCACGAAGAAGAGGATCGACACCGTCGTCCCGTTTCGAGTGGGAAGGGAGGTGGTCACATCAACTCGTGCCGCCAAATACCTTGGGGTTATGGTGGACACCAAGTTAAGCTGGAGGGATCAGATCTTCCGTACGGCGGACAAGGCCGCTAAGGTAGTTACTCACCTTAGTAGGCTGATGGCCAATGTCGGGGGTCCCCGATCCAGCAGAAGACGTCTGTTGATGTCCGCGGTCCAGTCCGTGCTCCTTTACGGGGCATAGGTGTGGGCAAGCGCTCTAGATAAGGAGTGCTACAGGTTGCGACTCGCCCGGGTTCAGCGTTAAGCTGCGCTCCGGGTGTGTTCCGCCTACCGGACAGTGTCCGAGCCTGCCGTCCTGGTGGTCGCCGGAGTCATCCCTGTCAAGTTCTTGGGAGGGGAGAGGAAAGCGATTTATCAGAGACGTGGCGAGATCGGCAAGGACACGGCAAGAACAGAAGAGCGCTCCCGAACCTTCCAGCAGTGGCAACACAGCTGGGAGCACGACACCCGAGGACGATGGACTGCGCGACTTATCAAGCAGGTCCAACCATGGGTGGAACGGCGGCATGGGGAGGTGGACTACTACCTGACCCAATTTTTGACAGGTCACGGATATTTTCGGTCGTACCTGAACCGGATGGGAAAGACCGGTTCACCGGACTGCATTTATTGCCCGGGTGTTCCCGACGATGCGGAACACACATTCTTCCGCTGTCCCCGTTGGGAAGGGCCCCGCCTGGAGGTCACACAAATATTTGGTGCATTTTCGGTGGACTCGGTCTGCCAAAAGATTCTGGAGGATGAGGGCAACTGGGATTGTTTGTCACAGTTCGTCCGGGGCATCCTCCTGGAAAAGAAAACCGATCTGGACCGCGAAGTGGCCCAGATCCCTTGATAGAGCGGCTGGATAAGGAGCGAGCCCGACGGTCGTAAGCCAAATTTAGGCTTAGCCTGACGTAATGTGATAAACAATTCCAGGTTAGATTCCTAAAGAGTAGAGGAGGTTTTTTTAGTGGGTAAACCCGTTTTTTAGGGGAGCCCCACACTACAGGCTGGCCACCTGTGTGCGTAATGCATTTTTCCGCCTCTCCCTCAAAAAAAAAAAAAAAAAAAAATAGGTCAGGAATAATACTTTAAGAGGTCGGTAGAGAGTTCAGGGACACCCTTCATAACATATCGTATATAAAATATAATAATAATATCAAAATATCGTTACCAAACCTTAATCAAGCCCAATTTTAATATAAGTTCATGGTCCAATATATGACATTAATATGAACTCACAAACAAATAACGTCATCTTATCCATGACTGTTCGTGCTCTAGAGATAATGTAACATAAAACGGTAATCGTGGTTAATGTATACAGTTTAGTAGAACGGTTGTAAAACTAAATCTGCGTGAAGTTCAGCCCACTTATTGTGCAGAACGGTTACCGAATCAAACCGTGCTGCCGACGCAGTAGATCACGAAGTAGTAGTTTGTGATGTACAGTTGTAGTGGGGCTTGCGACTGTACATGCACGGGTGTATGTATGTTTTGTTTACATTACATGTAGACTACGTAGCGTGCAGCAGCGTGCGTGTTCCGGTGACTGACCTCGTCAACCGCTGTGACACTCGACGTTTCTCCGTCATTTTAAGAAACCGTCTCATGCCGCAAATAATTGTCTTTCTACACCCACACACGTTTAGAGAAAGCCGGTTACCTTTTTTTTTAAACCCCCGTGTCTTAGTATTTTTTATCTCTTTGCATTGCTAACGATTCAGATATTGGGTTTGCAGTTATATGAATGTGATTTAAACAAACGTGTTGGCTTGTCATGTTTATAAATGTATTGATCGCAATTGTCTCCTATAATGCCAACAACTTCTCCTGTAATTTACATATTCACCATATACGGCCTACACTGCGCCTGCCATCTCCCTATAGCGTTACGTCAGCAGTGTGCCGCTATGATGGTTGTGTGTGTTGTGCGCCGGCGCGGGTGCGGGATGCCCGTGTGATGCCTGTGAAAGTGAGGACCAAGGCCCCCAGCCTCACGACCCGCCGTCTACAACCTCTACACTCTACACTCTACCCTCCGTCGTAGCTCTTCCTAGACATAACGTAAACCACTTGTTTCTGTTGTGTACTTCCAGTAGCAAACTTTCACGATGAAAGGCTGATCAGTGAGTTATACTTTCTGTTGCACGCTGATTGTAATGAGGTCTGCACGTTCACTTATTATGCTAATGCTCGGTGTGGTTTTTCTAAACATTTATATAATAGGTATTTTCTTTTAAAAAGAGTGACCGAAATTTGGAAACGTTGTTGATAAGAAAAGCACTTGATAGGCCCTTTCTTAAACTATATTGTAAAAATGTAATACTTTCATAGGAATATGACGTTCAGACCTCATAAACTATATCAAATACACCATAATACCTCTTAAAAATCTCATACAATCTCGTTTACTTTGATTAATTTTTGAATAGCAGTTTGTTGTTTTCAAATTTTGTGTAAAACATCACCGTCAACGAGTTTAAAAAACATAAACTCTGATCATATTAACATTGACTATGAATACACAAGTGATATTAACAACTTAAGTTATTAGCATTAAGTGATATAGCAATGATAAACAACTTCCTCCCCTACCATACACGCGCCTTCTGATTATGTGCCTCCATCTGGATTTCCTTTTTATAGCCCCAAGAACCTCTTAGCATCCCACTCTGTATTGTGATGACACAACACAACATTCGATTTCCGTGAGAAAGAGAATCCACCAGCACCAGCACTAGCTGTTATTCGGCACAGGTTGTGGCGGGGGGTGGGGGAGGACCGGCAACAGCTGACCGTTTGTGAAGCCCGCGGGACTCTGGGTTTCCTGGAGAAGAAAGCTGGAGTCACGACTGGTCTGAGTCAGGCTGAGGCGAATCTTTCGAAAGGCGGTTACTCAAGAGGACCGAACTCCCACGGAGAAGGAATCGTAAAATGTCGACAAATCGGCGACTCATCCCGAGACAGCGGCGGCGGATCAGTTTGGCGTGAAAGATTCTGGATCACAGAGGATTGAACGGTTTCACTTCAAATTATATTATATACTGGGACGGTGGCGACGTCCTGTAATCCAGCTACTTGGAGGTCACGAATTGTGGATAGTTATAAGCGATGACTTGTGGATGCGATATTCGCTGGTGGGGATTAACGTCCGCACTAGTGAATACTAGTTCATCCATAAGTACCATCTATATATTAATAGGCAAGCATGTTTCTTTTCCTCCTTTTTTCTCAGCTCATGAGCATCGTAGGGGAAATCCGCGCATACCGTTAGAAAGGTGTAGTCTTGTAGATGAGCAGAATCCCATTCTAATTCACATCGGACTCCAGGGCTAATCCCCAAAGGCTTTCAAAGTTCCAATGTTAATCTTATGGAGGATGGTTAATTGATTGACTGATAGACAGCTGTTGTAAAAACATCTTCTAAAAAACAGGGAGAACAGATGTTTCAGTTATAAAATGTTTTTAAAGTTATTGGGTCCAGATCAACTGGAATTTTGGTCGAATTTCGACCAGGAGGCGATCTCTAGTCCTCATAATTAGACCAATTCGTATATGGGAGGTTGAAATTGTGGTTCGGATCCCACGTTAAACTGTAGGTCCCTAGATACCATTGGCTGTTGGGCTATGAATTAACAGTCCTGTCTAAGGAGAATGTCGGCCTTAGTCAGTAACAAGACTACAAGATCGCGCCACAATCATCCTACACTCATCCCTCATTCATACTTGGCTTTAAACTACCTATTGAGTTAGGTCGCCATTTCAATAAAGGTATTAAAGGTATTACTTGGTGTTTCGTTCCAAACCATTCAGAGTTGTGCCATGTCAAGTTTTTGAAACACAAATGAAAAGTCTAAAAGCCAATCCGCAATGATTTTACAGTAAATCTGTACAGTTAATTTTAAGGGAAGGTGTGCCTACGTACGTTAACTAGAAATTACGCAACCGGTCCTGGATAAAATTTAACTCCTATGAATATACTTGTTTTCCATTACTGCCAAATGAGTACATGGCTTTTACAACGTCGTATTGAAACAGACATCCCAGATTTCCTATAAAATGTTTTGGAACTCTAAAAAAAAGCATTGCATAGAAACATATTATTATTTCGTACTCTGTGGTGAAAGGCAAAATAGCGAGTGCCTTATAAGGAAAGATAACTATAACACATTTATAATAATGGTCTCCATTACGCTTTAAGTTTAATCAAACATTAAGGATAATGTTATTGAGAAATGTGAGCCCGGCACCGGCACCTGTCGCTGGGAAAGCGCTGTCCTTTGCGATTCAGATGTTATAAAGATTAACCGTAAACGGCGATGATGCAATGATGGCTGGCAATATGAAAGATTCATCTTTATCTAATGGGCAGTGGACGTCAGACGATAATGACGGTCGTGGTGGGAGCGAAGGAGGAGCCTGCGGAGGAGGCTGTGGATGCGTCAACTTTAACCTATACTACGACACGCAGTCGCAGCGCAGTGCAGTGAAAGGTATCGCGATCGTGACCATCTCGTCCTTGGAAGCCTCGTCGAGGAATGCGACACAAGTTGCCCGGCTACTTTACCGCACTTGCTGGCATACATACATTCGCATGCTAAGTAGAAAGACTTAATGTCTTCTTTGGGAAATACCACTTGTTAGAAGGCTATTAGGTTGATGGGGTTTTAACGAAAGATAATTTAATGTGAAACAACGATATGAGGTGGGAAATTTCCAGTTCTAGTGGTGGATATGCTGTATCTATTGTATTGGTAAGCCTAGGACCTAATGTACTGTGCACAGGGTGGTTATCACGGAATGGATATCCTTATCCTATATAATCCTATTAATCCTTATCTACAATATTTTTATGAATATCAACCTGCAATTGGTCAAGTTTATTCAACCCTTGTGAAATAAAACCTACAAAAAATCAGCTCCTTTAATTTTCCGAACGTTTTTGATTCAAACCAGCGACCTCATTAGTTGCTGTTACTGGTTTTCAAACGAAAATGTCAATTAAAACAGTCCACCGGTGTTTCCCCGCTCGCCATTTACAAAGAAACCATTTACCGGTACTAATAAGAAGTGAACAAGAGTCTCCTTGTACACGATATTCGTACGTATAACATTGAATAAAGTGGCAGAATGTTATATTAAGCAAATCAGTTATACTACAAGTACAACCTATCGCATTTTACCTTCAACGAATGAGCTTTGATACATTATTTATAGTAAATTTACCTGAAAATTTATTGTGATAGCACATTGATGAAGGAAGAAGAAGAAACAAAGTTTTTAGGCATAATAATTGATAAAAATTTTAATTTTAATAACCGCATAAATTATATTTGCAAGAAGATCGCATCTGGAATATATGCTCTGAGAAGAATAACAAATTATTGTAGCATAACTGTGAAAAAGATGGTCTACTTTTCCCTCATCCAATCCCATATTACATATGGTCTACCAGTGTATGGGACAACATTTAAACAAAATTTAAATAAAATATTACTTCTTCAAAAGAAAGCAATAAGAATATACTCAAATTGAAAACATCAGAATCAGTAAAGAGGCATTTTCCTGAACTAGAAATTTTAACAGTATACGGACTTTATATATTTGAAACTATAAAGTTAAAAAAAAACACTACCTCTCTAAAATTAACAATACTCATATTTATGACACAAGAAATAATCAAATTATTACAACAAGTCATCACAATCTAAATTTTTATAGTAAATCACCAACGTACATGGGCCTACAGTTTCTACAAAAATTACCTAATGATATCAAATTCGAAGATAACCACAATTCATTTTACAAGAAATTAAAATTATTCCTTATCTCTAAGTCCCTATACTCAATAGAAGAATACTTTCAAAAAGAAGACTAGCTAGAAGATTACAAATAATATGAAATATTTAAAAAGTCAAAATTTATGTTTGCTTTTAGCTATAAATTTTACTTTTCGAAATATTTACTTGTAAATTTTGTAACATCTTAAAAAACATACTAATGTATGTAGATGTTGTAAATAAAAATAAATAAATTAGCATTATCGTCTATGCTATTCCGATTTGTTTCAGCATTGAAAACTCTGGCTGTGAACGAGGATCCACTCCAAATTATCGGTTTAAAACAAATGCACTGGAAATGTCTGTTCATAGAGGCCTTAGATTAAAAAGTGTTGTTTGGAAACAGAGTGGTTCCTAGGAGAATAGAATCATACTGTAGAGATTTTATCTTAAATAAGTTTATTTTGATTGCGCAACAAAATTTATTTTCAATTGCATGACTATGTGTGTCTAAACAACTATGGATAAACTTGACAACAAAGATTTTCGTATAACGACAAAACCAACGGTACAACTACAATCGGGCATTTACAGTTTTAATTTTGCACGTTTATAACGTTTAGCAAACTTAATATGTATCAATTTTATGTTTTAAAAATACTGTACTTATATAAGAATCACCTTTTATAGTTCTTCACAAGTAATGTAAGAGTATAATTTATTATTGTTTTTCCATTGTCCATGGTCCTGCGGCGAGGACCGTTATCATATGGCTTGTTTATCGTTACGGTGTCATTAACCTTTTACGATCTGTTTGGGTACTGCCGTTACGACCTCGGTCCATTCGTACATAATTATCGTAATGGCCTCGGTTACCCAACCGACCACTCGCTTAGTTTGGCTTATTAGGAGTCATTTTGTTGACGAGTCAGTTATGAAATGTCCCGCTCATTATCTATTTTTGTTTCCTCGGCCGGGGACAGTTCTGTCTCCACCCGACCGTTACAAACCCAAGACTTTCCTTTCCTTCTGGAAACGACACTTCACAGTTTTTTAGTAAGCATAAGGGAAACAAGGAAACGCCATATTTCGTCACATGCAGATACTTCTTTTAGTTAATGCCGAGGCATTAATTGTCTTTAAAAATTGTTCAAATGATTTGATCTTATGAGGGTAGGTACTATTTATTTCCGGCAGACAGGATTCAGAGCACATTCACTTTCTTTTAATTGTAAGGGATATAGACCAAGAGTGACCGATTCGGTTCTCGGTAACTAGATATTGTGTAAGGCAAAATAGAAACACGACCAGACTTAATACGTCATTTTATAAAACTTGACAGTTATCTGGATAGCCATGATACAAATAAATGACCCCTACTATAAAGTTTGGGTCGAGGATTACTTTGTATCAGGTACAAAAGGTGTGAAAGAGTTATAACCATAGTTTGTATCATTTGGGTAAAATATAGTTAGCAAGCATAGGCCTGCATGAATAATTTGTTGCGACGGCTATTGCAATTAAAAAGTCACTGACTTTTGTCATAAACTGAATTGCAATCGCTTAATTAGACGCTTTAATGCTACATCATTTTACTGGATGAGGACAAAATTGGATACAAAGTAAAAGTTATTGCGACTGCAATTAAAAGTTTTTTACACTCTTAGATTGTTTAAATTTATTACTATGATATGGCGTTTATCTCTTATAAAGTTCGCGGTGTGTTAGTGAAGTCAACCATCATACAAAAACTTTATATACAGTAGTACTGTAGTACTATTTATGTCAAAATATTTGAACTGTATGATACGTAGCCTATTATTTTGCCCCCAAGTCTTGTTGAATTTTTTTGTTTTGTTTGTTTCCGTTGGTCGCCTTAATGATTTTTGCGTTATTTTCATTCATTATTCACTCTTATTGTCGTGTTGCAGGCGATGTCGTTCCCGCACTTCATGACGCACTGACGCCGGCGGCAGCCTCGCCATGAACCTGTACAAGCGGGGGATGATCTTCGTGACGTTCCTGGGCTCGTGCCTGGGCATCGCGTTGGTGGCGGCCGCGCTGGGGACCAAGTACTGGGTGACGGCGCGGGCCAAGCGGACGCCCAACCCCCAGGAGAGCGACGGCCTCGTGCGCATGGGCCTGTTCTACGGCGACAAGGAGCTCAACGTCGCCTACGGCTGGCGCAACTACCCCTTCAGCGGTAGGTACACACGGAATCAACCAATGCATTAGATTAAGAAATAAAACAAAAACATGGAAATTAATCTAATTATGTTATCTAACAACATCACTTATACAGGGTGTTTATTATTAACCCTGACAAACTTTACCAGCTGATTCCTCACATCAAGACAAGAAAAAAATGTCATACCAACATGAGTCCGGAAATCAATTACAGCAAAAAATTGAATTTTTACTAATTTCAGTGTACTTATAGGACATTTTTGCCTCTAGATAGAAAAATAACAAAGATATTTTGATGAACTTTTCACAGTTAGATAGAGTATGAGATTTCAAAGCAATTTCCATGCTACTTTGGGTGCAAATATTGAATGCGGGTGAGATAAAAGGGCCAAGCTAAAAAATATTTTTTGTTTTTGATTGAGTACTAAGTCATAAATTTTCAAAACAATGGGCTGCAAGTTTCTCAAAAGTTACAGGATTTCATGAGGAACAAAATTATTTCAATTTATGGATGCATTTGTTTGTGATTTTTTCATGTAAAAACAGAAAATATTAAAAGGTAACAAAAGTTTGAAAAGAAACTTCTATAATCAAGAAAATCACATTTATGCATATCATATGTCAACATTTAATTTACATATTGGTATTTTTTATTTAAAAGTACCTAAAATACTAAAAAAGTAAACCACTCTTTCGACCTTTAGGTGTATTAAAAAAGATGGTTTTTTTCTATATAGAAAAGCTTAAGAAAAGACTTCTATCGCACTTTACTACCTAATACTCGTGATATCTAAATTGAAACTTACCCCAACGATTAATAGGAGACAGCATTGCACTTTATTTTGACAATTTCAGACACAATAATAGACATGAAACGTTAATATAAAAATGTATATGGACATTTAGTTATTTTTGTTCCCATCACTGTAAACTGAAGTTCCACAATGATTACATTCAATGCAAAATATTTTTTTTTTTTATTTTTAGTATTGAGTTAAAATATTTTTCATACTTTAAGGGGGCTATGAATTAACAGTCCTGTCTAAGGAGAATGTCGGCCTTAGTCAGTAACAAGACTACAAGATCGCGCCACAATCATCCTACACTTATCCCTCATTCATACTTGGCTTTAAACTACCTATTGAGTTAGGTCGCCATTTCAATAAAGGTATTAAAGTAAAAACTGTATTCATATTTTTTCAATCAAATGCAGAAGATAAATTCAATTAAATGTGACTTGTAAAGAAGCAAATTAATTTAATGACGTTAAATAAATTAGTGAAGCATAATATTTGTAAAGCAAGCGTCCTACTTAGGTTTGTATAACAGTATGATGATTATGAACTATTTTATTAAAAGTATTATTATCAAATTTTTACTACAGTAAACATCTGTAAAAGCTACAATAAAGAAGAAATTAATTTTAATCATTAAAAAGATATTTTTGCAATGAAGGATTACAATACCCAGTGTGTAAAATAACATGTTAACTGGGAGACACAAGTGTAACTTAGTTCCAGAATTTTTTCACTAAGTGTATAGGTTGGTGTGGTGCCGGCAAACTCATAAATTAAAATGAATTTCAAAATAAAAATTTGACTCATGTAAATAATAACGTAGTGTATGTTACTGGTGCCGGCAAAATCAAAAATTAAAATGAAATTCAAAATAAAAAAAGATTGATCTAAATAATAACGTTTTTTAAGTTTTGTAAAGGTACAGAGCAATTTTTTACACTTTTATGACAATGAAAAATATTGTAACACCAAAACTACTATACCTTAATTAGTTTACTATACCTTAATGGTTCCCAAAATTGAAAAATCAAAATATTTAAAATCAATAATTATATTAAATTATTCCTTAAAGTCAAATTTGTATGACGTTCTGAGAGCGGCCCTTTAGCCCCCTCTTAACCTTCTGCGTATCTCATAGGTTTATGAGATACCGGTGAGGATAACAAAATGAACACACTGTGTATATTCTATCAATTTCAAATAAAAAGTGGTCTAGAAATTTTTAAAGAAATTTCCGTTTGTATATTGGTTTTTAGTATCAACATAATAACTCCTTATTTAAACTAACCGACCACCACTCTAATTTAATCTTCTCTTTACTTTCAATCAAAGTAAAACAAACACTAGTGGTTTTTAGGGCAGAACTGGAAAGCACAAATTTGGGTCAGCCAGTGCTAGTTACATCACGAGGTGTGGTGGTCGTGGTCACGGTTCTCTCTTAACTAGCTCTGACTTTCTGGTCACTTGCTGCCTGCTACATAATTAATTACAACTCATCAACTCCGCTGCCGGTTCACTTCACGGTTCAAATGCTCCTGTCATTGTTGAGAGCTTATAACTGTATTACCTGTCTGACACAAGTGTGATTTCCACTGTGGGTATTTTGAAAAATAACTTAGCACATTATAAAAGCAGTAAAGTATTTTTTATATGGTATTTCAGTTGACAAGCACAGAAATAACCGGAATAACATAATACTTGCGTATTTATAAGTTTACTTTTGTATTGCTAGTATAAAAAAGGATATATTGATCGTAGCAAAATATACTGTTAGCCTGCCAAGGAAACTCTTCAGGCTCAGCAGAACAAATCAAGATTTAGAGTGAATAATAATCTGGTTTTTACTGTATTGTTATAGAGTAAAATTTTACGTCCTAAGGCTACAGAGAAAAATCCAGTTTTTAAACCATGAATTACCTCTATGGGGGGCTTGTGCAGATTGTACATTTTCATGAGTATTAATTATTCTTATGATTATCAGCAAAGAAATATTTACGATTATTAGCAAAGATAGTCAGAAGAAAATCGTCGATCTGCTTTTCGTCATTTGGAAATTTAAAGATTAGCTGGTCTGTATATTTATCAAACAATTAATTATTTTCTAACAAAATGCAACTCAAAATGTGGCACCAATTATTTTGATACAAGAAATAAAAACTTATTTAGAGCTGATTTTCACAGACCTGAAATTTACCATAAATTACCATGTTAAAATTTTTAATTATCTCCCTGATGATATGAGAACTATTAATGATAACAACTTATTTCGGAAAAAACTTCGAGACTATTTATATCTAATGTGTTTTATAGTGTGGTAGAGTTTATAAACCATACCCATCCAAACACTTAAGAGTTAAAATTGTAGTCTTTTAAATACACTTTGCCTCAATGTACGTGGGTATAAATAATAAAACAATAAACCAGTGGCTCTATCTTTTATGGGCTATAATGCGAGTCAACACAATATTCAATTACTAGTGCACATGACTAAATAAATAAATTGCTCACAGTGGAAATAGACACGGGTAACTGGTTTCCATGTACAATCAATATTGTTATTTGTGCTTCTAGGGACTAAAGTACAATGTTTTCTCCCTGAAGGGAAAGTGTTGTCGCCCGAAGGCGAAGCCGAGGGCGACAATTTCCCTGAGGGAGAAAAGTACTTTAGTCCCTTGATGCACACAACATTTTTCCTCCACCTACACGAATAAAATTTAGGCCTAATAGGCCTACCGTAGATAATTTAACTTTACCGTCATATGATCCCTTGCTCCGTCAAGCTGGATCTGTCACATCAACATAAAAAACACACAAGGTAGGCCATATCAATTTTGAAGAACACGAAAAAAAAACAAAATATAATTTAAGCCTAGTCGAAAGTTTTACACTTATGTTTTGGACTTCTTAGGTTAAGAGCATACCCAAGCAAAATGTAAACAAACACCTACACTGCCACGGCCATCTCTAATACTAGAGATGCTGCTCACCCACTGCTGACTGAATGGTCAGCAGTGGGTGAGCAGCAGCTACAGCTGCTATTAGTCAACAATGAGTAACAAAAAAAAAGTAACAGCTGACTGTGGCTCATGTTCTTTTTAATCTCTTTTTTAATGTTATTCTTATGTAACTAACTTTAGCCCCGTGGTACGAAAAAACTCGAGTTTTCCCTAGGTAGAAAGATTAAGTATTCAAGTCACATGGGATAGAAATTAGTACTTTACTACTCTATTCCAAGGAGTAAAATACGGCTTTAGATAGTAGGTGGAGGAAAAAATATTTTATTTCAATTGCTGATTTACTGACGATTCAGACATCTTCTAAAATATTATGCTCTTGTACAGTTATTTAGAGTGATCTTTACTAGCGGCGTTTTTGCGGCCCAATCGTCAAAGTTACACGGATGTTCCTGTCAGCAGACAGATTCCATTACTATTGCAGTCTCATTTTTATGTCAGGACCTTTGTTGATAGCCGATTAAACATTTGCTGGTATTCGTTCATTTAACATAGTTTCATCACTAGCAACCTCTTCTCCGATTGAATTTCAGTCCTATTACTAACGTCTGAGCGAGTAATTTATGCCTTTTAGATGTAAAGTTATTAGCAAAACATTAATTAAGTGTTACCCTATTCTCTGTAGTTTAATAGTTCATCTTTGGAACACACATTTAGTAAGGTCCTTTGTAACTGTAACTTCTTTAATAAACCACTGGTTAATCCGGCCATTTTTAAAAGCAGCGTGTGGTCCATTCTCAAGGTGGCCGGATTTTGGGGCGTCTACTATATACACTAGGAGAAAAATTTTAGTCCCATGAGTTTTGAGTTAAGGGGAGTGGACTGAAGGTGGTTTTTCAGCCTGTCAAGCAGTGGTTGTAGTAAAGAACTGTCTATTCAAGAGCTTATTTTGTAAAAGACTTGGGTAGTAAGGAAGCAATCTGGGCTACGTAACTTTTGCGGTTTGGTTTATATCATAATGTCTCGACTGCATCGACTGGATACATGTATATGCATCCATTGATTTAGTGTGATTGTGCAATAATTTTTAGTATTTTTAAGGTTTCTCATCAACTATCTTGTATTGAAATTTAATTGGCAAAACTAATAAAAATATAGTGGTACAGTATTTATTAGTTGTTCACTGTCTGGAATTACTGTTAGATATACAGCGATTGTGCGTTTTACAGTGTACGATGCCATGAAGACGGACAGGGAGTTCATGGTGTACAGCTATTGGCTAACGACAGTGGCGTGCCTGGCTCTGTCTCTGGTGTTTGCCGCGTTGGCAGCCGTGTTTGCTGTCATCAACACAGCCACATCGCCTATCGGCACCTTGACAGGTGTACCGGGCCTGTATCTTTGGAATATTGTCACACGTAAGTTTTGGTGCAACGGTCAATTTTTTAAAATACTGCTTGATTCTACAAACTGTTTTCAACGTCTTCCTACCCTGTTATGCTTTTGTAGTAAAAGCAGAGTATCTTAGTAATCACACTCAATCATGATCCATACAATTTGGTAGTGGAGTTTATGTTCTGTACACAATTGTTATCCCTTACTTTTTCTATTTCTTGTCTCTACATAATTTTAAAGAAAACCCCAAAAGGAGAGTGATCAACCCAGAAAGTGTAAACAAATAGTGAACTGTTTCCCCTCAAGATACACTCCAAGTTAATTCTGATTTTGCCAATGTAGCAATCTCACTTCACAATAACTACAAAAAACACTGAAAGAAATAACTCTTTCATTAAAACTCTTTTGGGGGAAAACAGTATTTAAGCACCATTCTCTTGAGCCCGAACGACGTTACCGAATGCAGCCTCGTGGCCGTAGCGCTAGGTGAGTTTGATAGCTGCAGAGGTTTACGAGAATCGTGTTTTAAAATTAACAACTTAAGATATAAATTGATTCATAACTTTTTCTAAAAGTAGAACTACGGATCTCGTCTTCTGTGTTTTTAGGATTTACAAATAAAATTTCTAATTTCAGTAATAACTGTCTAAAATTATCAGTTTTTCTCTAGTGGCGAGTTTTATAGCTGCAGAGGTTTGCGAGAATTGTGTTTTTAAATCACTAATTAAGATAGAGATTGGCTCTTAACTTTTTCTAAAAGTAGGACGTATCTCGTCTTCTGTGTTTTTAGAATTTTGAAATAAAATTTCTAATTTCAGTTAACGGTTTAAAATCATCTGTTTTTCTTGATTTTTAACTGAAGGTATCTATTAGTTTTGATGAAGTAATTAAAAAATATAACAGAGGAAAACTAGTACCCTTAGTCTTCTTTAATATGACATCTTAGTTATAGCTCTGGGCTGCATTTAGCAAAAGAAAACACGATTCTAAAAAACCCTTGCAATAGGGTAGCGCGCCAGGGGTAGACAGGATTCCTGGAGACACACCACTCAAATGCAAAGTTTTTTTTTTAGAATCGTGTTATCTTCTGCTAAATGCAGCCTAGAAGCTATAAATAAGGTGTCATATTTAAGAAGAATAACGGTAATAATTTCCCTTTGTTAAATTTTTTGTAATTATTTTATCACAACTTCAGTTAATAAGATAACTTCAGTAAAAAATCGAGAAATACAGATGGTTTTAGACAATTATGACTGAAATTAGAAATTTTATTAAAAAATTCTAAAATCACAGAAGACGAGATCCGTCTTTCTACTTTTAGAAAAAGGTAAGAGTCAATCTCTATCTTATTAGTTAATTTTAAAATACGATTCTTATAAACCTCCTCATCAATCTCGCTTAGCGCTATGGCCGTGAGGCGGCAATCGGTAAAGTCGTTCGGGCTCAGGTAAAGCAGAGCCTTAACTTTTAAATATTATATGAGAGCAAACCTGTTCTTATGTTTTGATGATACATTTAGCAGCACTAAAAGCCAGCTCCGATCATTATATTAGGAATGACTTACAAGACATACTATATAGTTCAAGAATAGTTAGGCAATTACAATGGATGATACGTTTTTTTGGTGTTTGAAATAAGAAGCAATATCCCTCGACTATAGTACTGTACCATTTAGGTTTTGCTTTGCATAGTATATTCCAATGTACCTCAATCTGGTACATGCTTACATACACACTGTACAGTGTCGGAATAGTTCCAATAAGAGCAATGGGCGATAAATCTAATCATTTTGGTTTATTTAACTCAATGTCTCAATTGGTTTATATTTATGAACAAAAATGCATAACTCTTTAAGATCCCTTGATTATAATGATGTTTTGCTTTGCAGTGATATTCCAGTGTACCGCAATCGGGTTTTGGATTGCCCAGTTCTTCGAGAGGTTACAGTACAATGTCCTCGGGCACGAGGAGAAGAGCAACTACTGGACCTCACAGGGGATGGCCTCCTTTGGGTTCTCCTTCTGGTATGTTGGAATCAAATGCTTAACTAACTTTAAAAATACACAAAACTGATGCAGATAATAATGTTTTACAACTTTCCAAAGCAGTCGGGTTCTATTTTTCCTTGTGCACAAAAACGACTGACTATAAAAAGCACATATTTTTGTTAGTTCCTGGTTCTTTGAAGTTGTGTTTCATGGCTAGGTTAAAAGTGGAGGAACATACCTAATTCTTACTAATAACATGGGTTGAATATTCAAAATACTCTGTACTTTATACATAATAGTCTCTGGCGCATTGAGTGGAAATTAAAAAAACTCCCTCAAACCTTCCTCATCTCTAACCGGCCTTAAACCGTCCTCAAACCTCCCTTACTTAACTACTAAAGGGAGGTTCAAGGAAGGTTAGAGATGAGGAAAGTTTGAGGGACGTATGTGAATTCCACTTGTAGTCTTGACATTTTAAGATCTGGAATACTGAATGCTTGCATTTCCAATGATTCTCTATTCACTCTTGAAAATGCTAGTGTGTGGACATTGTTCCATGCATTGCATTGACATTTCACTACACTCCTAGAAATATTAAACTTAATTTTTAAATTTAAAACCTCATTGCTGCTAAGGTTTAGTAAATGGAAGAAAAATACAAAGCAAAAAACTGTTAAGTGTTAATGACAATAAAGCTTATAAAGATTAGAGCTAGACATGTTACTGAGAAGTACTGAAAGCACATGCAATTATAGTCTTGTTTTATGATAATGTTTCTAGTTGAAAGTTGTGTACTACTTAATATCTGTTTTTCATAGACTAATCTTGTTTTGCCTTTATTATGATAAATTCATTAAACTTAACGGTCGGTTTTCAGGCTTGCAGTTGGTGCTGTAATAGTTCACATTGCAAACATAATCTTCATTTACATGGGGACAAAAGAGTCCAGGGCGAAGGCTGCATCAATCCCCGTCCTCGAGGAAAAAGGCAACGGAGCAATCATGCTCTACTGACCCCCTCAATGCCATTTTGTATATAGACTGTAAAGTTATTTCTTAATAAAGTAATTTTAGTTTCTTAAAAAATATGTTTTAATTCTTCTGAATCCTAACTTAGTCCACACAATGGAATTTAAGAGTGACCTCACTTAACGTTTACACCTTGTTTGCCACTAGAGGAAATCATTTAGCACTATTACTGTTTTTAATTTATCCTTAATTTCTATGACTAATTAAAAAAATTAAGTAAGCAAAAATCAGAGTGGTATAAGCTATTACAAACTACTAAATCCTAAAATAATAAATGCATGGGAAAAACAAAGACATTGATCCGTTTTTACCTTTATTGCATTATACCATTTTGATGCAGTTACAAAATATTCACTGTAGTTATTAAAAGCAACATGGCAACCATAAATAAAGATTGTTTTTTACACGAATCTTAAAACAAAATTCATCTGAAAACAAAATGTATGGACAATTTAGGCACAATCCAACTGATAGTTTCAATTGCAACAGTTTTAAGATAAAACAATGGAATAAATACGCATAAACATTGCCTAGCGCAGTGTGATGTTTATAAAGCTTTTTAATCCATGGCTTATTTCTAATATCAGTCCATTTAAAATACTTTAGTTACAGTAGAAAAAATACAACAAACCAAACCAAAAGGAAAATAATTAACCAAGAAAACCGGTTTAACTTTGGATTATTTATTGTGATCTACTCAACAAACACTAAAAACTAACCAAAATCCCAAAGTATTTAAAATAGTTTCCAAAAAATAATTGGTAAAGCAAATTTTCAAGTGATTATAAGTAAACCCAAAGAGTTACATGAATATCACGCTTTAAAGAGAAAATTCTTAGCCTAAAATAATGTTTGGTAAATGGAAACATAATTTTGAATTAACGTCGACTAACTTTCTTCCAACTGCTGTCTTCCTCTTCGGCTGGTGGAGCGTTGTTGGCTGGAGCTGCAACAGACCAAGTGTAAATGAGATTTTACTCAAATCAGTGAGGGGTTGTTGTTAATGGATAAGGAGACCTCGGTCGAACCACTGAGCACATCTGCTTCTAACGGACATTTTGCACAAGCATGGGATGTTGAAGGAAGAGAAAGGGTGAGAAACAGAACAACAGATAGCCGATTGACTACTCAGAGGGCTTGTGACCCTAACCCTGTGACACCTGATTTTTACGCTACAACAGGGTTCACATGACCACATGACTACGATCACAATTACGCCACCAAATAATTTACGGATAAATTTCCGTTTTTCATTGTTTTTGTCCATTGATAAATCAACCTGTGCCTTTCAACCAACCAAACAATTGACCATTCATGTTCCTCAGTTAGTGAGTTAAAAAAAAAAACATCTGTTACCTCAATAGCATGAATTACCCGTAAAATGATTTTGATAGCACAACACTGAATGAGATGTGTACTTAGATAACATGACTGTTTAACAGAATACAGTCAACTCCCGATTATCCGGGGTAATCAATCACTGGTTGAAGGGTCCCGAATAACCCAATACCACGGTTAAAACAAAGAGTTCAATAAATCGAGTAAAACACGAAATAAACAAGTTTTAAGTAAGAGTCCACGGGTTTCCGATATTTATTGTTTTCTCTTGACCTAACCTTATTGGAATGAATTAACAGATCTTCTAGTTGAGTGAACAAGGAACACAATAAAAGGGTCCAATGTAAACAAAAAAAAACCAAGGTCAGATGTTCTAGTGTTTTGCATCGGGCAGCTGGGATGGGTGAGTGGGGTGGGTAGGGTGAGGGTGAGAGGGTCCGGCACTGGGTGAGAGGGGTAGAGTCGCTTTTGGTATAATTTATTCAAGATAAGAGCACACGCACAAAAACAATTGATGGTTCATTTTTTTCTCTAATTGGTAAAAAATTGAAGAACAACCAATTGTTCAAAATGTAAACCAATTATTGAATTAGGCTAATAAATTTATAACTTTGTCAATTAAAATTTTATATCACTTTATCAAACATTTCTTGAAATGCAAAAACAAATGCATTTTGAAATGTGTAGTTTAGCGTAATACAACATAAAATTACTAGGGGTCACTGAACAACACACGAATAAGAACGATAATCACACACTGAACTGGAAACTAAATAGGACCTTTCTTGGTTCCTATTTTTAGCACATCCAGTGGGTGACCAGTTGTTTCTAGCAGTACTCCACCATTGCGCCCCATCCCCGCTTCGCCACGCCATCGCTCTAACTCGTTGCTCCCTGACCACATGACTACGATCACAATTACGCCACCAAATAATTTACGGATAAATTTCCGTTTTTCATTGTTTTTGTCCATTGATAAATCAAATAATAATTAGTAAAGAGATTTCTTCTTAAGTAATTTTAACAGAAAAGATTGATAAATGATGGTATTGTTGTCCAAATTGAGAAAATAAATAAAATTGAAATTTACTTGTTGTGACTTAGGTTAATCCGCAACCCGGTTTACCCGCCCCCGGATAATTGGGAGTTGACTGTAGTCTTATTGAGGCTCTACTGTATTAGATTCAACGTTGGCACATTCGTCAATTAAGACACTTAGAAACCACAGGATAAAATGAAATATTCTGAGAGACAAAAGTAGTTAGCAAATCACTGATTTAATCATTGTTTTAGCATGAATTAGACATTTTAATTTCAATTCATAATTAACTTATGTTCAAATTGATGTTCTTTCACAGCAATATTGTTCTCAACCTTACTTGTTTCATCATTTATTTCAGTTAGTAGGAGATTTCAGGATGTAGGAGAAGGAAAGAATAAAGGACTTACCGATAAGGCACGGGTAAAAGGGATTAGGACTGGCTGGGGAAACTTCACTTTCTGTAATAAGATCTGTTGTAACTTGACCAATAACCTCCTATAAAACAAACACTTATTAACCATGAGGAAAAAGCACTAAAACTTATTTTTCCGTTTTAAACATTTTAGGTAAGCTTAAAAAAAGGAAAAAAAAAAAAACGCCACTACAATTTACTTGGAGCATTGCAATGGTAGAAGCAAAAAAGTATGTGAAATAATGACTTTGTAGGATTTATGGTTCCACGTAAACAGGGGAGTATAGGTGTGCCATCAAATAAAGTTTTTAAAATAATTGCATTGTATAGAGATAGTACAAATAAACCCATATGGGCCACATATTCAGCCCAGGGTCTTAATGTAATCTTAATATACTCAAGAGACCGAAATGCCATTTCTAATTCAGATCCTAAAAAAATCAAAAATAAATATGACTGATTATTTTGCAGCCAGTTCACATCTATGTGATTAGTTTGTGTAAAAAAGGATTGACACCTAAAAAATCAAATAGTAACTAATACAAATGGAAATAAAAGACTGCCTTGAGCTGCGGTTTTTAATTTGGGCTCTCAAATTATGATTAAATAGGTTAAGTTAAAAATCAAATTTAAATAATGCTGAAAAAACTAGGGATGGACGGGTCTCGAAATTATTTTTGAGAAATTTTGAATCTCGTTCACCAAGACGAGATTTTATTTTGATCGAGATTTTTCGAGACGAGAAAAAATCTGGGAATAACGATAAAAACGGGTATAAATAATCTACGAATTGCTAGGCCTATTTTACTAGCAACTTAATACTGAAAAATAAATTATTTTGAAGCAATGTGAAGTGTTTTATTTTTCTTATCCTCCTCACAACTACAAACTTAATTTGCCATCATGAACGGTTAAACTACGGTTGGACTTCCAAGACTTGGACTGGACTGGAGGCTGCATCTGCACGGACTGTTAGTGGTAGTTAGTCAACATAGCTACTGATTTATAAAATAATTAATTTGTTTGATAAATCTTTAGAACGTTGCATTTTAGAACATTTTTTAGAAGAAAACTTTATAAACAACAATCATAATTTGACATTTGATTGCTTCAAGACGATTATTTAAAACTGATACAAATAATTTTTGACAAATTCAAGAGTTGTTTTGGCATTAGCAGTAGGAATAGTAGAGACGATCAGATGAATGACAAGATGGCCAATCAGATTTAATAATGACTAACCTCAAATATCCCACGTAATACAATTTAATTTCCTTTCACACTCTTTGCAGAGTTCAGCTATTTTAAGCCAAAAATGCTTAAAATTGGCTGATGGTTGATTTTATTTCAAAATTTGGATACTAAAAATTAACTGAATAGGCAATTAACAATCATTGTTGAACAGCAATAAAAAGGTTGTGTTGAATACATATAAAATCAATGGTCTTACCAGAACCATACAGGCTTCATGGCTATACTAATGCTTGCCTTTATTCAGTCAGGAGCAAAATAAAAACCTTGCCACTAGCAGACCGAAAATAGAAGGAATTACGTGAATCCCAAAACAGTGAAAGTTATGTATACAGGACTTGAATAGTTTGGAGAAATGACAATGAATAGCAAACAAAATGAGAGCTGAAGATTTTTAATGGACTAAGACAAAGAAGAAGAGAGAAATGAAAATTTTGATTTCTTGTTAGCCTCTCCGCCTCTAGGCTTGTGACTCAAAGTTAGTAGGCCTATGTCTATTACAAAAACTGTGAGTGAAGAAAAACTCTTATTTGGAAACATTTTAAAGTAAGTTAATAGTGAAAAGTGTGAAACATGAAAGTGAAAAGTGAACAAAGTAACTGTAACAGAGGATTCTCTTTTTATGTTTTATTAAACGTAGGTCGGTAGGGTTATGGCCATATTTTCTCAATCTTTTTATTGGGTACATTCCTTTATAGGCCTAGACCTTTTGTTAAGAAAGTGACTTTTTTAACTTCACTTTATTAACATAATCAGCAATTTACAAAGTAATATGTATTCCTTCACATAAATCAGGTTTTAAGAATGTTACAAAAAACAGATTAAAATCCTGAACGCACATTTCTTGTAATGTACGAGAAGGAAAATCTCGTCTCGATCTCGTCTCAAAATTTTATGAGAATTAAAAATTCTCGTCTCGTCTCGAACTAAAAATCCAATCTCGTCCATCCCTAGAAAAAACCTATTACTTATACATGATTAAATAATTTTAAAAAATTGTAAGTAGTGTTAATGTAAGATGTAACTACACTGAGCTTTCACCTGGGGCAGGTGCAGGCTTGGGCTCTGGCGGGGGCGCCCTGGACGGAGGCGGCGCGTCAGACTTGGGTGTCCTCCACTCCTTATCGCCCCCACCGGCTCTGCCTCCGTCACGCCGCACGGGACTGCGTCCGCCGCCACCACGGTCATCACGCCTGATTGGACTGCGGGCGGGTCCACGGTCATCCCCTCGTCTGCAAAAATTTGTCATATCGATCTGGCACCAATTTCTTTTCTCGATCGTCACCAAAAATTTATAATAAAACCTCTGGAATAGAATTTTACACAGTGGCATAGCCAGAAATCAAGCATTACAAAGAGAACTCAACAGTTCAGTATGGGCTCAGCTATTGTGATCAGGTCACATGTTCAGCCACAACTTCAGTTGGATCACTTTTGTAAGCTTTCAATGTTTTATAGCATTTGGAGGTTATAATTAGAGGTGTGTGGGGATCCGAAAAGTCTGTTCAGTTTCGGATTTGGATCGTACATCAGAAATCCTTCATAAGATTTTGTTGATATCTGTATATTCGGGTCGGGTATTCAATTTTACAGGATAGACTGTATATATCTGGTGTTAAAGACAATCAATGTACAAATATTGTATTTTAGCAATGGCGATTCTTTACAATATAAAAATGGAGGCGACGTGACATATCTAAAACAACGACGCAATGAACTGAAGCAGATTAAGTCAGATCATAAGCTTAACGGGAAACAGTCACGACATTCAGCCACCTATAATTAATATATCCTGCTTTTTGTAATTATTATCAACATTTCAATGGTTTTGACTCAATTACAGGCTATTTTGGGAGGTAAACTCCGTAAGCGCCCTTCTGTGTTTTAAAATCAAAGCGCCCCACGGAGGGTTAAGTGTTTATAATCTTTAATCCGAGCAATTGACAAAGTGTCAATTCTGAAACCTCTCGCTTGGAGGGCTAGAAGTAAAGATACAAGTATTTTAAGGCTCGGCCCATCACGGCACCTCTAGACACTGTAATTTTTCTAGTGTGGTGGTGTTTGTTTCCTTAACAATTGACTTGAAGCGTTGGTAGGTGGGGTACAATTCATCATTCGTAGTTTCGTGACTCAATATAAGAATTAATCTTATGAAGATTATTATCATTCTGGTTTGAATAAAATGACATTTTATTAAAGCCCTACCTTCTAATTCTAATATAGTACACAATGAGGGATGTTTTCCTCGTGATTTTTTTTGCCTATTGCAACATTCTTTAGTTAGAGCCAAGTTCAAAATAAGGTTGACATTATGTTCATTAGGCATAGGGTAAATATATTGATGTCCAGACATCAACAATTTTTTTCTTCATGATTCTATGTAAAATTACGTCTTTATCCCGAAAATAACTGTTATTTTTAATAGAAAAAAATTATGAAACTGAGATAATTGCAATTGTTGTTGCTGTAATTTAATTGATTTTTAAATTCCTAAAGTGTTTTTAATCAAAGGCCTAGGCCAAACTTAAAAATGTGGAATCAAATTGCCTATCTACTTGTCTTTCGGTTTACTGCACAAAAATCTGAATAGAAAAATTATCCGATCTGATTCCTTTAATATCCGATTAGAAAAATGAACTATCTGAACAAAACCGACCCCGCAAATTTCACAATCCACACACCTCTAGTTACAATGTGACATTTTTGGACTTAAGGATTTAAGTCTGCCACTAACTTTTAACATGATGAATTTATTAAGAACAATTGACAAAAATTTTAAGAATCAAATAATGTGAAATCATGTACTAAAAAATGAGGCACGTGTGCCACTTTTTGTAGCCACACTTAATTATCCCAATCTCGTGGATGCACTTTTATCCTTTCAATGATGTAATATGAGTGGTTAAGAGACAGAAATGGGATTGAAACCTTGAAGTTTCCCATGACAGCTTAATTAATTGTGTATTACCATTGTGTTTCTTTATTCAAAATTTTTTAGTAAGACGTTAATAGCAAATCATAGATTAATCTCAGCTTCCTTACCTTGGTGGTCCTCTTGAATCAGAATCTGGCTCAGAATCTCTGGTTCTCCAGCTACTTGCCTCCTTAGGCTGAAAGCAATTTTAAATTGTCATGTATTGACTTTTAGATAACAACTTAAAAATGGATTGTAATAATTAATGTATTAATTTAATGCAGAATGAAATCAAGAGGGATAGTCCGTCTTGTCTTATCTTTTCACGGACAAATTCTTTAAACACCATGATTAAAGAAAATATACATTTTGGCCCATTCATAGACCAGGAATGGATAACAAACGACCAAGAAAGTAATAAGAGGAGAGAGAAAAAGAGTTTACATTGTATCCTTTTAAAATAAACCCCAATTGTAAGGCATCCCCAAAGCAAAAAAACAGATGATGGTATGACATTGTTGCAAAGAGATCGGGTTCACCACAGAAAACTCGGCTAGGTCAGGAAGATTACTGCGTAACAATGATCGGCTGAGGTAGAAAAATCGTGGTATGAAGCTGGCTGCCACAGGCTTGGTTGCGGAAAGAATGATTGCATTAGAAAGGTCGATTGCAAAAGGAAGATAGATGCAGCAGGAGCTTGGCCACAGTTTAAAGATCAATTACAGTACACTCTCGTTCATCCGACTCGGTGACATCGGAACTCCGCTTCATCAGAACTGATGATCTGGATATTATTAAAACTTTTTTCTTACAAAAATAATTTATATGTTTTAGACCCTTCAATCTCTAATTTGTTATACCCGCGGTACACTAATATATAACTTTTTGCATCACTTGTCACCGCGCGATTTTCATAACCTCCATCCTCGATGTGATTGCCGAGGTTGTGTAAGTATACGCAAGGAAATAGGAAGAAGGGGGGGGGGGCAGGAAGTAAACATCCGCTTGCTTAACTGCCTGTCTGTCTCGCGAGTGCACATGTGTTACATGGAATGCCAGCAATAGACTGTTGAAATATGAGTGAAAAGAAGAAAAAAGTTTGTGTGTCTATTGAGGATGAACTTAGAGCTATTAATAGAATAAATGCCAGTGAGTCAACAAAAAATTGTTATAGAGTATGGAGTGGGCACTATATGGTGATCTTCATTTCCTGTATAGTTTTATATTTAAATAGGTTTATTGTTACAATGCTTGAAGTTTCAGTTTCAGAAAATCTCTTGAGTTATCGTGTTATCTCACCAACAATAGTGAATAAAATGCAACCCAAACTGGTCGCCGTTACAGTGAAAATCATGACTCCACTTCATCGGAATTTGTTGACATCCGAACTTTCTGTCCGGAGAGTGATTTGTATGTTAAAAACTTTGGAGCGTCAGAAAGGTCGCTTATGACAGAACAATTAAAAAATATTTAGAACCTTTTCTTTACAGCATACTTTTTATAGGGATTTTAGTATTAATATACATAATCACTTTCAAAATTGCTGAAATGTACAATTGTTTGTTGTGTTCTGCTTTGCATGTAGGCGTCTCCATCTATCTGAAATTCGTTCCTAAGACAACACTACCTGCAATTAGTTTAAGTATTGGTGACATTTTACGAGTATAATTTACCCGGTCTGAGGGTCGATCAAAGCTTCTGCCAAACCCAGGTCTGCTGTCTCTGTCATCCCTGTCACGGAATCTGTCCCTGTCCCGGCCAAAGTCCCTGTCTCTCCCCGGCTCTCGATCCCGGCCAAAATCTCTACGGTCGCGGTCCATGTCTCTGTCTCTGGCAAACCTATCCCGGTCGTCTCTGTGATCATCTGCTGGTCTTCGTTGATCATCGTCACGTGGTCTAGACAGCGACTCTGAAAACAGTAACATTTCACTTGAGTTTTTTGTATGGATCGATTTTTAAACTCAGCTAAGAGACATTTCTATAAACTAATGATCGTAAAATGTTTAAAACTAATAGTTAAATTAAAAATAAGTTTTACTATGTAATAGTAGATAGTTAAATTTGTATTAAAAAAATTTCAAAGTATTTAAGGAAACACCAGCATGCGTCATCATATTATCGACACAACAACATAATCATATTATCAATGGCTTGGACCGGAAACGAACAAACCCATTATATGACAGCATTTTTGTATTTATATAATACTAATAAATCAAGATTCTGGCAATAAAATTTCACAGGTGAGATTTTTAAATTAAGTAAAATTACTTCATGATTTAGGAAGCAAACATTTTCCCAAAAAATTCAGATAAACTATGACATTAGAGTGGCACTCACTAGGTTTCCAGACTTGGTCGCTTGGCTTAACGTCGCCGCCTCGCCGCCAGGAGCCAGCATCATCCCGGCCGCCGCCGCCGGTGTCTCTGTCTCTCTCCCTGTCGAAGCCGCCACCACGGGCTGGCCGCTTGTCCTCCTCCTTGGCCCCACCGCCGCGCCACGACGCAGCCAGCGCCTTCTCCTTCTCTTGCAACTTGCGCGCCGCCTCTTCCTCCCTCTGACGAGCAATCTCCGCCTGTCGGTCTCTTATTTCTTTCTCCTTTCTGAAAAATAGAGGAAACTCTTTAATATGGATACAACTACTTCCCAATACAACAAATTTAATAAATAAATAAATTAGAAAATAAAAAATATGTATAGAGTTTTATGAAAAGTAATTTCTAAGCTGAGCCATTTTAGAGGAAGAATAAGATAGGTACAGTTTACTTATGAAGGATACTAGGGGTGGGCGAGTACTCGAGTTTCGAGTCGTGGCTCGGGTAATTAGTCCTACTCGAACTCGAGTCGAGTAGTTGCAAATACTCGAGAATCGAGTCGAGTAGTCGTCGTCACTCCCGATGGCGCGCCAGCAGCCAGCGCCGCAGCCGTGACAATAGTTGTTTACGTCTGGCGCCGGCGATCTCGCTAACGAGCACAAAAAGACGAGACGATTCAATTCAATTCAATTCAATTCAATTCAAAACATCTTTATTCAATTTATATACATATACAGCAGTATAAATGAATGGTGTCAAAAGCTGTCTTACTTCTAAATAAAAATAAAAGAGGAAAAGAAGGTTCTATACAGTTATGGTTAATAATAAATAATTAAGAACTGCCTTTAATCAAATTCTTCAAAGGAATATAAGGCCTTGCTGACAAGAAATTTTTTTAATTTTTTCTTAAACTCAGATTGGCTATTTGCAGATTGTATATCTTTTGGAATTTTATTGTAAAATTTTGAACCAATATGTGTGGGTTTTTTTGTATATAGTTCTAGCCTGTGGGATTCAAGAGCTATTTCTCCTCTGTTTCTGGTGTTATAGTTGTGGTTGTCCCCAACAAATTTTAGATCATTTGATATTTTTCCCAATGATAAAATGGTTTCAAATATATAAATTCCATATACGGTCATTATATTTAGAGACACAAAATGTTCCTTTACCGAAATTCTTGGTTTAAGATTTAAAATTATACGAATGGCTTTCTTCTGTAGTTTTAAAATTGTGTCAAGGTTATTTTTAGATGTGGATCCATATAATGATATTCCGAAACATATTATTGAGTGGATGTATGCAAAGTAGACGTTTTTCAAAGAATCGAGATCCAGGAATTTTTTTAATCTAGACAATGCAAATATTCCGGAAGATATTTTAGAGATCACTGTTTCAGCATGTGAATTCCAAGAGAGGTTTTTATCAATTTCCAACCCTAAAAACTTGATATGATCCACTACACTTATAACTTTCTTGTTGATTTCAATCTTTGGATTAATGTGCATTTTAGTTTGCCGTGTCTCGAATGTAATGAATTTGGTTTTAACTGGATTAAGTAAAAGTTGCTTATCATTAAAATAATTAGTTAATAAATCCAAATCAGTTTTAGAATTGGTTTCTAACTCATTTTCTGAGTATCCAGAGAGTTTTAAATTAACATCGTCTGCATAGATATAAAGTTGGCTATTATTAGACAATTTTGGAAAATTACCTGTATAGCAAATATATAGTAGAGGGCCCAAGATGGACCCCTGTGGCACTCCATGCTTTATTGTTCTAATTTGAGATTGATAAGGTATTTTCATTTTGTTTTTTTTTTTGCTGAACGATCTATTGTTCAGCTTATCTATTGTTCAACGCCCGGCAGTAATTTATTCAAGAGGGGTGTTTTTGGCTCCTAGTACCAAATGCTTCTTTCTGAACCAATTGTCGTAGAAAACTAAGGGATGGCTCGTTTAATTCGTCTAATTCTTACAAATTAAACAAAACGTCAACCAAAGTTGTGTGACTTTCCAAAAGGAAACTGGCAAAGTGTTGTTAAATAAATCAATCTTTAATTGAATTACTGTTTTATAATGTTAAAAGTATCTCATTATAATTTAATATAATTTTTTAATTAAAAACTTCTAATCCCATTAAATATATATTTTTTTCATTAAACATTACAAATACATTTATTAGATTTTGAGGTTCATAACTTAAAACCTTCATTGTTTTTTATTGATTTTTTCATCATACACTCCTTTTTTAATATAGCAAAAAATAGCTAAATGAATACATAGAAATAAAAATAATTAGGTCTAATAGTGTATATTTTCAAAGTTCAAATTTTATGATTATCTCTAAGTAAGAACCTGTCTCAGTTAAATCAATAAGTAAAAAAAGAACATTTCTTGGGGTTATAAATGGCGTTGGTTTGTTGAACCACTTCATTCCTTAGTGTTAATATTTATTATAATTTCAATTTCTTGTTTTTTTGTTATTTTTTAACTGAGCAGGCCTTAGGCCTATTTATGTAATACAGTTTTGTTTTCTTTACAATTTTTCCATTTGTTTTAATCTATATTTTGATGTACATAATTTTTCTGTTAATTCTTTGTACAAAACGTTTAATATTTCATTCAACAAAACTTTTATAAAATTGTAATGGACATTTTTATATGTATATTGTTTAGTGATTTGATTTTAATTTTTATGGTTACAAGAAAATTTGTACTGTATCCTTATCTTATTGTATACTGCAAATATAAAAATTAGGTATTTAAAATCTTTTCAACTAAAGGAGGTTCATTGTAACTTATACAAAAACAAGTGGAACAGTTTGGAAACAGAACCAATCGATATTTAACATTCATTTTTGTTTATATGACACTCAGATAAAAGTCAAAACGAATATTTCCTGATAGCGTCGAGGAGAGCAATCGCGTCCCGAAATTGGACGGGAAATAAAAATTCCCGTCCCGAACTAAAAATCCATTCCGTCCATCAATAATTTTTTTGTTGATGAAATTTTTTACTTAGGCCTAATTCTCAGAAATTGATTTGTACTACACATTGTAAGAGGAAAACTGTAAATAAAAATATACTTACTTTTTTATCAACTTTTATCTAAGTAGTTCTTATTGTCGTACCCTAAATTGATGTTATCTTTCAGTGTTCTCATGCATAAAGATGAATTTTAATAATACTTTTACTTTTATTATTTAATATTATTTTTAAAAACTCATTTTAAACTTTTTCACACTACTACTCGACTCGACTCGATATCCGAGTAGTTAATGCAATACTCGACTCGACTCGACTCGAATCGTAAAACCACTACTCGCCCACCCCTAAAGGATACTTAACAAAATTAAAACACATAATTTTTTTAACAATTGTTATGTTATTGCAAAAGAGTTTATTCCAAAAACTTAAAACTGATTGCCAACCATAATCAATTGTCCATGCCATTGTCTTCACCAGAATATCACTTAAATTTGTTGTTTTATTGAATCTTTTTCAATAAAAATATCCATCACTTTCCGAACTAGAAAAAATGTTCATCATCAGAGTTTTCTATAGTTCCTAGATTGGGAAGTAGGAAAGGAAACCACTTTGGTTTATGTTGATTAGTTACGTTATTGTAATTTGAAAAAAAACTTGTTTGTTTAACAAACCTGTAACGCTCAGCCTCCTCAGCTTTGCGAATTTCTTCTAGCCTCTCTTCTTCTTCTTTCCTCAACCGCTCCTCCTCTTCCCTCTTCCTCCTTTCTTCCTCCTCCTTCCTCCTAGCTTCTTCTTCACGTTCTCTAATCCAAGCAGCTCGACGTTCTTCCTTCCTCTTGGCTTTTCTCTCCAACAAACGTTTCTTACGTTCTTCAGCCATCTTTGCCTCAAACTCTTTTAGTTTTTCCTGAAACAAAAATCTAATGTAAATGAAAAGGCACAATATATGTAATTAAATAATGGAAGCATTATATATTATTCAAACATTTTTTAAAGGTCAATTTCCAGGGTTCCCACTCCAATTTTGAAATGAAAATCATGTTTTTTCTGGTTTTCATGGTCTGAAAATGATAAAATTTACGGTCTAAAAATGAGCCATTTTGCATAGAAAATAATAATAACCAGCCAAAAATTAGGACTAGGACTATATAGATTGAATAACATACGAGGGCAATACTATAAACACATATGCAGGAGTTTTATCTCTTTAATGTATCTTTTGATAGAGTAACTTAACTATAACAAACTAAATAGTATCATACAAAAGCCCATTGCCGGCGATGCAACATTCAGTCGACCCTGTCGGCCTCATTCAAACAGTACAACTTTTATACCTTGCACCAATTACAGTGCGACGTCATAAATAACAATAACTTCATATTATTACTATTCCTACAAATAAAGTTATTTTCCTTACTTCTTGACGTCACGCCAAAACTGACACACAGCTAAAAGTATTATATGGCTGGGGCCGTACTCCATTCTTTACGTGGTAGCAGCCATATGACCGTATACGCGATAAATTACAACTGCTTAAGGTGGAAGCAAAAGTATAATATACTTCACCATCGACAGTCCAAAACAAACTATTAGAATCTGTTGCAACATGAAATCAACAAGGCTCTGGTAATTTCCCCGTCAACCCCTCTCTTTGACCTTTATTCAACCTTACTTCCTGAATAATTCATCTCTACCCACTTGAGCGTAGTATGCGGTGTGCACGGCACGGTAATGGCCAGGTTGTCATGGTTACCGATCGCCTTCCAATCACAAGCTTAAACAACAAGTTGTCATCATATCCGATCTTCCAGTCATGCTTACTGGTCAATGTGTTTTCACAAAGAATACAGAAAAGGTGAAACTAGTTTCACAAAGCAGTTACATTTAAGTTTGTTATAAACACATCAGTGATGAATGAAGCAGTTCCAATGAAACGTACATGATATTAGCCTCATTTCATAAAATGCTTCACTAATTGACAGTTTTGAGCTCAGTTCTATTTCAATGTTGACGTGGTCCGATTCAATGATTACGGCTTGAACGATTTATCTGTAGCGCAAACCAAATACATTGCTGCGGATTCATATACAGGGTTAGGCAAAAGTCTGGATACCCCCAGTTAACTTTTTAACGCGTTGCAGTAGGAAAACCAAACTCGGCACATGTTTACAACATCAAAAACTGCACTTTTTCATCAACTACACAACTTTGCCCCTGCCCCCAAAATGGGGTATTTTGGGGGCAGCCCCAAATTTTCAAATGTAAACCCCTATCGAGTGACCCCTCATTTTAAACGGTTTATCAAGAGAAATTAAATGGCGCAAACCAGAGGTCGATATCTCACCCCTAACCAAAATGGCAGCCATTTCAAAATTTTAGATGGGCAAGCAAGTATAATTCTGGACACCCCCAATTAATTTTTTAACACGTTGCAGTAGGAAAACCAAACTCGGCACATGTTAACAACATGAAAAACTGCACTTTTTCATCAACTACACAACTTTGCCCCTGCCCCCAAAATGGGGTATTTTGGGGGCAGCCCCAAATTTTCAAATGTAAACCCCTATTGAGTGACCCCTCATTTTAAACGGTTTATCAAGAGAAATTGAATGGCACAAACCGGATGTCGATATCTCATCTCTAACCAAAATGGCAGCCATTTTAAAATTCGAGAAAGGTAAATTGACTTTACATTAAATCAGAAAATAGCTTTTTAGAATCGAGAATATCTGGAATTATTTTAGAATTGAACCTACTAGTTCATTTCTGCTATTAGGTTCAATTCTAAAATAATTCAAGAAATTATAAATTCCAAAAAGCTATTTTCCGATTTAATTTTAACAAATGTAAATTTACCCTTCTCGAATTTTAAAATGGCTGCCATTTTGGTTAGAGATGAGATATCGACATCCGATTTGTGCCATTCAATTTCTCTTGATAAACCGTTTAAAATGAGGGGTCACTCGATAGGGGTTTACATTTGAAAATTTGGGGCTGCCCCCAAAATACCCCATTTTGGGGGCAGGGGCAAAGTTGTGTAGTTGATGAAAAAGTGCAGTTTTTGATGTTGTAAACATGTGCCGAGTTTGGTTTTCCTACTGCAACGTGTTAAAAAATTAATTGGGGGTGTCCATACTTATACTTGCTTGCCCATGTCAAATTTTGAAATGGCTGCCATTTTGGTTAGGGGTGAGATATCGACCTCCGGTTTGCGCCATTTAATTTCTCTTGATAAACCGTTTAAAATGAGGGGTCACTCGATAGGGGTTTACATTTGAAAATTTGGGGCTGCCCCCAAAATACCCCATTTTGGGGGCAGGGGCAAAATTGTGTAGTTGATGAAAAAGTGCCGTTTTTGATTTTGTAAACATGTGCCGAGTTTGGTTTTCCTACTGCAACGCGTTAAAAAGTTAACTGGGGGTATCCAGACTTTTGCCTAACCCTGTATGTACAGGTGCTTTGTTTTGATAGAGTGCTAGCTCGCCGCGTGCGTCAATCGGGGTTCTACTTTAAAAAAAGAACAATTTTCAAGGGTCTGTCATAAAAATCACGGCTTAATCCAGGTTTTTATCACGGTAGAGGGAATTTACAGGCCATTCACGGTTGAGTGGGGACCCTGATTTTAACCACAAGTACTTTCTCATTGTTAGGTAAGACATATTTCCATCCGTACCTGGTATGCCGCATTCCGCTGTGCTTTAATTTTCTCCAGGAAGACATCTCGGTCCTCATGCATGCGAGCCAGCCTCTCCCTGTGTCCAACGGCCAGCTTCCTCTCAGCAATAACCGTGGCAATCCTTTCTGCTTCCTGTTGCTCCCAGAACTTACGATCTAGTATCTGAAACAACCATCAAAAGTTAAGTTTGTTCTGTTCATAATCACATTTAGTTATTGCTTTAGGATTGATTTCAGCAATTAATGTACAAGCTGGAGATTTTTGGTCAAGCCCACGGACATGATATACTAAAAAAATCACACAGGTTATGGTTAATCACATAATACCTAACAAAAATTAAAAAAAAAATCTTTACTTTTTGACAGGTTTTTATTTTTTATGTTAGAAGCATAGTGAGTAAATGCAAAAATCACATTTCTTAAAGTTTGATTCCATATTACTAATAAATTATTAAATAACAAAGGGAAAATTAGATGAAACAGTAGCTGATAGTTATTTTTTAAGCAATCTTTCATTCTATGAAGTCTTTCATTATATGAAGATATAGGAAAATGTAGACTAAAATTAAATTCATGAATTCGTTTTTACACTCTATGTAAATAACAAACAACAAACCTCCTTTTCTTCAAAAGCTTTCTTCATCAGTGGAATTTCTTCCAAACGCTTAGCTCTTTCAAAGTAATCCACTTTCTTTTCTTGGGATTTCAGTTTTTGTTGCATTTCCTTTCTCTCCTTTTGAAGTTCTTCAGCCTCCTTAGCAGCGATTTGTTCAGCATCCATTTTCTTAATTTCCTGAAGAAATGGAAAACAAAATTTATTTTAAAGGCTGAAAATGATGAGAGTTCTCAAGTAACACTATAGTGCAACACCACTACGGACTTATTTTGTAAATGGCACTAATGGCTTACTACTAATAAATAGAATAACATTATTAAGTTAGTCAAGCTAACAAAATGACGCCATTCAAATGTACCACTAATAAACTTATTTATGAATAAGAGATTTTTAATTTGGCTTTGAAAACACGGTAGCAGCGTGAATTTTGAATTTTAAATAAATCCTAATTCAATTTAACACGGAAATCCTTAGTAAATTGAACAAAACTATTTAAAGTTTTAGAACAACAATTTTGTAACTAAAGATGATGTTGCCAATAAGTTTTAAAACAAGAATTTTCCCCTCAAAAGGTCTTTTCTCAGTGCTATGAAACAATATATTGTTCATTGCCTTTGCTAAAAGTCCTAAGGAACAATCTTTAGTGTCTCAACTTTCATCAGAAAAGTACTGAGGAACAATATATTGGTTCGCTGCTCCTATAAAAAATGCAGAGTTAAATGGGTATCAGTTGTCTCAATTGTTATATTAAAAAAATAGAAATTCAATTTGATTTTCCATATGATTTATATACAAAATTCATCCTCTAGCACTTTTTGGTTGGAAATCACTTTTTTTCTAATGTGCTCTTATCCAACTGCTAGGAAACCTTTCCACATTTCAGGTGTTATGTGAACAATTACCTACCACTTTTCATGTGTTGTTCCTTGTACTGAAAAGGTTAAAAATTCTTCTATCCCCATTTCCCCTTTTTTATAAGCAAATTGCTACTGAAGTAAACAGGACCGATGCCAAGTATTGTACTATTGTGAGCTCAGGGTGTCTACCAAATTTTGCAAATAAATTCCCGACTTTTCTCAGATTTTTCCAGAACCCTTTTATGAAAATTACTAACCAAAAATCCAGCTTCACCCATATTTTTACATAAAAAAAAGTAAAATACCATCTATATATTGTATAAATAGGCCTATTGTATTTTTGCTATAAAGTGTATTCCCAAGGAAAAACCCAAATTCTCAACTTTGTCACAACTTTACCTTTTTCTGACCTCACAAAATTCCCGACTTATTCACATTTTGCCAAGTTTTCCCGACCGGTAGGCAACCCACTACAGGTTATGCCTATCAAACTCAAAAAATACAGCATGCAAGGTAGAACTCAAACAATATTGACAACTCTGATTTAGAGCCTACCTCTTCGTCGAGCTTCTTGAGCACCTTCTGGCCATGCGCGGTCTGAGAGATCTGCTGCATCTTCTCTTTGAGGTGACGGTCGCGGATCTGCTGTATCTCGTTCTCATGTCGCTTGCGCTCCCGCTCCTGTCGCTCCTCTTCCTGCCGCCGATGTTCCGCGATAGCCTGCTGCCGAGCTATCTCCTCTGCCCGCCGAGCCTCCTCTTCCTCCTGCATTGCGAGGTAATACAGTTAACCATACGGCCTTTTACAATTAAGTTGAGGGAATAGCCCAAGAAGTGCTACTAAATACAAAACATTACTAAAATGCAACAATAAAAAATTATTTTTCCTACCCCTGCATGGAAATAATAACATTGCTACGCTCGTAAATCATACACAAAACAGTTCATTTCCTATTTCTGTTTCTTTTCCGCTCTAGAGGGGCAATGTTCTTTACCGCACGCTAAATCAAACATTAATTTACAGTCAGCTGTTATTACAAACTATGCCTCAGCTGTTGGTTGTTCAGTAATTTTTGTCATTTAGTAATTGCTTCTTTTTTAGTTTGGGGTTATGTTTGGCCACACTCAGCTGGCCCTTTGTGCGGCCATCTATAATATTCTCGAGTGGCAATGACGTACCTTATGCTCTTAATACACAAATAGCTATTGTTGTAATAATTACAATACAACCTCTCATCAACACGCTTCCCTCAACCGATTACTTTCAATATCCAACCCAGAGTCAGACCATCTGTTATTCACACATATTCTGTTGGCCAGCCTGTTCAGACTTGAAAGTGTCTGATCTACATTATGCTTTATGGCAAAAAAGGTCTAGACAAAAAAAAAAACAAATTTGTACAAAAATATTCCTTTTTTTGAACTAGTACAAAAACAGTAAACTGCTACTTGTAAAGATAAGTTGATTAATTTTTACGTCACGTTTGTTACTCTCGGCCATACAAACCTGATGTACAGAGTGATGAACTAACTTTTTTATACTAGAATTTAGTTACCAATAAGAGAGAAAAATTTTAATCAAACATTATAGATAAAAACCCCATGAAATTTTCTTCCTGGAAAAACCTAAGTTTTTTTAAACCAAATAGCATTTATTTGAAAAATTATAAAACTTTAAATAAAATTTCTCCCTTTAGTCTTATAGTAAGCGAATACGTTTGTCTACTGACCCTAACGGAGTTCATCCGCTCGAGGAACTCCTTGCGGTCCTCTATGATCTTGTGTCGGGCCAGGATGCGCTGGTGCTCCCGCACTTTGGTGTCCATGTAGTGCTGCACCATCTGGGCCCTTAGTCGGTCGCGCTCCACCTGTAGACACACACACAAGCCACTACATCACTACACCTACATTAAGAGAATGTTTGGCACTCCTGCAAAGCAGTCCACCATGAGAAGCCATGTCAGAATGATTAGTTCAGGTTGACCTAACTCAACGTAGTTACAGAGATACAAACTACGATACAACGTACAGGATAGTGAGTGACTGAGAAGCCTTGGCTTTGGCCTAGTTATAAGTTGGTGAGGGGAGGGGCAGGGAGTCTTTTCGCTACCAAACAGTTGATAATGATAGATTAAAATACCTGTTACTGATCATTATTAACATTGAATTAAAATTGAGTTGTGGTCGAGTAAGTAAAAAAGTACCAACAATTGCTCTACATAATTTAAAAAAATATATAATTTGAACCCCTGCCAAGATTTTTTGAAAGTTTTACGAGAGGGTAAAAGAACCATATGGCTGGTTGAATGCATTATTAGTTTTCTTCTATGAAATTGGTATCAACCATATCGAGCCATAAATAAAGTTTAAATAAATATGGAAATTATAGCATTGTAATTTCAAACTACACTGAGCCTAATTTAATGTTACAAACTAGGTTTTGAAAAAGGCTTTTAAACATTTTATTGGGATTATTCTAATTCAAAATGAAACCAATGCATCTATGACGGAGCTCATCTGTGGCTGGCCCACATGGGCAATGCAGTCCATGTTAGTCAAGTCAAAAAGTGCAAGAGATGCCTCATCTGCGAATGTTAAGAACAAAGTGGATTGGCAAAGAAAAGGTATTATAACCTATAATTATAACGATTGTTCAACAACTATTTGCCAAATTAAACCTATGATAAAAAGAAAAAAGAATAATTAAATTAAAATATAATTTTTCAAAAAATGTTAAATAAAAAAGAGGCGTGTCAAATATACCACAAAGATACTACAAGGTCTTAAAGTTGACCACAGTTTAGTTGTTGTTAGGTTACTAACATGTAGCCATGGATTCAGTTCAGGTTCACATTACCGTGACCATTACAACTCGCCACGGCATATGTTATGGCACAGGATTATTGCCCGCAAGGCATAAAACCCAAGGACAGATCAAACTGTGCACACCAAGTTCCATAATTTACCATTTGGATACATATGAACACTACGAATCAAGTGTACTAAGGAAATAATCAAATTACTACCTTCAGGCTTAACTACACAGAAAGGAAATTAAGGAGAAGTGGTATCTATTAGAAATTTTTTTATCACTAAAATCTTTGTGTTGTGGACATTAAAAGAGAAACTTATCATCATTAGTGATGGGTCGGTTGCAAAATTTATCGCTTTGGTTTTTCACTAGTACAGGTTGTCGGTTTTTCGGTTTATTTTAGATAGTAAAAATAAAACATTCAAGGATACCAATCTAAAATCACGGCTTAGCTCTATTTTCTGCCTTTTACATATTTTTGCATTTTAAATAGACCAGTTCGTCATTGCAAGAAAATATAGAAATATTAGATGTTTATCCTACTATAATAATGGCCTTATATTTTATCTGAAAGTGTAAAAAAGCAATACAACCATAGTGGGAAAAATTGCAATTTAATTTAAAGAAAAACTAAAAGAAAATAAGTTTTGACTGTTGTATTTTTGCAGGGATTGATGAAATATGGAAGGATGGAATTTAATATGTTGTCATAAAATCTAACCAATTAAAAAAAGTTTAGAAACACTATCAAATTATGGCTTTAAAAAGAGATGAAAAAATAAGCTCCATCCATCTCTAATAGTACAATTGTATTGTTATATTGCTTGAGCCGTGGGCATTCTTTCCATTAAGGCCCGTTGTCCCTGAAGCGACTCTGGCGATATTAGCGGAGCGATAGTCGCTGAGCGATAGTAGCTCAGCGATAGTCGCTAATCACGCCGTTGTCCCTGAAGCGATTTTTATAGAGCGATTCTGGTGCATTGTTAATGCTGAATTGCGAGTTTTAAGTGTACCATGAGTTTGAAGCAGAAGTAAAACAAAAAATACTTTTCAGTTGAGGAAGACGTCATGGAATTGTTATTTGCACCCCGAGTTGGTTCTCATAACATATTTTTAAACTAGACAAGAAGGCTACTTTAAGAGTATCTCTATACTTATTTAATAGACTACTCTAAGGGGTTTTTATTTATTTACTTTGTAAAGGGAATTCCTTTTACAATTCTCAACCGACGTTTTATTGTCGTTGGATAGATAGGGCTTGTCTGTTGTTTTTTTCGACTAAAATTGATGAGTATAAAAAAATAAGGGCACTTTCAAAAATTTTAATGTGAAATTCTACCATTAGAATTTTATATTATGGGGATTTGGTTGAGCATTTAACATCTGTATATTGCTGTACACAACTCTAAATATATTGGTTTTGGGTGAACTAATCACTATTGAATTGGTCGGAGAACAAAACGCAATATTTTTAGCAATGACATGTCATAATTCAAATTAAATTGCTCTATTTCAATCAATAAGTACACGAGTTAATATAAAAGCCGTTTCTAGAATCTTTTCATCGAATTGCAGTTCCGTATTCTATGAAGAAATTACGGTTAACAACTACACACGTGAAAAATTGACAAGAATCGCTCCGCAACTGCGACTGAGCCTGCCCCCAGACCGGACCCAGAATAGTCGCTAGCCGCGCCAGTCGCGGTCGCTTCGAGGACAACGGTCCCATTTGAAACAACGCTACCAGTGCCGTAGCGACTGTCGCTCAGCGACTATCGCCAGAGTCGCTTCAGGGACAACGGGCCTTTACAATTAATTTCTAATAAATTTTGTATCTTTCATAAAAAAAGAGATAAACCGAAAAGTGATATGTGTTATCAATTCTTGGCTATCGGGATTTTGCAAAAAACCGACCCATAACTAATCATCAGTTTCATTTTCTAAATCAACATTAGTGTTAACTTCTAAAGCGTAGAACATTATATTTAAAAAGCTGACAGGGTACTAAAGAACAGGAGCTAAGTAGGGTTTACTTGCCTTTTGTAGTGCAAAAAATAAATCATCATCGATAGAAACCTGGAATTGTACAGTTTCAACGTCAAGTATCACAATGTGTTAGCGTACGTACCTTGTGCAGGTTGGGGTTGATGACCTGCATGCTCCTGTGCAGCACGTTGAACATGTTGACCAGCTGGTTGCGCACCTGCTCGCTGGGCATGTCCTGCAGTGTCGGCCCCTCGGGGTGGTCCTCCCGCTGCGACTCGGACAGGTCTATGCCGAAGTGCACGCAGCCCGAGCTGTGCTCGATACGGATCTGAGACACACCACACACACCGGTGAATAACACTGTGACTGGTGTCACGCGAGGGGGCGGTGATAGTCAACCGGGTCTCGTCAGTAGTAGCTGGTTTGGTCATCAATTGCTGATCAGATATCCGCAACATGTAATCATCATTAGAGAAGGTCTTGTTGAAATAATAATTACTTGCTATTTGGTAATTTGTAAGTTGCTTAACAAACGGAATGATTTTTATCGCTCTTTCATAGTTTACAAAATAGAACCAAATCTGAATTAGTCATTGAGAATAAAAATATAACAAGCCTTTTAAATAAAAAGCCTTTGGACCTTTTTAAGGCCATATTTGCAAAAAAGGTTATGTTACTTATTTATATACCAACAATCTAAACGTAAATTAAATTCATAAATATTACAGGAAATACTGATGAATTTGTATTCATTTCATGCTGTTGTTTACTTCATACAATATTAACAGCAAATATTAATGTTTGTCAATCCAGCAGACAGTCCATTAGATTATTGGTGCACCGCAGTGACATTTTGCTGTCAAAAAAATTTCAAAATGTGTTCAATATAGAAATTTTGTTTGTTATCAATTAATTTAGCGTATTCAATTTTCTAAAAGCATTTTGTGATCAATTTTATGAATACAAAATAAGGCACTGTTTTGTCTTTTCTTTCATTCTCCTATTACATGACATACATTTGCTTAAAAAAACAATTCTTTATTGCAAGATCAACACTTGTAATGCTCTGGTCAGGTACCTGCATGTCGTTGTGGCGCACACATTCAACCAGCAACCTCTCCAGACGGAATGGAGTGGTGAAGTGGGCCAACTCCAGCAGCCGAGAGAACTGAATGGTCTGGTAGACCTGCGACACTTGCCTGATCAGACGGACCAGAGTCACCTGTGAACAACGGCAATGGTTAATGGAAAAATACAGTAGAATTGCAAACTAATTGAAGCTAAACAAAAATTAAATGGAAAAAGTTTTGACTATTGTAATTAGTTGAAATATCTGGGAAGATAAGATAAAAATATTGGTCATAAAATCCAACCAATTAAAAATAGTTCAGAAACACCCTCAAATAAAACACTTTGGTTTAAGAAAATGTTATGTTACCCTAAGTCTAAAATTTTTAGAATTACCGTACTATTAATTATGTGCAAATAAAATAATTTTGTTCAGATAATTATTTTTAGTTTTAAGTGTCTTAGTAAAGTTAAATAATAATTTGAAAAATGTTAAATAAAAAAATAACAAGGCCTACTCTAGTATTTTTAAGTTTAATATTGTAAACAAATTAATAGCATTATTTCACCTGAATGAATTGTAGGTCGTACAACTTTTAAGTAGGGATGGACGGGAATGAATTTTTTGTTCGGGACGGGACGGGACGGAAATTTTTATTTCCCATCCAATTTCGGGACGGGATCGGGACGGGATTGCTCTTCTCAACGCTATCGGGAAATATTCGTTTTGACTTTTATCCGAGTGTTGTATAAAGACAAATTAATGTTAAATATCAACTAGTTCTCCTTCCAACTGTTCCACTTGATTTTGTATAAGTTACAATGAATGTCCTGTTGTTGAAAAAATTAAAATATATAGTTTTGATATTTGTAAAATGCAATAAGATCATGGGAAAGTATAAATTTTATTGTAATTAAGTTGAATCACTAAACACACATAAAGGAAAAATGTTGCCCATGTCTTATTTAATACAAGTTTCGTTTAATGAAATATTAAACGTTTGGTACGAAGAATAAAAATAAACATTTTGGGCGGTATTGGTACGTAAAAAATATAGATTAAAACAATTGGAAAAATTGTGAAGAAAACCATACTATATTACGGTACAATAAATAAGGCCTGCTCAGATAAAAAAGAACAAAAAACCACAAATTGAAATTAGAATAAATATTAACACTCAGAAAAGAAGTTGTTCAACAAGCCAATGCCATTTATAACCCTAAGAAATATTTTGCCAATTTCTTTTTTATATTCATTGATTTTACTGAGGCAGTTTCTTACTTGAAGAATATAAATAAGAAAATTGAACTGAGAAATTATAAACTATTATACTTTTATTGTTATTTATAGTTATTATTTTAGCATGAATTCATGTAACTATTTTTGCTGCTTCAGAAAAAAAATTAAGGAGTGTTTGATGGTAAAAATTATAAAAATGTAAATTTAAAGCTATAAACCCTAAAATCTAATAAATATAAGCTATAGCTAAGCCGTGTTTTCCGTGTTAGCGAGATTGTCGGCCGCGATCGCCGTCCTCGTTAGCGAGATCGTCGCCGCGATAGCCGTCCTCGTTAGCGAGATCGTCGGCCGCGATCGCCGTCCTCGTTTGCGAGATCGTAGGCCGCGACAGCCGTCTTCGTTAGAGAGATCGTCGGCCGCGATCGCCGTCCTCGTTTGCGAGATCGTAGGCCGCGACAGTCGCAATTGTTAGAGAGATCGTCGGCCGCGATCGCCGTCCTCGTTAGCGAGATCGTAGGCCGCGACAGTCCAATCGTTAGAGAGATCGTCAACCGCGATCGCCGTTCTCGTTAGCGAGATCGTCGGCCGCGATCGAAGTTCTCGTTAGCAAGATCGTCGGCCGCGATCGCCGGCCGCCGTTTGGCAGTTCCCGTCCCGATAAATTTCCGAGTATAAAAAAATCCCGCCCGATGATCGGGACGAAAATTTCCCGAAAATTTTCCCGAAATTTCGGGACCCGACCATCCCTACTTTTAAGTTTTATTCAATTCCTGAAAATCACATGAAAAAATTAGCTATAATTTGTTGTTGTCCAACAAATAAATCAGAAACAAAAAATAATGAAATAGGGAACTGATAAGTTGCCCGATGCCACTTCCCTCTCTCCTTTATAATTGATTTTTGTTTATCATTTTATTGTCCATTATAAAAACCGATGAACCGACAACCGACCCATACCTAGTTGGCAGTGTATGATCATTACCTCCTGCAGTGGAGGTATGTACTGGCGGCTCTCCTCACCCACCAGTCCGTCGCACACGGCCTGCACCTGGCGACAGAGGGTCAGCGGCGAGAACTCAACCTCCAGGCAGTTGTACAGTTCCTGTAGTGGCGGTGTCGCCAGGCCCACCACGTTCAGTCGAACCTGTAACACAACATAATCTTGGATGTTGGATGCAATAATGAAAGGATTAACAAAACCTTATTTTATGTAATAGCAAACTCTTAGTAAAAAATTTTACAAAAGTGACAAAGAAGTGAAAGTTATATTGATGATGGTTTGGTGTCTTAGGTTTGCAATGATATGAACCAAACTATAGAACATAATCAGGGTTCCCACACCAATTTAGAAATGGAAATCACGGGGTTGCTCGGTTCGCAGGAGTCTAAAAATTATGAAATTCACAGTCCATAAAAGGCATTATGCATAGAAAATAACAATTACCAGGTGAAAATTAGGCCTATATAGATTGAATAATGTACGAAGCTAATACTGTTAACAAAGACGCAACAACGCTAATAATTTTTTAATGTGTCTTTTGAAATATTTGAAATAGAGACAATCTGTATCGTATCAAATGAATGCTGCTCCGCCACACCATGCGGTTAAACCTGTAGGAATCATTCACACAATACGACTTTTCGTTATGCGCTGACGAAATAATAACTAATAATAGTAGTAACTTAGTATTGTTACCATTTCTACTGAAAAATTATTTTTCTTACTCCTTGACATGCTCCATAAATGACACACGGCGAAAAGTATCATATGGTAGCAGCAATATGACCACATACACGATAAACAACAACTGAAGGAGGAAGCAAATGTTTTACCATCGACAGTCCAAAACAAACTACTGTATCAGAATCAGGTTGCAACATGAAATCAACAAGGCTCTGGTCATTTCCCCACCACCCCTCCCTTTGACCATTATTAAATGTTTCTTTCTGAATACGTCTCCTCTCACTTGTGCGCAGTAGGCCTACGCGGTGCGGACGGCAGGTTGTCATGGCTACCGAACCGATCTTCCAATCATGCTTACTGTTCAATGTGTCAACACAAAGAATTCGGCAAAGGTGGAACTAGTTTTAAGAAAGCAGTTACGTTTATATTTCTTATACCCGCAACAGCTACGAATGAAGCAGTTACAATGAAACAACCTACATAATATTAACCTAGTTTTATAAACTGCTTCACTAGAACTGAGAGTTCCAAGCTCAGTTTTATAAATACTAAAAAAGGAGTTGAAAAAGGAAAAATACAACATTTATTTTTATTTGTTATTGTTCATGCTTGTCAAGATAATTTATTCACTGTTATGATTTGTAAATCCTGAATTCTCTTCACATATATCTCTTTTTTGTTATTTGTGTAAAATGTAGAAAATTGATTCATTCATATTTTCCATATTGCATGTTTTGAGATGATTCTGGAACATTTTTAACCACTTATTGTCGTTCATTGTCTTGTTTGGGATCAACTGTCCACGTGTTAACAATTTATTGTTAAATCTAAAGAAATTTCTGTATAGTTGAGAGCAACTCCGATTCAATTTTATAACTGGAACGATCCACCTGGAGTGCGAACAACCAAATACTTTGCTGCAGATTAATGTTCAGATAGTTGCTTTGTTTTGAGTGATGGCTCACCTCACGTGTCAATTAAAGTTCTACTTCAAACAAAAGAACATTTATCAAAGTTTTAAGATAAAATTAATGGCTTACTCCATGTTTAAAGGTAGATGAAATTCACGGCTTAGTCACAATTTTAAGGTTTTCACAGTTGAGTGGGGATCCTGATCAAGTGCCAAGTTGTAATCATCACACACTATGATTAAACAAGCTCAGTTGGACATTTTGTTGCATTGATAGAGCTACAACAAACTTATATTGAGTTCAAGCGATAAAATCTGACTAATTAACTGACACTGTTTCAGAAAAAACTAATCATCCAGTGATAACACTCAGATATCCGCAGCATTTTATCATCATGGACAGTGTTATTTTGTGTTTTGTGACCAATGCACATGTTTTAACACTTAAAGACATTGACAACAATTGAACTTACAATGTCCTTAAGAAGAGAGGCTCGTGTAGGGGGTTGATTAAGGGTGAGCAGTAATGCCAGTCGTTGAGCCTTTTCCATAGGACTCTTGTCTGTCTCAATGAAACGATCAAATTCTGGGTGGGCGGATGGCAGCGGAATGGCCAATGTAGCCAACAGCACTCGACAAGCCATGCTAAAATCACAATTTCAGAATAATTAAACCACTTCTGATGTACCAAACTTCCAAAAATCAAACAAAATATATGGTTAACCTGCAGAGGCTATGTGCCCTCTATAGAAGACTAGGGGTGGGCGAGTACTCGAGTTTCGAGTAGTGGCTCGGGTAATTAGTCCTACTCGAACTCGAGTCGAGTAGTCGTCACCGTCACTCCCGGCGGCGCGCGCCCGCAGCCGTGACAATAGTTGTTTACGTCTGGCGGCCGGCGATCTCGCTAACGAGCACAAAAACACGGCCGGCGCCGAGACGATCTATTGTTCAGCTTATCTATTGTTTGCCGCCCGGCAGTAATTTATTCAAGAGGGGTGTTTTGGCTCCTAGTACCAAATGCTACTTTCTGAACCAATTGTCTTAGAAAACTAAGGGATGGCTCGTTTAATTTTTCTAATTCTTACAAATTAAACAAAACGTCAACTAAAGTTGTGTGACTTTCCAAAAGGAAAGTGGCAAAGTGTTGCTGAATAAATCAATCTTTAATTGAATTACTGTTTTATAATGTTTTTTTATGTTCTTATTATAATTTAATATAATTTTTAAATAAAAAACTTCAAATCCCATTAAATATATATTTTTTTTATTAAACATTACAAATGAAGACCACAGGAGAAAAAAGGGGAATGTCGCAACAATTAGTTTTTGAGAAAACTCTAAAAAACCATTATTAAACGTAATGAACCAAAAACCTGCTATATTAAATATAACATATCTACACAAAACTATAGCCAATATATATTGTTATGAGTTATAGGTATAGAAAAACAAACAATTATACAGAATATTAATTTAAAAATATAAACATACAATATTGTCAGAAAAGTTCCATGATAATTCCAGGGTTTCCACGATAAGAAGGGGGAATGTCCAAACAAAGTTTTTTTTTTCCTTTTTTCCCTTTACAATGGACAGTCCTCCTTTTTCTCCTGTTTGCTAATACTTTAATGTGTTATATCTTTGGACATTGAACCTTTTTGCCATTGATAGTAATACCATTAAATGTACAATCTTTTGAAGAATCCAAAAACATTAAAACCAAAAAAAATTTTTTTTGGACATTCCCCCTTTTTCTTCTGTGGTCTTCAAATACATTTATTAGATTTTGAGGTTCATAACTTAAAACCTTCATTGTTTTTTATTGATTTTTTCATCATACACTCCTTTTTTAATATAGCAAAAAATAGCTAAATGAATACATAGAAATAAAAATAAAAATAATAATTATAATAGTGTATATTTTCAAAGTTCAATTTTTATGACAATCTCTATGTAAGAACCTGTCTCAGTTAAATCAATAAGTAAAAAAAGAACATTTCTTGGGGTTATAAATGGCGTATGTATGTTGAACCACTTCATTCCTTAGTGTTAATATTTATTATAATTTTTTTTGTTATTTTTTAACTGAGCAGGCCTTAGGCCTATTTATGTAATACAGTTTTGTTTTCTTTACAATTTTTTCATTTGTTTTAATCTCTATTTTGATGTACATAATTTTTCTGTTAATTCTTTGTACAAAACGTTTAATATTTCATTCAACAAAAATTTTATAAAATTTTAATGGACATATTTTCTACAAAACGTTTTATATTTCATTCTACAAAACTTTAATAAAATTGTAATGGACATTTTTATCTATATATTGTTTAGTGATTTGATTTTAATTTTTTTGGTTTCAAGAAAATTTGTACTGTATCCTTATCTCATTGTATACTGCAAATATAAAAATTAGATATTAAAAATCTTTTCAACTCAAGGAGGTTCATTCTAACTTATACAAAAACAAGTGGAACAGTTTGGAAACAGAACCAGTTGATATTTAACATTCATTTTTCTTTATACGACACTCAGATAAAAGTCAAAACGAATATTTCCTGATAGCGTCGAGGAGAGCAATCCCGTCCGGAACTAAAAATCCATTCCCGTCCATCCCTAATTTTGTTCTTGATGAAATTTTTTACTTAGGCCTAATTCTCAGAAATTGATTTGTACTACACATTGTAAGAGGAAAACTGTAAATAAATATACTTACTTTTTCATCAACTTTTATCTAAGTAGTTCTTATTGTCGTACCCTAAATTGATGTAATCTTTCAGTGTCCTCATGCATAAAGATGAATTTAATAATACTTTTACTTTTATTATTTAATATTTTTTTAAAAACTCATTTTAAACTTTTTCACACTACTACTCGACTCGACTCGATACCCGAGTAGTTGATGCAATACTCGACTCGAATCATAAAACCACTACTCGCCCACCCCTACAGAAGACTCTCTATCATTCAGACCATTGTGCTGGATAATCAGAATTTTGAAAAAAAAACAGTTGAAATTGAGTGATCATTATCTTTGTTGTCATTGCAACCTTCATGAGAAAATTTATGATGATAGTACATGAGTTCTTGATTATAATGATTGCACTCAATTGAAGGAGAAGAAACAAGAAAAACGTCTATGGAAATATCATAAATAATGGAATAGTTTTGAGAGGCAAGTAATAAAAATGAACAAGCTCATCCCAGAGAAGGTTAGCTCGCCCCATTATTGAAGAAAATCACGTTTATGCAGCTGGTCTGTTTCTGAGAACTTAGTCCATTTAAGCACCTACCGCTGTAGTTCATCGTGAGTCATGTTTTTCTTCATATCCTTGCTAAGTTGGAAGAGTTTGAACAGCGCGGCTGCATGGAACAGATAATAGCCGGCTTTCCAGAACACCATGGCTAGCTTGTGGTAGTAGTTGGCCATAGTCTTGGGCACCGGTGGCTTCTTGGACAGGTTCATCAAACCGTGGATGTCTTCAATTGCTTTGTAAGCTTCCTGCAATCAACAAAATGAAATGAAATTATAAATTATTTTAAAACACCAAATAATAACAGTAAATTATTAAAAGATATATGAAGCCTGACATGTTGACATTTGTTCTTGTCAAATATTTGATTCAAATAGACATTTATAGCTTTACTTGTCATCTTTTCCAATTTAGATGGATGTAGTTTTAGAAAAATGGATCAAATAAAACATATGCATTAAAAACTTTGACAGTTCAGTTTTCAGTAATTAAATTTTATAACATTTTTAGTAAACTAATAATTTAGGTGACACCTTTAAGCTAATCTACTTACTAATAGCTTAAATTGGTAGAAACTAATAACGTTTATTACCAATTTTACAATATTGCATCTACTTAAGGGGTTTTCCCTGAAAAGAACTTTAACCACAATTTTTTAACTTTTTCCAATAATTTTGATGTTGCTTAAAAGGGTATGAAGTTGTTTCTCACCTAAACTAAAAAAGAAAGGATATAAGTAGCCCCTTGTTATCCTTAATAGAGAGATTAAACCTCTTTCATTATTACTTAACCAGGTGTTTTAAGTTTCTTTAAGGGCGAAATAATTTCAAAGACTCCTCAAAGTTTAAGCTTGATTTTGAGTACCAAGAATAAGATTTATTATAAATAATTAGCCGGCAAAAATAAAGGTTGGTGACACATTCAAAGTGAAAAAATACAAGATCTGACTTTCTTAATGAGTTAATTGGAGTGATCCGGAGGGAAAACGATAGTTGAGGAATGCACGAACAAGTGACTTTGTAGCGTTACCTGCCAAAGCTCCATCTGGATGGCGCAGTCGAGCTGCACCAGCCGAGTGTCCAGGTTGAACTGCTGCGTCTCCGGCTTGGACAGGCTCACGTTGGCCGCCAGCACCGGCAGCTTGGCGATGTCCTCCAGGTGCTTGCGCAGCTTCTCGCACAGTTTGCGGAACTCTGTCTTGCGGTTGTACTTGAGGCAGAACTGGTACGCCTGCGCACACCACACAATCACACTCAATGCCGCCAATGCCGGATACCGGACTACTACAGCTTTTAAATTTACCAAATATATTATAGTCAACTTCTTAAGGCTCCCAACTTAATAACCTCTTCTAATTAAATATTTTTTATCAGTGCACATTATTTTAATCAAATAATAAAGATATGTATGATTTTATTATTTGGTCGATTAAGTTTTCTGGAAGAAAAATTACTCATTTTAACAACTATAAAATGAACTAACTTAATTAAGACTGTCATTATAACCAAAAGATTTACAAATATAAAACTATGCCTAACAACTGGAATGAAGTTTAACTTACGGTAGGCCCATAACTTTGAATGTTTCTGTTATGAGAAATCTTTGGCGTCACAGATAACATAAGATCTGGATTGTTCTACAAGTCTCAGGGCTTTTCTCAATATTTGTAGCATGTTTGAGTACAAAAATACTCAAACATATATGCTAGTACATGTTGTAAACTAGCATTGTAAAAAAAAAAAATTATGAACAGCACTATTTCAGAAGTAGCTGGTATCTTCATGTAAATTCAGATATCCGCAACAATTTTCATCATAAAAAGTGCTCCATGTCATGTGAACATATAGCTTTCTCTGTAAGAGAGAATTAAAACTGTGGAAAAATTCCAAATTCTATATTTTGAAGGCTACAACCTAAGGTTAATACAAAGGTATTACCTATGATGAGTATGAAAAACATACGTAATAAAAGATGATACATTTGACTCTCGCTAAACTGAAATACATAGGACCACGATTGTTCTTTGAGTTACTAAATAGTTTGACTTCAGACTATTTCTGATTAAGGAGGTATTTTTTTTTCTTAAATTCGACTTGGAGAGGTAACGTACAGTATAGTAACAGCATCTGTAGCAGATATACTCTAGATCAGATAGAAGTTACAGAAGTTCATCAAGTTTCTAAACAGGGATGAGCTACGAAACTACATTAGGGGAGCGCAAAAAGCCCTTGCGGCTGACGCGCCTTGGGATTAGGTCCGCCCCATTGAATGAATGAATGAATACTCTAGATCAGACGTGTCACCGGCTTGTTGCAACCTGTGCATCGGGGCTTCAACTTACAGAGATCCATATTGAAAATTTTAAGATATAGAGACTTACCATGCGAGCAATGTCATGATACAAAGTTTCAACATGAGCATTGGTTCTCAACAACTCCAGACACTGACAGTAGGATTCCCAAAGGAACTTGACCCAAGGTGTCAAGATAGTACGATCGCTGCGGTCTTGGGCATCTTCTCCACTGACAGCACTGCAACATCAACTATAATTAGAAATAATGTTTTATATTATAGTCAAGAAATGGTTTATTGGCCTAATTTTTCCTGATTTTAACTACCTGTAAATAATTCCTGATTTTTACTACTGGTAAATAATTAGTGATGTGTCGGTGTCGGTACCTTTAAATGATCGGTTTGCGGTGACGGGATCAAGTATTCATTTTTTTAAAAGATTTGTATGAAAAAATGAAATATACATTGAAGTGATGTTTTGAAAAGAAGAGAGAATTAAGGGATAAATTAACCAACACAGGCAAATAATACCCCCGTCGCAGCAGACCTGCATACTCAGCGAATTTCCAAGAATCTTGAGATTTTGTATTTTCCCCATAACACCATAGGAATGAGTATGTAGGTTTGGTGCCATGGGATGCTGTTAGAAAATGTAATAGTTAGGTAAGGTAAATATCAAAATGTATCGATATTCGGCACTTTTTAATTTTCCCCATAAACCCCATGTGGGGAGTATGTAGGTTTGCCGCCATATTGGTGTTGTAAGCAAATATCAGTTAAACCCTACCTAGTGAATGTACAAACCAAATTTTATCAAGTTATTCCAATAAAGAAGTGTGATGCAGGGTTTTGTTGATTTCCCATAACATTAACATGGGAAACCTATTTTCGACTTTTCTCCGTAACCTGTTAAGCGAAGTTAAAAATTCAAAATACTAAATTGTTTGTTTTTTTTAAGCTCTTTTAAATGGTTTCAGTTAAAATTGTTGAATTTTGAAAATTAAGGTCCAAAAATGCCAAAAATCCATTTTTGACCCCTTTGAAACCCCATAAAACCCCGTTCCCATACCCCGATCATTCTGTTTTGCGAACTCATGAAAATAGACCTAGTCTCATACCTTCATACCAAATTTCATCAAAATCGAAGGTTCCTGTCAAAAGTTATCGGGACCACGGACACACACACACACACATATATATATATATATATATATATATATATATATATATATATATATATATATATAGATATATACATATATATGAAATTGAACGAATGGTGTTTTTGGCTTCTGGGGACCTAAAAACGAAAAATTATTATGGTCCCGTACATAGGTTTCACCATGACTACTACCGTAATAGCGTATTCCCTAAAGGGAAATTCGCTAAAAGAATTAGGACGTAAATGAGGGGCCCTGAGAATGTGTGAGTGACAATTAAGGAAGGAGCAGTGTTTGGGAAAACGTTCATCAATAGGATAGTTGACTACTAAAACTAATAAAAAAGAGAAAAATGTTTAAGAATAACTTTTTAAGTATCAGGTCTAGGGGTCTGCAGGTCAGCCATACAAGAAATGCAAAAATCTTAGTTCTGCCAATTCCAAGGCTGGAAAAATATGCCAAGAGCCACAAATACTTACAAATAAAGTTTTTCAACAGACATCCTGGAACATGGAGGGAACTCGATTTAAAAACTTTTCAAATTGATTTAGAGAGAATTTTTTAAATATTAAATAATAATAAGTACCGGTAATTAAATATGGGGTCCTCTTTGTGTATATGTTTCATTTGTTCTTAATTGTTGACACTAATTTCTACAGTTATTGTTTGATACATTTGTATATCATAGATTGTTACAGTTTTGTCCACAAGTGTAAGTTATTGCATATTGACAAAGTCTATTGTAATTTAATTTCCTAATGTTAAATAAAGATTTTGATTCTTGACTTTGATTAATTGACTTTGATTCTTGAACCACCCGGGGACTCCAGTTACGCAAGGAACAGTGGCTTGGAGCACTAGTGTGGATTTACTAGCGCTCGTGGTGGTTGGCGTCCGAGTTGACAACATTACCACAAATGATTGCAGCCATCAGCACAACCTGAACACAACTGACAATAATGCCATTACCTATACAATGCTGATAACAATCAAAACTGTCAAATGAAATCCCAATCGAATGATAACGGCCGAAATGCATTTCAGAATTGGTTGCCGCTCACTGGAGTTACATTTAAAGTTATCGCCCATAGCGAAACGGCCAGGGACTCCAGTCACGCTGGTTCCATCCGCTTAAACCGCTAATAATATCTAATTTAATAGGCCCTATCAATAAAGTCAAATCTATCAATGTCATGTCAATCAAGTTTTAAGTAAAGCGTTGGTTTATAACTTTTCACTCATGAAATGAATTATTTATTTTTTTTTTAACTGGTGAAATACATTAACAAAACAAGTTCATCACAATAGACCAGTCTTCCATTTACATAGGTATTTTTTTATTTTTATTTTCATCTGCTCAGCCTTAGTACAAAAACACACAAATATTTACTTAAATTTATAACAATAAATGAAGTCTAATTCTGTGGTTGCATTTTTAATAAAAAAACATTGGGCTGTACCCCTGGGTCTTTCCACAACATACCTGAGCAGAATGCTTTCAGGAGTAGCCAAATTATCCAAGTCATCGATGTCTATCACAGCTTGTTGGCTTTGTTCTCTAGCGGCTTCTGTGCGGTCTTCTGCTGTCTTCAAATATCCTCGAATGACATTTTCTAATGAACCAACATTTACCTAAAAAAAAAATGTTATTAAAACTCTCTTTGTTACATACCTGCACACTCAGATGATTCTCAAGATACTAGGATCCCGCTAATTTGACACCAATTGGGATTAGGTGTGGTTTGAACTGACAAATATTTGGACAAACCAAATAAATTAAAGATTTTACTGGAAAAAAATCATTTATTTTCAATCAGATATTTGAATATCCACAAAATCGGAATCACATACTTTATATTAATAGGTTTCTACTTGAGTCACTACAATGAAGCAGCCTATATTAGATTCAGGTACAAAAGAAACATTTTATTTAAATATATTAGGAATGATGTGCATTAAGTTTTTATACATGTACACATAAATATTTCAATGTAGAGAAGTAAAAACATTTTTTTACCAATTAGGTGTACCCTGCAATGTAGGCCTATCCCTTTTTTCATCCTTTGATTACCCTTGACATCTAGTAATCCAAAAGATTTGTTATTAGATTACGAATAACTTATTTAGGAACATATAAACTATTAGGCCTACTAATATTAAAAAATATTTTAAATACAATGTGTAAATAAGTAAACACATAAAGGATAACATAAGTTGATTCTAATAAACAATTAACAGTCCAAAATCAATGAATAGGCCTACAGATGACCCTATAGCGGCCTATATAGAATATGTATAGTTATTGAGGAAATGATCGCTCGGTAATTGGATGCCATATGTCTCTCACCACATGAGTCATCGGTCTAGACTTTAATACAGTATAGTTCCTTGCCATCTTTCTAAGAATCAGATCTTATTTTTACACCTAATTCAGCACGTTGTCATAATAAGTTAGGGCCTATCACACAACTTTGGCTGATGTCTTTATGTAATTCATTAAAATCAGACTAAAAATTGAGCCATAATCTATTTTTTACATTCCACAATTGGTTTGCACTATGCCAACCTAAAATACAGGATTGATTCTGGATTTTCTAACCTCTTGAACAAATTACCATGACCCTCTTAGGCATCAAACTTAGACAGCCAAACAATAGATCGTTCAAGAATTTATATTGATGTTTTTATCATAATTGTGGCAACATTACATTTTGTAATATTTACAGTTCTTGTCTAGGTTTGGTTTGCATCCTGTCTCCTGTACCGAAATCAGTCACAGCGTCTTCTGTTGCAACTGTTATAACTTTATTCTTTCTTAAACTTTTAATTCTAAAATACCTTAATTTTGGTTTTGAACAAAGAGGACTTTTGGGGGCGAAACTTCGTTATTCGTCTCCACCGTTATCGATGTGGAAATTTTGATATTGTGATAATATTGCTATTATATCGATGATACAATTACGATTTTATCACCTGATTTAGTTTATCGTTCTAATATAATGAAATAAACCTTTTGACATTAATACAAATATCGTATATATTCAAACAAGTAACTGAAAAAAGTAAAAATTGTAGCTAATGTAACCTGTAAAAAAGAACAACACAAAATAAACTAACCAAGTTTGTTGTGTAGCTGTATCTAAATTTAAATTGTGAGAAGAAGCAGACTTCGTTAGATCTAAAATGGCGTCACACAAATGCTGCCAAATACAAATCAGAAAGGTATTTATTTTTTTTCTATTGTATTGAGGGAATATGCATTTTAAATGTTTCCAAACACCATTGTTGTTATAAACATCGCTGTCAATTAAAGTAACGGAGGTTTACGGTTACACTGTTAGGTTAGATTATTATTATGATACATATCTTTTCTCAGTATCGTTGTTGATTCAATTGTTTTCATCGCTCAATTTCAATCGCAATATCGAAATTTCCACATCGATAATAACGGTGGAGACGGATAACAAAGTTTTGCCCTTTTGGGTTATCAAAGTTTGGATTATTGGGTCTGTACTGTATTACTTAAGAATCTAACAATGATTATCACTTATGGGACGATACATTGAAAAGGGAGCTGTAGTACATAAAGATATGGAAAATAATTTTTTTCAACATCTTCTTGACCTAGGAGGCATTTATAAGGTTTTCAATATCTTCTTAAGAATATTTAACCAAAAGTTTTAAGACGAGTGACTTGGGAAAAAAGCACAAATAAATTTGAGATATCTAACATACTTACAGACTGAAACATGTTTCTGTATTGGAACAATCCTTCTTTTGCAATGTGTGATTTCTTGAGTTCCACACAGAGGTCCAGATACTTGAACATGATAGGCTCCAGAACACTTTCGCTCCAATTGTATGCCCATTTTTTGTTTTTAAAAACCTCGTAGAGTGTATCAAGAGCACGAGCTGGTTTTCCGACTTCAATAAACTCTGTTAAAATACAATGGTATATTCATTCAAATATCATTAATTTAAAAAAAAGAACGCCAAGGCAGAAAGGCAACTAGTCCACTTTTCTAAATTTTACAGGAGACACAAAAAACCGTGTAGTTCATAAATAACCTGTATTTATTGTTTCTAAATATTTTATTTTCATTATACCACATAAGCTTATAAACATTCTGAGTATAAAAGTCTTTTACTCCCTTTAGAAAAAGGTGGGGGGTTGTTTTTTTACTTGGACATGTTCCCTTTCTGCAGTAAACAAAAATTATTTAATGTGTTTTTGGGAAAAAATAATTTCAAGTCGTTTTAAATAAAAAATACTTGTAATACAACATATTTAACATAGTAAAGGTTACGTATAAAAGTAGAAAAAACCATTAGACTTGAAAAAAATAACATGTTTCAGTCATCAAAGTTTTCATCATGATTGGCTCTGGTTATTGGCCATGAGGTGATTTGGTTCCAAAATACCATTTGGAACCAAAACGGATTCCATTTGGACGGCGAAATAACGACGTCATTTTCACTCAAAAACTCTTTGTTTACTACTCTGTGTGTTTCTTGGCGGGACGCGGCGGCTTAATTTTCGTCAGTTGGCGGTCAAACGTTGCCCGGTGCAGAAGTGCTTACTTTCTCAGCTTCTTTACCAAGGATACGGGAGAGCCAAATAAGTTATTGACGCTGTATATTTCATATAAATGGGGGTTTTCATCGATTTAAACATTGTTTATAATCTTTTCTATCTTAAAACTGCTTCATTAAGACGATTTCATTTCTGAATGTCTTTAAAATAACTGTCACGGGATTTAAAAATAAACTGTAAATCATTCAGTTTTCAAAATCCGTGATAATGACCACGGAAATTGATTTTTATATGTGCCTGTTCAGTACTGCATTAAAATAGTTTTATTTACGTTTCAAATGAGTTATAATTTATAAAATTTTAGATAAAGAGCTAATTTATATAAATACTAAACTTCGTGGTGGATATTTTAACTTTTACTTAAGTAAATAACTTGTTTCTTGTCAAAGAATCTACTAAGACGTTTATTAAGCTTTGATTATTGAGGGTGTTATTTATTTGTCTTTTCACTTGTTTTTAAGTTTAATTGTAAAAATATATTATTACTCAGAGCATTTTGCAGATAAGGATTTTAATAAATAAATTGTTTAAAATGTGATCTAACCTTTTTATTTCCAATTATCAATGGTCACGGGATTTGAATGACAAATAATGCATTTTTCAAATTCCGTGCTAGGAGTCACAGATTAAAGCTTTTGAAGAGGTGGTTTTTAGTAACAAAATATCTAATTATTTCCTCATTTTGATCCAAGTTTAGTTGAAAAAGTTTTAATTATAACACCAAAATACACAAATCCCAAAATCCGTGGTCGACATTTTGGTATTAACATTACTGAAAACACGTTTTTTGTACAAGGTTTTTAAGATGATGTTTAACACATTAAAGCAATGTAGGAGTAGAAATATTGTCTTAACTTTTTAATGACCTTAAATATTTCGTATGTCAATGCTCTTTTAAAAAAATGTAGTTATTTCTTGACCAAAGATATAAGCATTGACTATGGATACTATAGAATCCATAGTCAATGATGTAAATAGGTACTTAGCAAAAAAAGTTCTCTCCTTTTGCAATAAATGTTGGTGTAGCCTAACTTACTTTAACTGCCGTTCTAATGTATTGTGTAAACTTGGATTTAATTTAAAAGGCTATTAATCTGGTAAAATGAAACGAATTTGATATAATATAACTTTTTTATTTGGGTTTCCTTTATTTTATTCCTCTAAGAGAAGAAATTTTTTACTGTATGCAGTCTTGACATCATATGCTCTAAACTGTTGTCAGCCTGTAAAAGACATTTCTTATATGGGTGTAAATTTTGTTTTAGCAATAATAAGTGGTTATATTGCTAAAGTAACATCTTAAAAAAGGTTTCTGACCATAATATGGGTACAGCAGGATGGTCACGGAATTTGGCTGACATATCACGGAGTTATGTTTCGTTTTCATGGAATTATGTAGGCCTAAATGGTGCAAAAATGACTTGTTCTCGTAAATATTTTATAGTTAATCACATTTTGAAGCTATTTACCACCTGAAAACAGTATATTGAAGGGGAAATAATGAGGATTAAAAAAATAGTACAACATACAACCTTACTTATGGAAAAAGTCATTTAATGGTTGAAAAGAATCTGAACCAGGCTGAAGGATGCTTAAGGTCACGGCATTTAGGCAGTTTACCTTACATTTTTTCAAAAGAACCGAATGTTGACAAAACCTCAAAGCATTGACAAAGCCTACCGGTACGAAATATTTAAAGTCATTAAAAAGTTAAAAGACTATATGTTTACTCCTGCATTACTTTAAGGTGTTTGACATCTTGTTATAAACCTTGTAAAACAAACGTGTTTTCAGTAATGTTAATACCAAAATGTCAACCACAAATTTTGGAATTTGTGTAAAGTATTATAATTAACACTTTTTCAACTTAACTTGGATCAAGATGTGGAAAAAATTAGATATTTCGTTACGGTACTAAAAACCACCCTGTCAAAAGCTCTATCTCTGACTCCAAACACGGAATTTGAAAAATGCATTATTTGTCACTCAAATCCCGTGACCATTATTTAGGGGAAATAAAAAGGTTGGATCACATTTTAAACAATTTATTTATTAAAATCCTTATAAGCAAAAATGTTCTGAGTAAAAATATATTTTTACAATTAGAAATACCTAAGTGAAAAGACAAATTATTCGCATATAAAGTAAGGAGTCAAGGCATTTAACTTAATTATAAACACCAAACATTAATTACTTAGTGCTCACTGAAGTTCAATGTAATCTACAATCAAATTGCAACAAAAAACAAAATATCCGGAAAATTTAAAACAACATGATATATGAAGTAAACATCCCTCTTTTTCAATTAGGCCCTGCCAAGATATATACAGTAGGTAAGCTTACCTTGTTTGGCATTTAAAAAAATGCAAAAATGTAATAGCCTAGCTCCCAAACAGTTCTTTTGTAGAGGTATTCAACTAGACCTTGATGAGTTGAGTCATGTTTACAATGACTTCTTATAGCTCTCCATTATGATTCTATGGTTTAAGTGTTGGCAGATGTTAGGCCTATTGGATCTTTTTATTAAGGCCTACCCGATATTTTCATTCGTGAACTATAGATAGCCTAGATTCTATTAAACATCTCCATAAATTTCAGTCAATATATCTATCGATAATTTTCATTCGCTAGTTCCACAGGGTGTCCACGGAAGTGCAACTAAGGTAAACGGGCGAAACTTCGTTATCCGTCTCCACCGTTATTATCGATGTGGAAATTTCGATTTTGCGATAATATTGCTATTATATCGATGATACAATTACACGACACGATTACGATTTTATCACCTGATTTAGTTTCTCATTCTAATATAATGAAATAGCCTAAACCTTTTGACAGTAAAACAAATACTACCGTATATATTCAAACAAGTAACTGGAAAAAGTAAAAATTGTAGCTAATGTAACCTGTAACAAAGAACAACACAAAATAAACTAACCAAGTTTGTTGTGTGGCTGTAGCTGACAGCTGTAAGTAAATTAGAATTGTGAGAAGAAGCAGACTTCGTTCGATCTAAATGGCGTCACACAAATGCTGCCAAATACAAATCAGAAAGGTTTTTTTTTTGCTATTGTATTGAGGGAATATGCATTTCAAATGTTTCCAAACACTATTGATTTTGTTGTTATAAACATCGCTGTAAATTAAAGTGACGGAGGTTTACGGTTACACTGTTAGGTTAGATTATTATTATGATACATATCTTTCCTCAGTATTGTTGTTGATTCGATTGTTTTCATCGCTCAATATCAATCGCAATATCGAAATTTCCACATCGATAATAACGGTGGAGACGGATAACGAAGTTTCGCCTTTTGGACTTCCGGATGAGCTAGAAAGTTGAAATTTGGCACCCACACTAAGCACCAGTAGTGGACAGTATAAGGAGAGTAGGAAGTTTGACATCGAATTGCCGTTAAAATTGAATGCCTTTATTGGTTTTTTGGGTCGAGGGGAAAGCTGGTTTAATGTCGTTTGTAAATTATTCAATAAATGTAGTTTCTGTCTTAAAATAATCTTGTATGAGTCGATAAAATAAAGTCATGCACATGTTCCAGTGGTGGACAGTTAAAAAATAGCATGTACCAATAGTGGACAGACAGTTGTTCCACTGTGGACACCTCACTGTGATCCATTCTGACTTGTGCCGTTTTGTATAAAAAATTTATTTATACGCTTTTTTAGTAAAGAAATTAATATTTATCAAACTACATACACAAATATTTACCATTTTATATGAAATTACTGTCTAATGGCTTATAAAATTAATTTTTATACATTACAAAAATATAACTTACAAACAAACACTAATGCAAACATACAGAACATGTTTCTTTTTATTAAATTGCTCGTTTATATTATGAAATAATGAAAACCTTTCCTAAACAATTAATAAATTACAGCAATAGTATTTTTCATCATCAGGATTTGATTTCATTTTACATTAGTGAGTCACAAAACTGACAAAGAAAATTAGACAACACGCAAGTGAGGTTTGAACTACTGGTGTTTATAGGATAGTTATCCAAATTGAATTTAACTTTGTATTCCATGGGTAAACATGAAATATGAACACTATGATGACTGCCGCGCCCGCAGGGCGCCTCCCGCCTCGTCCCAAGACGGGGTGCCGGGGGTACGCGCACGACAGCGGCAGACAAGAAGGATCGCCACCTCGACCCCCAGAAGGGGGTGATGGAGCCCGTACTTTTAATTCAAAATTTACAAATTGCAGGTATAAATACAACTGGCAGAAGGCTACAATGAAGGGTGTCAAAGGCGCACGCCAGCCAAAAGGCACAAACCACTAAGAAACTAACTGTCAAAAAATTAAAAGGAACAAAATAATAATAATAATAATAAATAAAAAAACATAAAGAAAAAGGAGACTTTAATTGCTGATATGAATACTTTTGAAGTTATGACAGTGAAAAATATACAAAATTCCTATATACAACCCGAGGGGAGTGAGGCTATCACCACAATTGGTTATACATATACACATATAGACTAAAAAAGTGCACCAAAACCTTAACCTACGATATTTTACACCACACTGTCCACTACTGGATTTTCATTGAAATTCGTGTACCAGTAGTGGACAGTGTTGTATTCTTAAAACAATTCATCAAAACTGACAAATTATTACTTTAAAGTGACACAAATTTTTCGGTGATTATACATTTACATAGTTTGTAAACCTATATATCTTTAAAACTAACTAAAATTAAGAAATTCCAAACTCACCTCCTTATCAGTTTGAATAAGGGTGGCCTCTTCAATCTCTAAATCTGTGTAAGCCTTAAATAAAAATACTATAAAACCCTTTAAAATGAAGCAAAATTTAGAGCCTTTATTTATACACAAAAGAAAAAAGATTAAAGATTATTTCAACAATAAAACAATATGTTTAAGTTGAGAAATAAGGTAATTATTAACTTTAAAAGACGAAAGTGTCCACTACTGGAACAGTGTCCACTACTGGTGCGTTTACCTTAGTTTTAATATACAATATCATACATTATAGTACCCCTAGAGATGTCGGTATTTGGGTGTTTTACCTAGGTAAGACTAGGCTAGGGCAATTTTGTAACAAGTAAAATTAATATTTTCGACCAAAGACATAGTTTGATCTATCTAGTTATTATCTAGCCTAACTTGAATTTTCAATCTTGTTAAGACTTTTCCTTGGACCTGAAAAAAATCTTCAAAATTTCCCAGTAGACTTCGTGTAAAAGGTCTAGGCCTTACCTATCTAGGCCTGACACTGTTGAATCGCTTAATCACATTATTTGAATCATAGGCCTATAGGACGGCTGGTAGATATTAGAAGAGGGTTTTCCCTTTACAAGACTATCCATATGCCGGGGTCAAAAGATAAAAAACTTACCATTTGCTCTTTTAAGAGCATTTTCGGGACGTTGTCCGTATCGAGCCATTATAAATTTGTAAGAAGAACACAAAGAGTGTGTTTAAACGACTGTTTAAGCCCTTAATTCAACTGAATTTAGCATTTATCCCAATTATCACACACACCTGCAAAACACGCGAGGTTACAGAACGAACGACTGCATTCTTACAGGAAGTGAATTGATGCAATTTCATTGAATTACACAGTAAAGTAGAAACTTCCGGTGATTTTTGTATGTATACTATACAAAATACTATCGTTTCAAACTTAGCTTTTTTTAGTTTGTCCTACAATCGAACTACCTAACTCGGATAACATAAAATCTAAACCATTTAACTATAGATACTCTGGATACTGTAGTATCCATAGTCAATGATATTATCTTCTGATATTTTGTTGTTACAAATTTGACACCTCAGCAGTAAAAAAATGTACTCCAATTCTTTGTTCTGTTATATTCTGATATTACATTTAGGCCTAAGAGTGTACATAGTCAATGCCTAAGGCCAACTACAGTAGTGAATTCTGATAATGAAGTCTATTGAGAAGAAAATATTAAAAAGATAATTTAGGTTCCCTCGCAGTTGCGATGTGGAAGATTTTACTGTCAAATCCAACCCTTTTAGTTAACTTATTTTAAAACAGTAAAAAAATTCATCTTTTTCAAGAAAAAAGAGATTTTCTTGCCCCAATTTTAACAATGCATGATATCATCATGTCAGTTAATTAACTTAACTTACAGCAAAAACTTGTAAAATTAACTTTTTCATAACTTGAAACTGATTCCCAATTTTCCATAATAAAATTCTAAACTGAGCCATAAAATTTATTTTCTGTGTTTATGACTATTACTTTGTATAGCTGCATTCCAATAATAGTCCATTAAAACCAACTTAGTATACGTCTAGCTCGAAATCGAACAATTTATTTTAATACAATACAAATGTTCCTTTCAGCTCTAAATCAATGACATCCGACCAAGTACACTTGGGTGAAGGTTCAATACAGTTTTTTAGTAAATTGGAAAGTTCCTCGAAAGATTAAATTAAACTAGTATACGTGTTGCTCGAAATCGAGCAATTTATTTTCATACAATGCAAATGTTACATTTAGCTCTAAATCAATGACATCCGACCAATCCAATATTGTGAATCACCAAAACTACACGTATTTACAGCTGATTTATTACAGATGTTTAAAATGCTTTATTCAATCCCAATGTTATTTAAATGGGAAATTTTGAGATTTTAATTGTGGATAGCGCCTTTATTTTCAGTCCGATTCTTATCAGTTTTTGGCGGAAACAACTACAGGCCAAGCCCTATCCAACGACACCAAAAACTTGAAAATCGGTTGAAAATTGTAGGAGGAGTTCTCAGGACAAAAAAAACCCTTGGCGTATTAAATAAGTATAGATTAAATTAAAGGAAGAGTAATTAAAAACCAATCAAAATTAAGGGATAGGCAAACAAACCAATGTGAATAAATGTAGTGATGAAGAAGGAAGAAAGAAGAAAGAAGAAGGAAGAAAGAGGAAAATGAAAAAAGAAAAAGATAGAAAAAAGAAAAAAGCAATTAAAAATAATTATTGAAAGACTGGAAAAAGTATAGAGTATTAAATAAATTAAGAATGAATTATCTTGTTAAAAAATCCGGAATTGTGAATTTTAAACTGTGAAACAGATAGAAAGACTTTTTGTAAATTCCCATACAATGTCAATTTGTCAGAGGAATAAATTGATTTATTATTATTTTTCACCTGGTAACTCAGGCGCATATGCATCACATAATGTTTGATGCATTTCTAGTGAAAGAGTACTGACAAAGAAATGTGTTATAGTCTTAGGATCAGAAATTTTTATTAGATCAAAATAATTTGTAAGTCTCATCAAGAAGTTTTTTAAATGTCTCATTTTCAGAGTACGGTGTAAAACTCATACTCGGAATGTTATTTTTTTACACTCATGAACTACTATAGAGTTTGTATTCTCTTCTCTTGGTAAAGACCTCGTGATAATAGGCTGTAACAACAGAGCCTTTATTTTAAGGTATGCCTCTTTCACATCTGATCTGTAATCTTCTTCTTTTTCGATTTCATCTTCTTCAGTTATAAATGTCAATGTTTCCTCATGTAAGTGTAAAATTTGTGCCAAGTTTCATATGTAAGAATCAGTCTTCCTGGAGCATCAAAGGAACTTGAACCTTTTGTTTTTATCACATGCAGAGTTCTTGTTAGCTGTCCTTTGATTATTCCCCTCTGCTGCTTTAATGTTTTTAAATCACTTTTCGTTCTTTCATCACTCGGCACCATTTACTAGGAATACTAGGAAATTCTCGTACGTCCCGTACGAGAATTTTTACTCACTTTTTAGTTATTAGATGCTTTATGATTTTTTTTTAGGGAGAGGTGAGAAAAATGCATTACGCACACAGGTGGCAAGCCTGTAGAGTGGGGCTCCCCTAAAAACCTGGAATTGTTTATCACATAACGTCAGGCTAGGCCTAAATTTGGCTTACGCCCATGGGGCTCACTCCTTATCCAACCACTCGATCAAGGGATCTGGGCCACTTCGCGGTCCAGATCGGGTTTCTTTTCCAGGAGGATGCCCCGGACGAACTGTGATAAACAATCCCAGTTGCCCTCACCCTCCAAGATCTTTTGGCAGACCGAGTCCACCGAAAAAGCACCAAAAATCTGTGGGGCCTCCAGGCGGGGCCCTTCCCAAAGGGGGCAGCGGAAGAATGTGTGTTCCGCATCGTCGCATTCACGCCCGGGCAATAAATGCAGTCCGGTGAACCGGTCTTGCCCATCCGGTTCAGGTAATATAGCCGTGAATCCGAAAATAGCCGTGAATTATCAAGAATTGGCCGCAGTTCCACCCATGGTTGGACATGCTTGATAAGTCGCGCAGTCCATCGTCCTCGGGTGTCGTGCTCCCAGCTGTGCTGCCACTGCTGGAAGGTTCGGGAGCGCTCTTCTGTTCCTGCCGTGTCCTTGCCAATCTCGCCTTGTCTCTGATAAATTGCCTTCCTCTCTCCTGCCAAGAGCTTGACAGAGATAACTCCGGCGACCACGAGGACGGCAGGCTCTGACACTGTCCGGTAGGCGGAACACACCCCGAGCGCCGCCCGACGTTGAACCCGGGCGAGTTGCAAACTGTGAGCCGAGAGCCACAACCATTTCTCTCGCTGAGTAGTGCTTCTTGTTACGCTTATGTCAAGAATGCCTTTAACTCGGCGAGGTGGGTCGATATGTTGGATGCGCTTCGCAACACCTTTCGCGTTCCTGCATATCTGTTGCGAGGATTATCTCCGCTCTCGAAGCCTGATTTACGACACAAGGGACGGAACGTGGACGATGGAAGTCACTTCTGGTGCCGCGCAAGATTCAATACTCGGCCAGGATCTCTGGAATGTTGCCTATGATAGCCTCCTGAGGTCGGAGATGCCTGAGGAAACCACTTTGGTTGGGTACGCCGATGATGTCGCAGCTCTCATTGTCGCACGCAACGTTGAGCTGGCCCAACTAAAGTTGAACCGAGTCATGTGTAGTAACAATAGTCAATGGTATGATATTGTCCACTCTATATGTCATGGTAATAACGTCGCCATATTTACTTAATGAGTGCTTCACAGTCATCCACCGCAAAGCGGTTTGTTTACTTTTTTGTCCATCACTACTACTAGACAAATCTACGGAAGCCCTGAAGGGCCAAAGAGTAAGCGATCATTTTTTACACCGCCGTGTTTCAAAGACGGCGAGCCGTGTTTGGAAGGCGGTGAGCCGTGTTTGAAAGTCGGCGAGCCGTGTTTGAAAGGCGGCGAGCCGCGTTTGTAAGTCGGCGAGCCGTGTCTGCAAGTCGGCGAGCCGTGTATGGAAGGCGGCGACGGCTCGCCGACTTTTAAACTCGGCTCGCCGACTTTTAAACTCGGCTCGCCGACTTTTAAACTCGGCTCGCCGACTTTCAAACAGGCTCGCCGATTTAAAGACGGCTCGCCGTCTTATAAACACGGCTCGCCGTCTTTGAAACACGGCTCGCCGTCTTTGAAACACGGCTCGCCGTCTTTGGAACACGGCTCGCCGTCTTATAAACACGGCTCGCCGTCTTATAAACACGGCTCGCCGTGTTTCAAACACGGCGGTGTAAAAAATGTTGAGTTGGTCCTCTTTGGCCCTTCAGGGCTTCCGTACGTACAAATCCCACTGAAGTGTCTGGCATTTGTCACGTGATAGGAAAAAACGTAAACAAACCGCTTTGCGGTGGATGATTGAACGCGAGAATGGTTGTGCGTTGTGCGTGTGAATTGTGTGAGAATCGTGAATCTAAAATTTAGGTTAGGTAACTGTCAAGTTTCGTTGTTGCAGTTTTAGTTTGTCAATTAATTTGCTACCGTCATTTCTTGTGGAACTGTTTCAAAAACTGTCAATATTTTTTATGAGGTCTAGAGCCTAGAGATTTTATATTTTAGTTATTGAAGCTAAGCAGATCTCAGATCAATTGTCTTAAATACATATAGGACTATAAGAAATTTAATTATGTCAGACAAAATGCATGCCGATCGCGATTTAGATTTGTCCAATGCTACTAGAGGTGTTTGGTTGGTCAAGGTAAAATAAGCTAAAAGTTAGACCTTATATTAATTGTATCTTTAATCTGCAGTAGAACGTCGATAATCCATATTAATTAGGACCAGACCCCATCCAGATCACGAAATTAAGCATAGGCCTACTTATCTGGAGTACAGTATGGTATCAAATTTTCTATAGCTGATGTGTCAAACAAATGTTTAATTTGATTTTGAACTGTGGTAGGCCTAGTGGTTAGTTTTTTGCAGCTAGGCCTAAGTCCTTGACTGTAACTTAACAGGAAGGCCTAACAGAAACGTAACTCTGTGTTATAATGCATGCACAGAGTACTGCTCAGGGTTAGTACACTAATGTGACTGACTGGCGGATGGGGGATGGGGGTGGTGGGACAGTTACCATACAGCAGGGTGAAGAATTGGCTTTGTGATCTTGAACATGGCCCCTCCCCCTTCCGCTACCACTCTCCTACTTGTTACTACACACTATTCTGCCATTGCTTACCCTCCTGTATAGAGCATAAGTAAGTGGCAGAGATGGTACAAGTTATGATGTTTTTTAACTTATTTCTTATAGCCTAGATACAAATCTGGATTATTGATAGTCTGGATTTTTTACTTCCGAATTATTGACGCTGTACTGTAATTTGTGCTGTAACGCCTTAAAATTTATTAAACTGTCCAAATTTAGTGTACTACACTTAATTATGCTAGGCTTATCTGTTCAAACTCATTCTGTCTGGTTATTAACTCTATAGTTTGCTCATCGAATAGGCCTAAGTTAGTTTTCAGCCGTTGCACCCTGGACCTTTTAATTGTTCAGTCCTATGCCCATTGGAAATTCTACTTAGACAGTTTTTATTCAACATTTCAAAAGCTTAATGCTGATACCGTTTTAAATGATTGTTTTTCCACAGAAGAGCTTGGAAAAAAATTATCTTTAACAAAAACTGATACCGTAGTTAGAACAATTTAGCAGACATTTGTTATTGTTTTGATTATTTGTAAACAAATAACTTGCTCATTTTGACATAGAAATAGAAAAAAAGTACGGTACGGTACCCTACTTCTCATGACAATTAGAAGAAACAGGCCTACCTACCTAAGCCATCAGCTCTAGCTAAACTTAATTTACTTTTCCAGCTATTTTACTCAGGATTTTGGGGCAAAACTAAAATTTTTATATGGGATGTCCCTACTTATTTGGTAATGTAGGCCTATCTCCCGATGTGAAACTGACTGACTGACTGATCATGCATACAATACAAAGTATTTTGGACGGTGAAACTTCGTTATCCGTCTCCACCTTTAGTATCGATGTGGAAATTTCGATATTGCGATAATATTGCTATTATATCGATGATACAATTACACGACACGATTACGATTTTATCACCTGATTTAGTTTCTCGTTCTAATATAATGAAATAAACCTTTTGACAATAAAACAAATAAGTTACCGTATATATTCAAACAAGTAACTGAAAAAAAAGTAAAAATTGTAGCTAATGTAACCTGTAACAAAGAACAACACAAAATAAACTTACCAAGTTTGTTGTGTAGCTGTAGCTGTATCTAAATTCAAATTGTGAGAAGAAACAGACTTCGTTAGATCTAAAATGGCGTCACACAAATGCTGCCAAAGACAAATAAGAAAGGTTTTTTTTGCTATTGTAGCCTATTGAAGGAATATGCATTTCAAATGTTTCCAAACACCATTGATTTTGTTGTTATAAACATCGCTGTAAATCAAAGTGACGGAGGTCTAAGGTTACACTGTTAGGTTAGATCATTATTATGATACATATCTTTTCTCAGTATCGTTGTTGATTCGATTGTTTTCATCGCTCAATTTCAATTGCAATATCGAAATTTCCACATCGATAATAACGGTGGAGACGGATAACGAAGTTTCGCCTTTTGGACTTCCGGATGAGCTAGAAAGTTGAAATTTGGCACCCACACTAAGTTACTTGTATCTTAAAACCAAAGAAAAAATCCCCATAATGGAAAATTTTAAACTTTAACCCCCACAAAAAATAAAAAGGGGATGACAGCAATAAACTGAATATGTAAGGGTGTTCTATTTTCGTTATAACTTTTGAACGAGAGGTCCTAACTGAAATCTGCGGGAAAATCGTTAGTTGGGAATTAAAATCTCTACAATATGAATATGTAAGGGTTTTCTATTTTCGTTATAACTTTTGAATAAGAGGTCCTAACTGAAATCTGAAAGAAAATCGTTAGTTGGGAATTAAAATCTCTACAATTTAGGTCCTGTGACATTTTATCATATCTCATCCCCTTCCCCCCCTAAAAAGGGGCGTACTTCCAAAATTTCAAAATTCGTTAACAAAAATTGCGCTATTTTAATATGTTTTATTTACTAATATAATTTAGCACAATAATTGAGCACATGGATGTATGAAATTTTGTACATATTATGTCCTAACATAGGTCTAACTATATAGTAGCATTCATTGGCTGACTTCAATCTAGAAGTTTAGTCCAAAATAATCGTAAAAATACAAAATTCTTAAAAACTTGTCATAAGTTTTAATATAGTGTTTGTAATTTGATATAGGCCTAATCTGGTAAATATAGTGCTATATTGATATATGTTTTTCAATTGTATTCCATTTTAGACGGTGTACAAGTTTGGTTCTTAGACTTTTTTCCGTATCTCACCCCCCTTCACCCTTCAAAGGAGCGTACTTTCAAATTTTCACAATTCTTTCACAATAATTGAGCTATTTTAAATTTTTATTCACTATTATGGCACGTGGACGTGTAAAATGTAGTACATATTCTAAACTCAAAAAGATTATACAATAGTGGCAGCCATTGGCCAATTTTCATCAAATTTTAGTCCAAAATAATTCTAATCCACGACATTGGTATCATTTTTTCATGTATAGGCCTAGTGCTTGTAATTTAGTTTGACCTGGTATATGTACAGCTATATCGATAATATATGTTTTGAGCTATTTTAAATTGAGCTATTTTAAATTTTTATTCACTATTATGGCACGTGGACGTGTAAAATGTAGTACATATTCTAAACTCAAAAAGATTATACAATAGTGGCAGCCATTGGCCAATTTTCATCAAATTTTAGTCCAAAATAATTCTAATCCACGACATTGGTATCATTTTTTCATGTATAGGCCTAGTGCTTGTAATTTAGTTTGACCTGGTATATGTACAGCTATATCGATAATATATGTTTTGCCAGTATTATATTTTAATTTAAACACTCTACAATTTTAGGGGGGCATCTGCCCCATTATGAAGTTTGATTTATTTTGTTTTAAATAGAATTTTTAATTGATTTCATGTTTCAATTAGGCCTAGTTTATTCTTTTTTATTATTGTTTTACTACTGTGAGTTTTAACATTCAAATGAACTTTAAAGTGGAAGAAACTGTGCGTCTTTGAGGAAACGTATTTTGAAACTAACATTAATTGTAAACATTTAACATTTTAGCGTATCTCTAGCTGCTTAGCACTAATATCAGTTTAAAACTTTGATCTGAACTTGAATTGTGTGTATTTGGCGGTTTTGTTACTGTCTACTCTGACTAGTTCTTCCGTGGAACTAACCAATTTCATACCGGTACTTGACTTTTGATTAATTATTAATGAATTTAGGCAACCCCTAAGAGGGGATGGAGGCGGAGCCCCCATCGAGCCGTAGGCGAGTACATAGTCTATAATCACATTCCAAGTAACGTACGGTACATTAATCAGGTGCTTTGATTCAACTATTGTCAAGGAGATCTCATTTATGTACCCTACAATGTTCTGAGCAACTACCGGTACTATACTTGAAAATGTCACTCCTTTCCAAAGAGCTTTCTCCAAAAGAATTTGTTCAGTTATGTAAATGTGTGTTAGGCCTAATGTCAATCCATGTAACCATGGATAGCACACTCCAACAAATGTTGTATTGGTACCTGGAAACTTGGTAATCTTAACTTTGTTAAGTTAAGTTTAATTAGTTTAAATCTCATTAGATCCGCGATCATTTTTTGTATAATGGGTATATAGGCTCCAACTTATTTTAGGCTAAGTCAAATCTATACTTACTTATCAAATCAAATCAGGTCATATATCATATCAATCATATCAATTCATATCAAATCCTTCTTACTTATCGGGCAGACTACAATGTGTAGAAGTGGAGCATATTTCAGATAACTCTACACCTAAACTTAACACCAAATATATAATTAAAATGTGCTCAAAACTAAAACCAATAAAACATGGTGTCCCACAAGGGTCCATTTTGGGACCTTTACTCTTTCTTTGCTATGTAAAGGGTCTTCCAAGAGTTCTTCCACCCTTACATGATGGAAGCAGTAAAGTTTGTTTATATGCTGACGACTCAAACATTCTATTTTCAGGGCAATCAATAGAAAATGTTGAAATTTCATCGTTTTTGGGTTTAGCAATGATTAAAGACTTTTTAAATGGTAAAAATCTTCTACTAAATTCAAATAAATCAAAATTTATTTTATTTTCCACAAAAAAAGCAGTAAATCATAATTCACCACAGATTCTTTTGGATGAAGATTCTCTTGACCAAGTTCAAGAAACAAAATTTTTGGGCCTAATCATTGATGAAAATTTAAGCTGGGACAACCATGTAACCCATGTTGTTGGTAGAATTTCCTCTGGTATCTTTGCTTTAAAACAAATGGCAAAATTTTGTAGCTTGGAAACTTTAAAAATAATATATTTCTCAATGATTCATTCTTATTTGTCTTACGGGATTGGCATATATGGTGCAACATCAAAAAAGAATTTGGACAAATTACTTCTTCAACAAAAAAGAGCTATTAGAACCATGCTGAATTTAAAAACTACAGTTTCTGTTAAGGAAGAATTCACAAATCTGGGAATTTTGACTGTTTATGGGTTGATTATCCTTGAAACTGTAAACTTTGTCAAAAAATTTGCTAACCCTCTGTTACAAAATTCAAATCATTCGTATAACACCCGCTTAAATCGTAAGGTTGAAAAACATAATTTAGAATTTTTTAAAAAGAAAACGGTTTTTTTAGGAACTAAATTTCTTCATCACCTCCCACGAAAGTTCATTGTGGAGGTTGATGAATACAATTTTAAAAAAGGGTTAAAGGATTACTTATTGAAAATTCCACTTTACTCTTTTCAAGAGTTTTTTGATATGAGGCTCAACTGATCCACCAGCTCTATGAGAAAATATTATAAGAAATAAAAAGAATTCATTTTGATTTAGAGTTATTACTTAGGGAATGGTTTTTTTTTATAATTTCTGATTTGTTTTATTTTGTTAAACACTTGACACTATTCTTGTACCATGTACAATTTGTGAATAAAGAATTTATGAATATGAATATGAATATGAATATGAATATAGTTTTTTTCATGTTGCTCAGTTGTAATTCATTCGTTGGCCTATGACCTATGTGGATTCCGTAGAATCCCATAACTTTTAAGTGTTATGTTGTCTTATAACATATAAAAACAAATTGTCCTATGACATATAAAAATTATACATTAGATGAAATGATATTGATTTACATGTTACAATAATGTTCTAAATACCTTAATGTAATTTTTATCTCATACGATATAATGCCATTTCGTGTCATAACATGTAAATCCGATATCGTCTTATAATGTTTAGGTGTGAACAAGTCTCATGAGGTACAAATTTGTGGGAAAGGCAAGAATTTGAAAATTCCCATAGCTTATAAAAAGGCTGTTCATAAAGAAAAGTTCCCAAGAGAGTCAGTCATTTTGGCTTGTTCCCATTCATCCACAAAGTTGATGCGCAGTTTCTCTCTCACTTTCTACTTCAGTACTGTTTTCCCTGCTTGTAGTGTAAAGCAACCCAATGCCAATCTGTCTGTAACTTGTTACATGTTGATATGTAGGTGTTGCACAGTTAAATTCTGAATGAATACAGTGAATAGAAATTGGCATTCCATTTTGTTCTAGAATGGTTATTGGCGCTTTACTATAAGATTACGGTAAGCTACTTAGCTAATTTATGTTACATTTGTTCATAGGTCCCTAAATACATTGCCAACAGGTGGGAAAAGGCTCCTGGAAATATTGAAGTTGGCAAATTAAAAATTACCAAGTAAGTAGCTAGATAAGCAAATTTAGCTAGGCCTATACGATTACTCTTTTGTTGGTTACTTATACAGGGTTAGGCAAAAATCTGGACACCCCCAGTTAACTTTTTAATGCGTTGCAGTAGGAAACCAAACTCGGCACACGTTTACGAACATAAACCACGGCACTTTTTCATCAACTAAACAACTTTGCCCCTGACTCTAAAATGGGGTATTTTGGGGGCAGCCCCAAATTTTCAAATGTAAACTCCTATTGAGTGAACCCTCATTTTAAACGGTTTATCAAGAGAAATTGAATGGCACAAACCGGAGGACGATATCTCATCTTAAACCAAAATGGCAGATATTTTTAAATTCGAGAAGGAATAATTGACATTCGTTAAAATTCTATCAGAAAATAGCTTTTTTAGAATCGAGAATTTCTTAAATAACTTTAGAATTGAGCCTAGTATCAGAAATGAACTAGTAGGTTCAATTCTAAAATAATTCTAAATATGCGTATTTTTTAAATAGTTATTTTGCAATTTAATTTTAATAAATGTCAATAAAATTAAAATCCCCATCTCAAATCTTAAAATGGCTGCCATTTTGGTTTCAGATGAGATATCGACCTCCGGTTTGTACCATTCAATTTCTCTTGATAAACCCTTTAAAATGAGGGGTCACTCATACGGTTTATATTTGAAAATTTGGGGCTGCCCCCAAAATACCCCATTTTGGGGACCGGGGCAAAGTTGTGTCTTTGATGAAAAATTGCATTTGTTGTGTTGATAACATGTGCCACGTTTGGTTTTCCTACTGCAACTTGTTAAAAGATTAATTGGGGGTGTCCAGACTTGAACTTGCTTGCCCACCTCAAATTTTGAAATTGCTGCCATTTTGGTTAGGGGTGAGATATCTACCTCCGGTTTGCACCATTTAATTTCTCTTGATAAACCGTTCAAAATGAGGGGTCACTCAATAGGGGTTTACATTTGAAAATTTGGGGCTGCCCCCAAAATAACCCATTTTGGGGGCAGGGGCAAAGTTGTGTAGTTTATGAAAAAGTGCACTTTTTATACTGTTAACATGTGCCAAGTTTGGTTTTCCTACTGCAACGCGTTAAAAAGTTAGCGAGAGGTGCCCAGACTTTTGCCTAACCCTGTATATGAAAAGCTTACTGACCTACTAAAATGAATTATGAGATCACTGAATACTAAAATGGTTTTAAAATACCTTGTGCTGTAAAGGTCCAAGTTAATTGTTATTGTAGGCGGTCGTCGTTTTCAAGGCTTACTTCACTGTTAGGCTTTTTCCAATTATTGAATAAAAAATTTACTTTTTATAGGTCTATATGGCATAATATAACTTTAAAATTATAATATAACTTCAAACATACCACTTAATACCATAATATAACTTAAAACAGTTTTATCAATAAAGGTGTGTTGTACAGATCGCCAGGACAAAAAGCTCAGGTGTCACTATCACTCTCAGAATCTGTGCTGTGCTTGAAGGAACCCGGAGAGGAGAACATTCCCAAAGACCACCGATTGGACGTGTCAGTTGTCACCCATCAGACTCTGGGTGTATTCTCCCACTACTCACGTAAGTGTTCCTGTTGGTTCTGTCTACCCTAATTTCTTGTAAACCATTTTTTTACAAAAAATAGAGTTGCCATTTGATTTATTAACATTGATTGGAGTCACCAATCAATTTCCATAAAAATTCAGGGGAAAACTAGTGATTTTTGTGCTTACCATTTGAACACTTCAGTCTTTAGATAAATATTAGTTCTAGAGTCATGAAATTTTTTTTCTTGAAAACATAGTTTGTTTTTTAAAATATCATACTTAAAGATATTACATTCTGATGTTTAAGTTTGAATTTAATCCAATTTTTGCTGTTTCAGTCAACTAATACCGTTGTTAAAGATTTAAATTGTTAATAATTATGGAACAAATAAATATTTGAAATTTTCAGAATTGGCCTAATTAAAATATTTATTTAGTATAGGTTACTATTATAAATGCAATCTTTCGAAATAAGAAGGATAATTTGGTAACAAAACTTGTTTGTTTTACGGATGCTACTAGTTCATAGTTAGGTTAAGTATTTTATTGTACAATTTTACTGAAATACTTTTCCTAGTTCAATTCAAAAAAATCACCTTAAAATTATGAAATAATCCTGGTTGTTGCGACAGCTGTAAGTAGGCCAAGGTCAGGATGGATATTCATGTAAGCATCCTTACACCACTCTGTAGTCAGGGTTAATTTGCCGAGTGATTAAGTGTGGACGTTATTTTCACTGGGACTGATTTTGACATATTTAGCAATAACAATCTTAACTCAAAGTGGGTCGTTTATGGGTTACTCTTGGCTCTCTCTCAGCCATATGAGTATGAATTTGAGCAACCCTAACCTCCCCAGCACGCTGTAAACTTGGCTGAGTATGTGTAGCAGACTGCTGTCTCGGCCAGAGTTGCATTTCCATTTGCCGAGATTTTCACTGACCATAATATGGTTATCTTTTGGGAATCAGAACTAAGACACCGTTTGACATTGAATTTAATTTAATTGCGTAATTTTCACACAATGTTTATAAAATACTGTTATTCCGATTTATGCCTGTCCTTTTAAGGTTCATTTCAAAACAACCTTAAAAAAAGTGCGTACAACAAACAAATACTAATAATTCTTCTATGAGTGAGAAGTTAACCTTTTTAGAAAGGCTAGGTACTTATCAACGCATTATAAAATATTATCAATCCATCACTTTATTCATCGAATAAGTACATAAAATTAGGTAAATTAAATAGCATCAACATATTAAGATTAAAAAATAACACAAACAAAATACGTAGTTTGAATACGTGGTTTACATGATTTAATAGGTCTACATGTGTTTTGGTTTGTGGTCTAATAAACCTAAAAAATTGACCAAAGAATCTTCCATCCATCTAACCTCTTAATTCAATGAGGGTTTTGTCTGTTACATCCTTTTTTTCCCTAGACCTACTTAACCAACTTTTAAGATTAAGGTGTCATTTTAAAGCTTATGATCTCGCACAGGTGCAAATGGTGATTAATAAGATCATTTCGTTTTGGGCTTGCCCCCCTGGCCTTTTTTCTGTGTCATATCTTAGGCCCTCTAGCATGGCTGCAGGGTGTCTACTGGTCACTTAAGTCACCAAAAGTCACAGATTTTAGTTAGTGGTCACGGAAATCACCAAAAAGTTACTTATTTTTGCTTAAAATGCAAAAATTTTTTGCAATTTTTTTGTATAAATTAAGAAAATGATGCAATTGTGAGCAAGAGTTTTGTAACTTTCGAGTTTTGTAACTTTCAATTTCCCCCTCCCCCCTGTAATTTTCTAAATACGCCAAGCAAAAGTCACTGATTTTGAACTTTTCACCCCCAAAAGTCACCGAAGAGTCACAAATTTTTGTATCCAGTAGACACCCTGGTCTAGGAATAGTGAGAAAGCCAAGCCAAAAGGTCATATCTTAACTGAAGGGTGGTATAGCCCTGAGCTTGGTAAACTAAAACCCTGGGTCTTACTTTTACATGATCTGTGGAAATCTACAGTCTCAACTGATGAGCATAGTAGGCTTTATGGGCTGTATACTAGAACTAAGAATGACCACAAATTAGCTTTTAACAAAGCCAAAAGAAAAGCCACTGGTAACTACATTGATAATGCAGCCAACCCCTGTAAAGCATTTTGGGCTCGTAACACGCAGGATGTCTTAGTGCGGAGTCACGGAAGCGGCCGAGGATTCGTCTGGGTTAGGTGTAGGGACGTGCTACCTCACCCCCAACGAGGCAGTCCAGGACTTCCGCGACAAGATAAACAGCCTAGAGGAGTGCGTTCTTGGCACCAACGGGCTCGTCATCGTTGGTGGCGATTTCAACGCCAGGGCCATCAAGGGGGGAATGCCCTCTACCAACTCCCGGGGGAAATACATCCTGGACTTAGTCGCCAGGGCCGGTCTTGTCTACAGGATGGATATTACAGGATATATATACAGGATGTATATATACAGGATGGATACTCTTGATTCATTGTCGTCAATCAGGGCGACTCACCTACTTTTCAGCGCCCCGGGCAGAGAGGCACGATCCCCGACGTCACTTTTGCGTCTGAGTCGCTTCTTCCGAGGATCTGTAGCTGGAGGGTGGACTACACGGGTAGTGACCACCTATACATTGGCTTTGACCTGCATGATCAGGCAGGAAAATCATAGAGTTTCCGCATCTCGGGAAGGGCCACGCCGTTGGAACACCAACAAACTGGACGTGGTCAAGTTCACCGAAGTTATCTCTCGGGGAGTGCCGGGGAATCCTGGCGAGGCTGTTGTCGAGGCACTAGTAACATTCACGATGGAACTAATCGTCTCGGCCAGCAATCAGTCTATGCCGCGAAGGAAACCCCGACGCGACAAATAACCCGTCTACTGGTGGACCCAGTCATGGTTCAGTTAAATGACTCGCCACGCCCATTTGGTCCACTGAATCGATCTAAAACCTGTTTATTGGTCTAGAGGAATGTGTGACACACATGTGTGTCGCTTGGTCTCTGGGTACGACCTCAATTTTTATTTTTACAAGATTTTCATAGTTGACCATCTTATCTGCTCACATGTTGCCATTAGTGTTTGTTTACTACACATTCCAGATGGCGTTTTTTTATTGCGTGACACATTGTCCTGTATATTTTAGTATTTTTTAGTGTAGTAAAACTATTTTTCATTTATTTCTCAGTCATCCAACTCATGACACATATGTGAGACAGTCGGTCTATAGGTAAAAAACATAATACAAAGTATTACTATAGACCAACGTCACACATATGTGACGCAATAAAAATATTAAAATAGTACTAAAATAAATTTTTGTTCCAACTTTTATGAGCAAATACATATGTTATACATCAAATTATATAAAAATAGCGAAACAAAACTTTCGGTCTCTGGGTTAGTATTAGTCACAATGACTCAGTCTGTGGTGAGAGTATAGAGTATTAGGATCGGTCTGCTGAGAACTCCCGGCGACCCGAATTTCCGACCGTCGGTAGCCAACGTGTTAAGGTTTAAAAATGCCAAAAACCCATTTTTGACCCCTTTGAAACCCCATAAAACCCCATTCCCATAATCCGACAATGTTGGTTGGCGAACTCTTGAAAATAGACCTGGTCTTACACCGTCATACCAAATTTAATCAAAATCGGAGGTCCCCTTCAAAAGTGTTTTTTGCTTCTGGGGACCTCAAAATCAAAAAGTAAAGTGGTCCTGGGCTTAGGTTTTACCATGGCCAGGGCCGGATTTAGGCATGGGCCCGGGCCCAGGGCGGCAAATGTTAAGGGGCGGCAGATTTTTTTGGGATTAGATTAAATAAGTCTAAAATATCAAGAGTAGTCCATGCAGGTTATTTGGTTTAACTAAGGTTTATTCACTGAGTAAAACTTGAAAAAGTTCAATGAGCTTTTTGAACAATAGATAATTTATCTGATTCGTGTTAGTGTCACTTAATGTACAGGCAACTGCGAAGGCGCCAGCCACGACTCCATATCTAATTATTTGACATTATTAGGCTGATCGTCTTTGCCACTTCAGCGTATCCACTCTGGCAAAAATCTAAATCCCGGTGGTCCTGGGCTCCGGGCTGAATTTCTCATTTCATCCCATTTATTGTATAAATATAACGGTTTATCCCGACGCTTGTGATTTGAGATGTCTGATACCCCACCAATAAGTTGATTTTTATTTTGGATTTTCTGACTCTATTTCAAAACAAAGATCCACTGATGGTCATGACACAATATTTTTTCCATTTCATTTGTAGGTCAGTTTATAAAGCAATAACGTAGCTTAAGATATTACAAAACTTGTGTTGTACACATTTTCGTCTCACATATTAAAATCGACTATACAATTGCCGCGTCCGAAGCCACTCTGGGATTCTATGTTTTTTTTCTTTGTAGCTGATTTTGGTGATTTAATTTTTCCGTCTGCTTATGAAAAAATTTACTGAGTTGTGAAGATTAGCTGTTGTTTAGCGGCAAAATAAATTAATTTGAGTTGTTATGTAGTTTTATTATTTATACAGAAATACTAAGTTATTTTCTGTATTGGTAGTTGACAAATGTAGGACTGAGAAAAATTTTAACATGAAAGGGGTTTTTAACTTTTGTTAGCAATCAAGTCACAAAAATTTAACTTTGAATAATCGTTTATTTTTCTCTTCTTTCATTGTACTACTTTATTACGATTTACCAAGACCATTAAACAGATAAATAATAAAAGCGATACCCTGAAAAGGTATCAAAAGATATTTTAAATTCTCTGTTCATCCCTAATAACATGCAGTCTTTATTAACATTCGACCTAGACCCAGATACTGTTGTGAGGTTAGGGCCTATAGCTTATGAATAAATGATGTTGTCATGTGAGGATATGGTTCTACAGTAGCCTATGCACCAAAATAAACAGCACCGTATTAAAATTGTAAGATTTGATATACTTAGTTTCATCAACTTATAAACGTAGGTTTAAACTCAATTAACCCATTGGGGTAGACACACGAGTCTAACTCGATGCGCCCGATCGGGACTGAATGCCGACCCAAGAGTCCGACTCGATGTGCTGTTTGCACGGCAATTTGACCACGTAGTTCTTTGATTTCCCGATAGATCGCTCTTGTATGCTCTTCGCCTGTCTTTTAGCTGTATTAGAATATCTAGTTTTGCCTGGTTGGTTATTCTGTGTCTTGGAAACTTTTATTTTTGTGAGCGGTCATCTGACTGTCAATGTCATCGACGAGTTTGTTGTGCCGGCGTCCCGTGTGTTGTTTGTGTTCGTTTGTGGTTATGTTTTTGGTGTAAAATGGGTCATAAAAGTTTACGTGATTCTGAATTAGTTTGATTATTAGAAAGTGACAATGATTGTAGTTCAGATGGTGTTAGTGATGATGGGTTTGATGGTCAAATTATCCAGCACGGACATATTTATGAAACACCTGTGGATTATCTTCAGTTTGATGCAACTGCAAATGAAAGAAGGAAATCGCACATGTTATTCTATGGCTTTGACGACGATGATTTTCCCAATTCAGGTAATGAATTAGAATGTGTTCAGAATATAACAGAATTACAATGTAACAGACCAGAAAATGAAAATGAGCTAGGCCTAAACCTAGATACTGAAAATGAAAACAAAGCAGTTGACTCTGCCTCCCAAAATGTTATTGATGAAGGCCAATCTATTGAACCTATCCCAAGTACTAGTTTTTATGTACAACCTAAATCAACCCCAATAAAGAGAAAATTTTCTGAAATTTCGAGCTCTAAGCCTACGGAATGTATGCAAATTCATACAAATAACACTTGCAAATCCAAACCAACTAGGCCTAAGCCTAAGATTAGTAGTAAAGTAAGTAAACCAGGACAAACAACTAAGCCTGTAACTAGGCCTAAGCCGAGTAAAGTAAAATCAGCCCCTGTAAAAACACCTAGGCCTACCAAATCTGGTACCGGTTCTAAACCGCGGAAGGCTAAGAAACGGAAGTTTCAAGACAGCGACTGGCCTTGGGTTGATGAAAAAAACATAGGCTACCTAAAAATATTGATTTCCGTGGGGTACCCGGTATAAATGTGCATTCTTTACGGGGCCTAGGGGAAAATCCTACAGAACTACAAACTTTTATGCAGTTTGTAGGGGATGAGTTTTGGAACATGCTATGTGTCGAAACTAATGATTATGCGCAAAAGCTTTTGGCAACCCCAGACAGGAAAAAATTCAAGTCTGATGACAAATAATACGATGTTACTGTAGATGAGTTGAAAGTTTATTTTGCATTATATGTAAATATGGGACAGGTAAGAAAACCAGACATAAAGCAGTATTGGTCTCGTAGAAAAATCCTTGAAACCCCTATATTTTCAAATACCATGTCATATGAGAGATTTTCGAGTATATCGAGGTTCCTTCATTTTTATGATGATTCGGAAGAGACAGAAGTCAATCAAGACAAGCTCAAAAAAATCAGACCTGTGATAAATTACTTAGAGACCAAATTTTTACATATGCTTGAGCCGGAAAGACATCTTGCTCTTGACGAGACACTTTTGAAATTGAGGGCAAGAATCGGCATAATTCAGTACAACCCAAAAAAAGAGCTAGGTTTGGTGTGAAAATTTATAAGGGTATTGTTGCTGTTTCAAAATTTATGTTGGCGAAGATAAGGAGAAGGATGTTTTGGCAAGTGAGGCTGTGGTTCTTGATTTGATGCAGCCTTTTATGCATACAGGTTACATTGTTTACCTCGACAACTGGTATTCATCCCCTCTCTTATACACAAAATTAGCTGAGAATAATACTCATGCAGTAGGAACAGCATTGCTTCAAAGGAGGTGTATGCCTCAGGCATTCAAGGAAGCTAAACTGGAAAAAGGTGAATCAATCAAACGGTCTGGCAGAGGGGTTTTAGCCGTCAAATGGAGTGATAGGAAAGATGTCCATATGTTGTCAACCATGCACGAGGACATTGACATGACAGTTTCTAAGAAAGCCAAGCAAGGAACTAAGGAAGTTGACATAGTAAAACCAAAATGTGTCATTGACTACAATCGGGGCATGTTGGGGGTTGACCGACAGGACCAAGTCCTGTCTAGTTTTCCCATAATGCGGCGTACGGTCAAGGCATATAAAAAGATTTTTTTTATTTAATGGACATGGCCCTATTTAATGCCTTCTGTGTCTATAAGAAAATCAAGAAAATCAAGAACATGCATTACACTGATTTTCGGTTGAATATTGTGGAAGAGATATTGACATCTGTGCCAATTCCATCTCGCACATCACCAGGGCGCGCTCCTATTACAGCATCCCCGTTGAGGCTACAATCTAAACAGTGGGCACATTTCCCTGTGAAGGTACCCCCTACAGAAAAAAAGTCACCCAACAAGAGCATGTAAGGTGTGCACAGCCAACAAAGTGAGATCAGAAACAGCTTGGATGTGTGAGAAGTGCCAAGTTCCGTTGCACCTCGAAAAGTGCTTCAAGGACTTTCACACAAAAGTAAAGTTCTCCTAAGTGCCAGTTCAACATGTATATAGTGTACCTATATAACATTTTTAGTGCTAATTTAAAACTTATTTCAAGTGAAAAAACTCAAATGAAAAAAGATCATTGTGGAAACCCAAGTGGGACCAAATTTGAGAAAGGTATGTAATCTTTTGATGTCGCATATTTTTTTTATTTATGTACATAGACAAATAAAATTTCATTTTTATGTAAAGTTTGATGTATAGTTTCATAAAATATATTGTTTTGTATTTTTATCCAATGAAAAATTATAAAAAACATATAAATTTTTTTTCTATATAATCTTGTGAAAAAATATATATTCTTAAAAATGGTAATAATTTTATATTTTATAACAGACAATAATATAACCTACAATAAAAAAAATTATTAAATTATCTCTTAAAATAATTATTTTACACATTTTTTACCAAAAACCTGCAAAAAACAGGAAATTAATTGCTGCCAAGGGTCCTGCGCATGCTCAAATAACTACTACCTCAATGGGTTAATAACACGTTCAATATGACCTCAGTCCAGTTGAAGCAACACTCGTATTACCATTCTTGAAGATTTGTATCATTTTGGTGAAGGTAGCTGATTCAATTTCAGTGTTGTTTATTTTATAGCACAAGGATTATTGTTTTGGATTTAACATATGGTTTTGTGGATGTGGGAGGGGGCGGCAAAAAAGTTTTGGGCCCATGGGCGGCAAATTCGTAAATCCGGCCCTGACCATGGCCACTACCGCAATAGCGTATTTTCCCAATAGGGAAATTCACTAAAATTTGAGCGATGGGCAACTATGGGGATGGAGGAGATTGCTTTAAAAAAATATTCCAAAGGAAATTTGATATAAACAAAAAATGAGTCTTTTTTGGTAAAACCCTATGGTTCCAAAAAGTCAGGAAAAATCTCTCAAATTGGTCAGTAAAAGTCAGGAAAAAAGGCCTCAAAATTTATGTGGCTACCCTGTATTAGTTTTTATAGTTATAGTGAACAAGTTGATAAGATATATCCAGCAAGCTGGACATCGATCGAGGATTGGTAATAGTAATGGTTTAATTTATTTCTGTAGGGCGCTTTAAAAAATGTTGACCAACTTTCATTATAACATTTGAAAATGTGAATTGTAACCTAAGGCTGCTTTCACACTGGCGACTTTTGCGGCAGCTACAATTGTTGCTGTTTACGCTACCAGCTGCATTTTGGATTATTGAAACAAGATTCTATGTTCGGTCGTGTAGCTAATGTAGTTGCTTTTCTTACCACTGTCGCGTTGTTATAGTTCATATGTTTTAGTAAAAATTATAAATGATTTTACGTTGTAAATTACGAAATATCCAAAGACCAACAAAATATTAAATTGGTTTATATAACGTATTATATAATGAAAAAATATTTTAAAAAATAAAAACAAAATAGACGATTGACAGTGTGTAATTATATGACAATACGCCTTGATGTAGTGATTTATATAAAAACAATGGCACAACCATTTCGAGGTTGTCTGACGTTATGTTAATTGTCTATTCGAAGAATAGACCTAGAGTGACTCATAGTGCTAATTCTTTGTCCGACGATTACGCTCGATGGAAGTAACAGATTGGCCTCAAATTTCAGTCGAATATTCTTAATGCAATTCTCAAGAACGAGTTCGTTGTTGAAAGTATTTGGTTGGATATTAATAAAATAATCTAAAAATGTGACTTTTTAATTTTTTCCATAAGAAATGCATTGGAGACATTTTTAGTGGTCGGTGCTGTGTTTACTTTTTAGCAACGTCTTTTCGAGTCTTAACAATCAAGACTGAGACCTTCTGATTGGTCTATTGACCGACTATATTCCAGGCCAGTCCAAATTATTGGATTCAGAACGGAGCGAATGAGCGGAGTGAAGTAGTAGTCGCAACGCATAAACATAAACAAAGTTGAGGTTATGTGAAATGTCATATTGTCGGCTCCAATTAAGTTTAAATTTAGTAACGAAAATCAACTACATTGTATACACAACTAATTAATGTCTTTTTTTTAAAAAGTGTTTTATGAAGTAAATTGAACAGTAACTTCTAGATTGTTTTATTTCTTGACGTTGACAACTTTTGGTAAGCAAAGCCTTTTTAGGGCCAGGGGGTCACTTGTTTTATTTCTTTGTTCAGGTTGTGTATCAATGTGTATTCATTACATTTTGGATTTTAGTGGGTACCGTACACCTTGAAAAGCAGTATAAATCATGAATTACAGAAGAATACCACAAAGGCTATGTTTGTATCATTCCTGTTACTTTCATAGTGTAGGCTAATTAATTCACTTTTTGAAGTAGGCCTAACTCAGAAGCGCTAATTGGCATATTGTGAATCTGCCAATATGTTAACCAAACCAATTAACTGTAACAATTATATTCATATAGACCCTATTAAAATTAATTTAATGGAACATATTTTGCTTTTCAAATAAACCAAAAGAAGTCCCGGTTGGGTAAGTAACTTAATACGGAAGATAACTTGTTGTGGGTGTTATGTGAAGGGCTTGAGGCTTAAGTTACTAGGCTAATGTTTGGTGTAAAAAGCAGAGCTTAATTGACATGTACAGTAGTCGAATATAACTTAATGAGGATCTCTGCCAGTTACCATAGGTTATTTCTAAGAGTAATTGAGAATGTTAACATATGTTTTTAGTGGATAATTAGAGACAGGCCTAGATAGATCGGTAAAAGTTTGATATCCTACTCCATAGTTTTTATCAATGGTTGAAATTTAAAAATTGCAAAAATATTGCTATTTTATCTATAATGCAATCACATGATACAGTTACGATTTTATTAGGTACCCTCCTGATTCAGTGTTGTTCTAAAAATGTCCTGCGACAATAAAACAAATATACTGCACACAAGTAACCGAAAATAACCAAAACAACTACAAATTATGGCGAAGCTTCATTATCCGAGTCCACCGTTTTTATCAATGTGAAAATTTTTATAGGCCTATTGCGATTAAAATTGTGCAATGAAAACAAATCAACAAAACAATAATATTGAATTAAGAAATGTATCATAATAATAATATAACCTAACAGTCTAACCATAAATCTCCGTCACTTTTATTGACAGCGTTGTTTATAACAACAAAATCAATGGTGATTGGAAACATTTCAAACGCATAGGCTTATTACCTCGATTACATTAGCCAAAAAAATACCTTTCTGATTCGTATTTGGCAGCATTTGTGTGACGCCTCTTTAGGTCTAACGAAGTCTCCTTCTTTTCACAATTAAGATACACCTACACAATAAACTTGGTTAGTTTATTTTTTGTTGTTCTTTGATAATGTTACAAGTTACATTAGTTTCAATATTTACTTGTTTTTTTTCAATTACTTGTTTTCAATAACTTAGGCCTAAATTTGTTTTATTGTCAAATGGTATGTTTAATTATATTATAACAAAACTATCAGGTGATAAAATCCTAAACGTATTGTGTAATTGTATCGTATAAAATAGCAATATTATCACAATATTGAAATGTCTACATCGATAATAGGCCTAATGGTGGAGTCGGATAACGAAGTTTCGCCCAAATTTTAAGTACGGTAATATAGCCTAATTACATTAAAGGAAAACACAAAACAAACTACCTATAAGTTTTTATTTGTAGGTCCTAGTTGTCAAGAGATGCAGACTTCATAATATAGCGTCGTCACACAAATATGCTACTAAATACGAATCAGCAAGGTATTTTTTACCAAATTGTATTAAGGGAATATGGCTTTTAAATGTTTCCAAAAACAATTGATTTTGTTGTTATAAATATTGCTTTCCATTAAAGTGAAGGAGGCTTATGGTTGGATTGTTAGGTTTGATTGTTCGTAGGCCTATATCTTACCTCAATATCGTTGTTGTGGGTACAGTTTCGTACAGCGCCTACACTACTATTGAATTAAAATATATATCGATATTTTAATTGAATAGGACTGAAAATTACTGTGTAAAATACAAAATTTAACTTAGCATGACAAAATTTACTCTAACAAAAACTAACATTAACCTCAACTACAATCTATTAACATGAGGAACCATCCTAAGCCCAGGAAAGTCCACATTTAAGTAAGATACATAGGTAGGCCTAATTATTCTTATGTTCTATGTTTTTTATTATGTCATTATGATTAGTTGTGTTTTGGTTTTGTTGATATTGATTATGTTAGGTTAAATGGTTTGTTTTTTATTAAAGCCTAAATGTGGGAATAAAAATCTAAACAAAATAGGGGTACGGTAATTACTAATTGTTATCGTATAAAGTTATTATTTAGGCTAGGTATTGATTGATTTGGTAAGTTTGTTGATATTAGATATATCCATCAGATCTATAGATATTTCCATTCAATAGTAGTGTGGCTTAATGAAACTTGTTGATTCTATTGATTTCATCGCACAATTTTAATTGCAAAATCAAAATTTCATCCATTGATAAAAACGATGATAAAAACAGCCCGATCAGGACCAAATTTGGTAGAGATGTGTAATTCTACCATTATTAAGATGAGTTCATCGCAGTTATTGACCTACCGGAAAGGGTAGTTTTTTTACCTCAAAAAAAGGTTTTTTTTTCGTTTTTCATATGTAATTTTGCAAAATTTTAAATTTTATTTCTACCACAGAAATTAGCTTGAAAAAAACACACGATATAGTACATTAAAACTTTTTTATATATCCATTGGTTACCGAGATATTAAAAAGTCTTGGTATTAGCTTGGTAGGACCTACATGGTATTTACCTTCATTTGGTTGAGATCCATCTATTTATGTTTAAAAAATCTTGGTTTTTAGCGAATTTTCCTGTAGGGAATACGCTATTACGGTAGTAGTCACGGTAAGACCTACGCCTGGGACCATGTTACTTTTCTGTTTTGAGGTTCCCAGAAGCCATAAACTCCGTTCGTTTAAATTCATATATTTGTTTATACAGGGTGTTTTTTATATGTGCCACTATTGGGATTTTGTATAATATACATCTTACAGTAAACTTTAAAAGGGGAACACTCCCTTGTTTTTAAAGAAGTTTAAAATTAAGTAAATAAATATTTTGTAAATGGCTGCCATTTTTCAATATGGCAGTCAAATAAAAATTTTTAAATATGAACCCCCAATTATAATGTCATTTTTGGATTTACCACGCAATTTGAAGATTTTTTTCATTCATTGACTCGACGCTCATTCATTCCGCTTCATTCTGCTTCACTCCGCTATTTCCTTATGGTGAACATTTTCAAGTTTCATGCAAATCCGATGTAAGATTATTGAAATATGGTGTTTCAAAGACAACAGTAATTTTTTGAATTTAACATTGTTCTTATGGGACTCAAAATCCAAGAAGACACAGGTAGCGCAGACTCTTAAAAGGGTTTTAAGGGTTTTCTAAATCGTAAAAAATAGGTTTTTGCCTTTTTTGGCCTTAATTTATCAAATTCCACAAATTTAACCTGAACCATTTAAAACAGCTAAAAAACAAACAATTTAGTATTTTGAATTTTTTATCTGGTTAAAAGCTCAAATGGTTATGCAGAAAATCCAAAAATAAGTTTCCCATATTATTCTTAGGGAAATAAACAAAACTCTCTATCTTTCTTATTTATTGGCATAGCTTGATAAAATTTGGTATGTAAATTCACTAGGAAAGGTACAACTTTTTACATGCTTCCAAAACCAACATACTCACCCCCATGGTATTTGTGGGTAAAATAAAAATATCAAAATCTGTAGGAAATTCTCTCAGTACGCAGGTCTGCTGCGACAGAAGTATTTGTTATTATCATGGCAGCAAACCTGCATACTCTTTTTCCATGTCAATCATATGGAGAATAGGCAAACTCCTTTATTTATAAACTTATACAGTAGAAGCCCTCTAGCCCGGCCTTGGATGGTTCGGCTGCCGGATAATCCGGCCGCGGTATTCCGGAAATGAAATATTCAGCCCCGGACGTTCCCACGGAAAAAATATACAAGAGTAAACTTTTCCCATGATATGTCACTAAAGTATATCAGTTCAATTGGCATTTTCTGGACTATTTGGCTACGACTATCTTCTAAAACTTTTTGTTAGTGTTCTATCTGTGATTTTTATCTTTTTGTTGGGTGTTACGCGGTCCGATCGTTAAGGTTAGGTAACGAGACAAATTCTGTCGCTTTTACGGTCCCATTGTTAGGGCCTTCGTTGACAGAAGACCAGTATTATTGTCTGTTAAGCGCAGGTTCATCGCTAGCGACCCCTTGTCCGTTTCTTATCGTTATTTCGGCGGTACAACTTCTGAGAAGGAGAAAATCATGATGGTTAAAAAGTTGATACATTACATTGTTTGGGCAAGTGTGCTACCCTTCATTGTTAAATACATCCTAATAGTTCATTGTTGGAATACACATATAACACAGGTCTCTATTTAACACGTTTAATAAATCGCCAGTTAATCTGGCCATTTTGAAATCCGGCCGGTGGTCCTGTCCCGAGGTGGCCGGATTTGAGGGTTTCTACTGTATTGATGAAACTTGTTATATGGCTTCATATGGTCAAAATTTTTTATTTTCAACAACTTCCCATGGCAGTAAACTTACATATACTCATTCATATGGTGTTTATGGTTAAAATACAAAATATCAAATTCCTTTCCAAATTCACTGAGTTTAGCAGATCTGCTGCGATGAGGGTATTTACTTTTAGCAAATTTCCCAATAGGAACTGTAGCTCTTTTGAAGATCTTCAAAAAACATCTCACAGATTGTTCAGTTGGACCAACCACATAGTCACTGGACCTTAACTTAAAAAATAATAAAAACTAAATATTTTTTTATGCAATTAAATTTGGTTTTGAGGTTTAACAAGCGAACATTACTCAGAGTCATATGACCAAAACTGTAAGTTTGTATAAATATTTTCCAAAAATATTATTTAGATTTTTTATAAGATCTGTTGTTTTGACACCAAACGCTCAAAATCAGGAAAATGCATAATTAAAAATGCTTTAAATATCACAAAAATATATATCGAGAGTTAGAGGTGAGAAATATAGCAATTAGTCTGCCGTATTAGTGTTTGTAACCTGCAGTACTCTATTGTCGAATAAAGACAAGCAAGGTCGAGCACTTAAGTGTGCTGGGTGTGCTTAACGCCGCTCAACTTAGTTCACCATGGTTCGCTTCTCCAGTGTCGTGCTCGCCTGCTTGCTCCATCTGCGGTCGGTTTTTGCACAAATCAAAGGACGCGAGCAGACCCAAGCATTCAGCATGAATCCACCCAGTGACCCAGTACATACTGCCATGAGGTTCTTCTATTCTGGTCCAAAGTTGGAGTATGTTGGTTTGTATTAATTTCTTTGGTGCTATTTTATAACTGCTTGTTATAAAGGGAGTGGTGAAATGAAACCTAGAGTTTCTTGAGTAGGCCTATTATCATCCGGAGTCTGTGTTGTGGGGCCCGACACATGAACACATCTAAGATATATGCAATCTGTCACATGTGAGGGGTTGTATGAGGGGTAAGCGTAATCATGCTGTTACTGAAATTAAATTGAAAAAGGATTTGGTAATGCCTAACTTCACTGCTTCACTGTTTGCCTAAGTGTTTCGAGATCAGCTCATACAGTGACAGCGATAGTGTATTTCATGAGTTCGCTGAGCGAGTTAAACCCAACTTTTGCTCCAGCATTTTCCCAAACAATTTGGCGATAGTGTACTTAAGGCATCACAAAACCATCAATTTTAACAAGTAACCATTAAACTATTTGAAGGAACTTGAAAATAAAAAAAATAATTATTTTGAATTTTTAAAACTTGTCATAATTGGTTACAGAGAAACCCCTAAATACATTTACCATGTTATTCTTATGGAAACTCAACTCAAAACTGTAACTCACTTTCTTAATTAAACTAGGTTAAACTAGGAAGGGTTAAACCACAGATAACCGATAGATATCTGTAGGTTATCTGGGGTAACCTATATTTGCTTACAACACCCATATGTTGGCAAATTTACCTACATACCTGCACGCTGTTATGGGAAAAATAAAATAAATACCATAACTTTATCAATTATTATTCTCTAATGGGAAGGGGTTCCTTTACTATCTGTGGCCCATCATGGCTTCGGGATTTTATTTTATAGATAACAAAATATCTTTGAAGGGTAACAAAGTCTTCTTCTTAAGAATTCTATTGAAACATTGACGTTGTGTTAGCGAAGCCCTGAAGGGATTTTGCAAAACCTTAGCTAGCACCTATTATTAAAGAGCACTGCTCACTTTAAATTTCAACCCGCTAGGATCTATGGCAATTTTGAGCTTCCGTGGGGCGGAGCTGTTAACAAAATTTGCAAAACCGTTTCATAATGAGCACCAATGAGAAATACCCCCCATCGCAGCAGACCTGCGTACTCAGCGAATTTCCAAATTAGTAATATTAATTTTGACCAGCTAAACTTGTAAACAAAATTTCATCACGAGCTCATAAATAGGGAAATAAGTGTCTATTCTCCTTAAGATAAATATAGGGAAAGAGTATGGAGGTATGCAGCCATGGGGGACACTAAAAGTAGGTTTTTAGCATATAAAAAATTTATTTCGACCATATGAAGTATATAGTACCATATATATTTTGACCCTATTATTTCGACCATATTATTTCAACCATATATATATAGTAAATTTCATTAATATCTGTCCATAAATAAAAGAGTTTGCCTATTCTCCATATGATTAACATGGGAAAAGAGTATTCAGGTTTGCTGCCATGATAAGTACAAAAACCAAGATTTTTTACCTTAAATGGATGATTCTCAACCAAATGAAGCTAAATACCAAGTTTCATCAAAAAATATTGGTTAATAAGTGAAACATTAACACATCCTTATTCTCCATAAGATTAACATTGGAGCCCCAAAAGACAATGTACTGTCTTTAGACTTTGTAATATCTCGGTAACCAATGAAGATAGAGCAAAGCTTCAAAATACTAAATTGTGTGTTTTTTTGAGCTAAATCCAATGGTAACAATAAAAATTTAAAATTTTTAAAAATTACATATGAAAAATGCAAAAACCCCATTTTTGGGGTACAAAACCCCGCAAAACTACCCCTTCCGGTAGGTCGATATGTCTGGTTTATGAACTCGTCCGAATAAACGTAGGATTACACATCTCTACCAAATTTGGTGACGATCGGACCGTTTTTACGAGAGTTATCGTGTCTTGGGACACATACATACACATATATATATATATATATGTATATATATATATATATATATATATATATATATATATATATATATATATATATATATATATGTATATATATATATATATATATATATAAATTTTAGTGACTATTTGTTCTCTGAGCACCTAAAAACGAAAAAGTAACATGGTCCCGTGCTTAGGTCTTGCCATGAGACCTACGGTAATAGCTTATTCCCTATGGGAAATTCGCTAAAATGAAAGTCCTTTACAAATGGTAACCCTGCAGTGCTGTAGGCCCTACAATCCTTGAGATCCATTGTTTCCTTGATTCACATTTAAAAATTGCCCACAAGGATAACATCATATTTTTTAAGCCTTTTGGGGTAGAATCATAAAGAACTTAAAAAAATATATTTTAAAAATCTTTTCTTAGTGAACACCTATCAGCAAAGATTGACTATTACAAAAGAACACTATTTGGCCCATGCCAAATTTCAACTGCGTAAACTCTATAGTAATTTTGACATAAATTTTGAAGGCCTGTGGGGCGGAGCGGTGGAGCCCTGAAGGAATTTAGCAAAAGTGTTTCTTAGTGAGGACCTATGAACAAAAGAGAGTGTCATTTCAAATTTCAACCCCATAGGCCTCAAAGTAATTTTGAAGTCCTTTGGGGTGGAGCCCTTAAAAAGCTTTTCAAAAGCGTTTCTTAGTGAGCACCTTTGGGCAAAGTGGATCTCACATTACAAATGTCAACCCCTTACATCATCAAGTTTTTCAGATTAATTGCTTCCTAGATTTTTATATATATATATATATTTAAGCCAATTTTTAATATATTGTATACAATATATTAAAAATTGGCCTTATGAATAACGTTAGATCAAAATCAAAATTCTGTGCTGGGGAGCCCTGATGGAATGTTGCAAAACCGTTTCTTAGTGAGCACCTTTGAGTAAAGAAGTTCATGCCAAATTTCATCCCTCTATACCCTTTGGTTATTGAGATTCTCTGACTCATGAGTGGGTGATATTTGACAAATATATAGTATATTTATGTACAACACGCCCATGGTAGCAAACCTGCATCCTTCGTTCGCCTATAGTGTCTATTGGGAAAAAACTGAACTATGATCGAAAATTACTGAGTTTGCTGGTCTGTTGCTACATTTGTAATATCGTCACCGCATCAACCGTATGTACAATAATTGTGCAAGTGGGCGTAAATATTCATAAATTATAATACTGTATAAAAGATAGGGTTTGGTGACTAAAGATGGGTTATGAATGACCTCAAACTAAAAGTGAAAATTTACATCTGTAGGATAAACAAAACAATTTTGGTAGGCTTAAGTGTGTGAATATTCTTGAATGTTCTCTGGGGTGATAGGCCTAATTATAAAAAAAAATTTGTTTTGTGTACATGGGGCAAGCAAACTTATTTGTACTATCCTAAATAATTAAAATACTGTAAAAATGTTTAAGACTAATCGTAGTAAATGCATATAAAACAATGTGTATGACACAAATCCATTAAATTAAAAGTAACTACGAACTAAGTACTGCCTAACTAAGTATATAATGCAGTTATCTGCTTGCAATATTGAGCGGAGCGACTATTTTTTAAATCAATAATATCAAATGTTTTATAGGTAATTCAAGTGACCTCGTTCGCTACCCTCACTCGCTGTCAGGGTTTAGCTCGTCCGTTGCGCTCACTCTCCATTTGGGTCACTTCGTTCGCTACGCTCACTCGCCGTCAATTTAGTTCGTTCGCTGCGCTCACTCACCTTTTGGGTCGGCTCATTCGCTGCACACACTCTTCGCCAGATTTAGGTTGTTCGCTGCGCTTGCTCGCCACAAGTCTGCAATACTCTAATAATTTTTGATTACGCAGGTTTGGTGCGATGTGGTATTATATGTTTACAAGATATTAAATGGTGCGTCGTAGAAAATATTGTGTGGAAGGTATAAACAAACCACTACAATAAACAAAACAACAATTTCATAAAACTACTGTATTCACAAACAGCTGATAGTAACAGTCTGCAGTTAAATTTGATCCTTTCCGCTGAAGAAGTTATACCTCGACAGGATGACCGTGGCGTGGCGGGATGGCGTGCGCTAGGCGTAGATGTAGCAGTGTGAGAATGCGGGTGTGAATGCGTGCAATATGTTATTTTATTTTATTTTATTTATGTACAGGAAAAATAATTTCATAGTTCCAATTGTTTATGATTAGTTTTATTCATTTGTTACTTTAATGAGTTAGTTTTTTAATTTAGTTATATTTAATGATTTAAGAGGTTAATTGTAAGAAAGGACCATGTGGTCCTAAATTCGCCTCAATAAATAAGTATTTTCATTTCATTCATTCATTCATTCATTCATTCATCCTTATAACAACTGTATAATCAACACACAGTAAACAAACCAAATATATATCTCCTATTAAAATAACATGGTAACTTTAAAGGGCCGTAGGGCAGAACCCTTATGTCCGATTTGGACCATTTCAGATTTATACCTTCCCATAGATGGTTACTACGAGCAAAATTTTGTGAGGATCACTTCAGTCGTTCAGGAGGAGTACGTGTAAATAAAAAGCCAGAGTGTGGTATAGGAGCTTCGCTCGCTCCGCTCAATTATAAGAAAAGTGAGTTTTTTTATTTAGATATATATATATTTTTTATTACGAGTGATTTTAGTTGTTTTTGAAATTATTACAAAGTGGGATCAAACTTTTTGAATGTGACAATCCCTAATGCAAAATTTTTAATTTCTTCTTCGAATAGACGCTTACGGGAGGTACGAGCGTACTCCTAGTTATGTATCTTTCACTACGATAACTGTGTGTCATATTCATCATAATATTGCTGACCTAAGTATATTCAAGATTTGAAATATCCGTTTACTGGTGCTTTTATTCCACAAATATTTATCGAATTGACTGTAAACTATTTAGAAAACTCGGTCGGCGGTTCCAGAATATTAATTGTACAATTAAAAATAATGCTTAATATTTAATAGAATAGAATTCTTAAAGTAATTGGGTAGATCAGTAAATGAACATCCATCAGGTGAAGCTCATCTCCCTTGAGCTTTTCAACACCTTGTCATCTTCTGGTCTTATAAAGCAAGTCGACCGCAACTTATCTATCTGCTGGACTGCGTCTAAATTCCCTATGCCCATCATCAATGAAGCCCATTTCGAATTCAAAATTGAAGGTTTCTCTTGGGTTTGTAGATTTTGGTTTGCAAAGGACCTGTGTTTTCATCTTGAGAGCGGACTTTATTCAGCGCAGGGTTGATTTTGGATTTAGGTAGAGGCCAGTGCTACTTCAGGTTTTCTCGTCAGGTGTCTATCCTTTTCTCTGACAGTGTGGCTGGGGTCGCTGCTGCGGTCAAGCCCGACGCAGACAGCTATACCACACTTGATCCGTCGGGGCATCTGACTCAGGCAGATGCGGAAGCCATCAGAGCTCTGCAAGTGTTTTCCTGACATGCTGGGGGTCACCAAACTCTTAGAATATGAAATTCGGTTGACGGACACTTGCCCTGTAAGATCCCACCCTTATAAAATGGCTCCGCCCAAGATGGAAACACTGCGTGGTATCATCAATGACCTTCTTGAAAATGGGGTGATCGAGCCTTCGCACTCAAGATACGCAAGTCCAGCTTTCCTTGTGCCGAAGCCGAATGGCAAGTATCGCTCAATGCTTGACTACAGAAAGCTAAATTCGAAAATTGAAATTGACTATGTACCTCTCCCCGATTTGTACTCCGCTTTCTACTGGTTCGGTAAGGCCAAATATTTCTCCGTTTTCGATCTCAACCAGGCTTACAATCAGATCCGATTGAAGGCTGAGTCTCAACCACTGCTTTCTGTGTTCCGTGGAATCTTTCAGTTCAATAGAGTGTCGATGGTCCTAGCTGTGGAGGCTCAGACTCTCTGGATTCAATTTTTCATGATGTCAAATTCAAATTTGTTTTCAACTACCTGGACGACCTTCTGGTGTACAGTGAGAGTTTCAACGACCACCTAATTCATCTTGAAGAAGTCATGAACAGATTGCTTAAGGCAGGCCTTACCGTCAACCCGGACAAAGTCAGCTTTCCCCAAGCTGAGATTTCGTTTTTGGGTCATTTGGTGTCTTTTAAGGGAGTCTGGATTGATCCAGCTAGGGCCCAGGCCAACAGGGAGCTTTTTTCCTCCTAAAGATGCCAGGGGTATCGCCCCGTTTGTGGGCATGGTGGGTTTTTACCGGCGCTTCATCACTAACATAGCTGAGTTGGCAGCCCCTCTCAAAGCTCTCAGGAAGAAGGGTGCCAAGTTAGTTTGGGGTGAAGCTAAGCAGACGTCCTTCGAGCTCCTCAAGGAAACCATCTTGTAAATCGATCGAGTTGAAAGGCATACGTAGCTGTCTTTTTTATTTCAAAATTTACTATCGGATCACAAAACAGTAGGTATGGCGAGCTATACCTTTGCCTATTCCATTAAGTCATAATTATTACAAATGCAAAATTATTTAACTAATACAGGGTGTCTCACGTAAGGTGTCTCAAATCGATTACAGATCAACAGTTTGTCCTACAATCATGAAATAAAATCATTTCCCACTAAATTGACCCCAAGGAATAATTTAAAAATATTTTTAACGTTGTATAAATACAGGGTGTCCCGAAAACTAGGGGTCACAGGTTCGAATCTCAGAAATTTCAAATACAAACATGTGTCATATTATACATCATCAGAAAGGTCTATTTAATAGAAACATTTTGGTGGAAACAGAATCTTGTTATCTTTATTCGTTTCAAAATGGCGTCCATTTTTGTAGCCAAAATCAAAATTTACGGAATACCCTGTAATTCTTTTATTATTTGTCATAAATGACTTCTGATTCAAAATACTTGTTTGAAATAAGCTAAGCTTTACAATGATATGTCACAAGACAAAATTTATAAAAAAAACTAAAATTTCAAAAATTTAATATTTTTGAAAATTTTTACATAAACAAAACTCAAAAACTTTAAATACAAACACATGTTTTTTTGTACATCATATTAAAGCTCTCGTTAAACTGAACAACTTTGTAATTTACACTAATGCCATATCTCTTTTGGTTTTGTAGTAATAACGTAAAAATGTCATTTTCCCATTTAACTTGCATGTTAATTTAATGGTATGGCAACAATGGAAGAAGGACTGCCATACTATCATGTCCTGATTTTGGATGTGAATTAACGGAAAATTTCTGTTAAACCACAAAGGTTTGACATTTTTTGTAAATAACATTACCCTAGATTTATTTATTTTTTAATATTTTCAACATGGTTATCTATCCCAACTAAGATTTTTCTCTATTTTGACTAATGTTTTTAATTTTTTACAGCGTTACCTAATGCTGATGCCATTGTTCCTGAATCTGAAAAGTTATGTTTGGAAGGAAGAATAGTTCAAAAACTGGAATGTCGACCTTACGGTAAGAACTTTGTTTAAGTCTACATAAACAATACAGTACACTCTCGTTCATCGGAACTAATGTGGCGGACGGCCGGTTCGGATGTCAAAAAATTCCGATGAAGCGGAGTCCGTCGTGAGTCATCATTTCCGCCCGTACGGTGACCTATCGTGATTGTATTCACTTTTGTTTCAAGATAACACAAGAGATTTTATGAAAATAAGGCACTCAAACTTTGAACATGGTAACAATGAACCTATAGGAATAAAAACAACGCAGCAAATAAAGATGCAAAATCTTTATTCTCATATTCCATATTCATATTCTACCCATATTCTAGCAGTCAACTGACTTCCACGTAACACAGGTGCAGTCTCGACGCGAGACAGACTGAATGACAGTTTGAGTTTGGGAAGCGGTCGAAACGGATGTTCACTTCCTGCCCCCCTTCCTCTTTCTATTTTTGTGCCAATACTCCACGGCCTCGTAAATCACATCGATGGGTACAGATTATTTAAAACGCCTGATGACGTTTGATGCAAAATGTGATACTTCACTGTAGTGCGGATAGAACGAATGGAAATTGAAGGCGCTAAAACGGAAAAATTATTTATTTTGTGAGAAAAAAAAATTAATGATATCCAGATTTTCAGTTCCGATGAAGCGGAGTTCCGATGTCGCCGAGTCCGATGAACGAGAGTGTACTGTAACAAATATTTGATATTAAAACATGCTTACAATAATATTGATAAATTATATTAGGCCTATATTGTATATGGATTATATACAGTAATTTTAATGTAGGCCTATTACTAATAGGGATGTTATCTAAAGTCGGTTCTCGGTACCACCGGTTCTTTGAAAAAGTACTGGTACCGAGAAACCGATGTCAAAATCTCATCACCAATACTTCGGTACCATGGTCTGTTTACAAAAAAATAAAACAAGAGTGCCCGTCTACAGTTTCCTTGGAAAATAACAGTGCGATTGTAATTTGAGACGATCAGGTTGACTGATAACAATGCAATGAAAACTCCGATGTCTTATATTATCAGTAAGTCATCATTGTTCAGCGTCCGTTCGTCCGGCGGCAGGCGGAGGGGTGCCAGGGCGCGCGGGGAGGAGGGGGTTCTATATATATATATATATATATCGTACGGCTATCATAGCCAGCTACCAACTCAAAATAATAATAAAATAAATAAAAGATGTTCTGCAGTGCAAAGCACCTGTGCGTCAGTACATTTAAAATTAAACTAAAATAAACATTTATGATCTCTCTATAAAGCTAAATCCAGAGTGCTAAGCCATTGTAGCCCAGCTTCACTTGCACAATGCAGGCCCATCAGCCCTTCCGGGAAAGCACTCAAAGAGCACTCGGTGACAATGTGAGTCATAGTCTGGAACTCCGCACCACAGCTGCATGACTGATTTTCTGCCATTTCCCATTTGTGTTTCCAATAATTACATCTTCCTACTCCAGTGCCAAATCGATTGAGTAAAGTCTACTGATTCCGAGGAAGATCCATACCACTTACTGCTAAGGTCGTGTTAGCAATCAGAAAGCAATTCCGACCTTGGAAAGATTCCCAGGAGGCAGTCCAGTCAGTATGGATGGAAAAGTTTGAGTCCATCAACTGGGATGCAGTCCGCAGTGGTGGTTTTCGGGACCTTAATTGTACCGTCATCTGGGGTAGGTAATCATGGATGGGCAGATGTGGAGCAGATAAGATCTTAGTATATTCCCTAATGAGTGCATCCCTTCCTCTGGTTTCAGGTGGAGGGATATTACACTGGACCGGGAGCCAGGGGACGGGGGTTGCCATGAGTGTACCACTAAATAGGGCTCTCATAGCCCTATTTAACTGCACGTTAAATAAAGTTAAATCTCTGACATGCACACTGTTAACCACACATGAGCACAGTACTCAGCAGTTGAATATACTTCACCTTCCTGTCCGTAGACGTACGCACGGGTTTAGACAAACAGGAGATGCGTTTTGCAATTTCACAAGGGCGAGGTTGCGAGACAGCATTTTTATTATTTGTCTTAGCAGTAGAGAGCGTTCTGAGCAGAGACTAGGCTTTGCGACTACTCTGGGTGAAGTTCATGTTCTCAACAGTTTTTCCTGGTGTTGTCGAGAGAGTAAAGCAGTTGGTCTGCTACATCTCTGTCAGCAGTATCAGTGAACTCACTGTTAAGGTGACTCCATCGGTGTAAAGGCACTCTTGACTCCATCCTGGTATATACTCTTTCCTAAAACCTCTTGGGATAGACGCTTTAGCGCAAGACAGAACAAGTTGTGTGAACCGATTTTAGTTTTTTTATTTTAGGAGGGATGAACCTGATGCCTTCGTCAAGCCTGGTGGAGAAGGCCTCCCACTCAGCTTTGTTAAAGTTCCACATAGGCAGAGTAAAAGATCTTACGAGAGGAATTTGGATTCCCACTGATATTAGTACAGGCCTATGCTGAGAATGAGGAAAGGCACCTAGGACCTTCCTACAAGTTGGTGTGGGTGTTGTTGATCGGTCACAAGAACAAAAGCACAAGTCTGGAGAGTAACCACGACGCCATTGGGCCGAATGGAAAGTGGGTTGGCATTAAATTCCAAGAAAAGGTTGTTATTTTCAGCCCAGCTTGAAAGACGAGTGCTGTTGTCATCATCAGACGAGTATCCCCACTGGGTATGATGACTGTTAAAGTCACCTACATATACTACAGGATGTTCAAAAGTTGGGAGAATTGTATCTGGCCACTGGATGTTTGGTGGTTTGTAGATATTTACAATGGTAGTCTCAGATACCTTAACAGCAATAGTAAGTATGCTGTTCACACAACTTTTGTGGGAGACTGAAACATTGTCCATGTCGTGCCTAACGTCGTGCGACATTGTCCATGTCGCCACTCCGTTAACCCTGTGTCCTATTTCATCCACAAGCCTACACCCTGTGATGTTGCCCCTCGCACTGTTCTCTAAGTCTTCTACATGTGTTTCTTGTAGTGCAAGGACATCGACATTATTTTCTTGCAGCACCTTGCTGAGGCAGTCACTTTTGGATTTGCTCAGACCCTCTACGTTCAGATAACATATGTTTAAAACGTTTGAATTTGGTCTGGCAGCTGGCATTTTTGAGAGATCACTCCCTTGATAGTTGAGCTGCTAAAAATTGTTGCTCGTTTAGCACCACCCAGGGAGTACGTGCAGCTTTAATGGAATGCTGCGGACGCAAACAATTTCACCCCTATGCAGTAGTAAACCATTATATTAAATCATGATAATTTTAACTTTTGGTAATGTTTAACTCAATAGATATAACATTTAAAAAATTTGGAATTGGCACTCCCAGTATATTTTGAGAAGCTATTTTGTGTGATCACAACTCCTTCCATATTTCTTATCCAATTCTAAGGTTTAAGCGGTCTAAACATTTGCCTTTTGTGTTTCAGCGGATAGCTGTTACATGAAGTTGAAATTGGAGTCAATACGGAAGGCGATGGTGCCCACTAGGAGTGTGCAACAGCTGGACAAGATAGTGCAGAACTACAAGCCGGTGTCAGACCACAAGCATAACGTTAGTATTGGTTTAGAATTAAATTATTACTTATTGTTCTTCCTCTCATCTGCAATATTTTGAACTAGCTGACTTACTCGTGCTTCGCAATGGTACTCAAATTGTAATGCCAACCTGAGGAATTTTTTACTCTTCAGGTGAGCTATTTCGCCATGCTCACTATCCGTCAGGATTAGCTTGTTCGCTACACTCACTCGCCTCAAGTCTATAATATCCTTTAGTTTTTTATTACCAATCTTACCTCAATACTTTAAATGAGAAGAGCTGTTTATAAATTAATATACCTAAATACAGTGTGATTGAAAAGTCCGGGAAAGGTGAAATATAATTTTTACCATTATAGATGCAGTAATGAAACTTTTTACACCAATTATAGCCATAAATATCTACTCTTTGAAGCTATTATCACTTTTTTATCCCTTAAGGGGGATGGCCCACGAGGAGTCAGTCAAAATTCTTAAATAGCAGCATAGGTCAAATTTGGTATCAAATTAAAGGTCTCACTTAGCAGAGTACAATGCCTCAAACCAGACTTCAAACGGATGACCGAGACCGAAATGGCAGGCATACAAAGTTTCCATTAAAATCATATGGGTAAAACTTAAAAATGCAATAACTTTCTTAATACTCAACCTTTTGACGTCGGGCTTGTGGCTTATTACTCCAAATGCAAAGACGTTTAAAATGGTGTATGATGTGACATAGGCCAAAGAAGTTTATTGGTATTTAGTAATAGTAATTTACACTCCCTTTAGGGGTTGTCCCTCCTGGAAGTGTTACAGAAATATGCTTTGGCCCTTGTCACATCATACATAGTTTTAAACGTCTTTGCATATGGAGTAATAAGCCACAAACCCGACGTCAAAAGGTTGAGTATTAACACGTTCGCGGCGGCATGGGAGCGATCGCTCCCACGCGGAGCACTTATGCCATCCTGATGGGTGCGATCGCTCCCAAGCTGCACTGCTTTACAATATGATTTATTTTTAAGCCAGGATCTGAGCTAGAAATCTGAAGCTTTGCACAGCACTCCTCAATAGTACAATGTATTTTGGGACCACGTGGGTTTTTACTGGGCAGTGCTGTTGCTATGGTGGGTTTTACAGTTTTTACATTCAGGATGGTGATGAGGTTCGAGCAAAAACCTCGCCGCCGCGAACGTTTTAAGAAAGTTATTGCATTTTGAAATTTTACCCATATGATTTTAATGCAGACTTTGTTTGCCTGCCATTTTGGTCTCGGTCATGCGTTTGAAGTCTGGTTTGCGGCATTGTGCTCTGCTAAGTGAGACCTTTAATTTGATACCAAATTTGACTTATGCTGCTATTTAAGAATTTTGACTGACTCCTCATGGGCCGTCCCCCTTAAGGGATAAAAAAGTGATAATAGCTAGATAGAGTAGATATTTATGGCTATTATTGGTATACCAAGTTTCATTACTTCATCTATAATGGTAAAAAATATATTTCACCGTTCCGGGAACTTTTCAATCACACTTTATATAATGTGTTCATCACTAAAATTTTGCTTCCATAAGAATAACATGGTAACTTTGAAGACATGTCGGGTGGGAGCCCTGTGGACTGTGGAGGAAATTTTTTTTGATTTTTAACGTCAAGAGCTTTAAATCAAGTATAGTAGAACCTCAATAGTTTGACTCTCGATAGTGCGACACTCCTAATAGTTCGACATGGTTCATGACAACTTAATATGTTAATAACGACTGTAAGTGTCCATTTTGGAGACTGACAAAGATGAAAATGGAAACAAAGTAGCGAATGATTTTAATATTGGTTATGTTAAAGTTCAATTTAGCTATAGTTTCATAAAAATTTAGTGTTTCCTAAATTCAAATAATGATTTTATGCTCCATTGTTAAGATTTCCCACATACTCCCTGTAGTTTGATGTTTCGATAGTTCGACACCCTCTTAGTCCACAAAGTGTCGAACTATCAAGGTTCTATGGTAACATGTTTGTGGGGGTTTTGGCTTCTGGGAATACTTAACCAATTTGTGTTACATCCAACATTCAAAACCCAACCTCCATTTATATATGTAGATAGGTCATAGTAAACTCATTATTGGTGAGTAGATTACCGGTGTAGTAGCTGAACGGTGATGGTCCATTTATTTTAATTTTTCTCTTTTAACGATCACTGTAATTGTCTAGCGATCACTTTGCTCATTTAGCAATCGTTTTTCTTGGTTAGTTCAAGTGACAATTTTGCCCAAAAAATGTTGACTGTACAAACAGTGCTTATATTAGGGTACAAAATTGTACTGAGGTTCCTCTATATCCGGAATAAATTACTGCAACCCGATGTCTAACGTAGATTGTTGCCATTCAAGTATTTATCATCATATTGCTATCATAAGTGGGATAGTTGAGTGTCAGAAGTTACTTAACACAATACTGTTATAAAACATATGATTAAGTGTATTAAACATATATATATATATATATATATATATATATATATATATATATATAATTCTGTAAGGGATATTTCTTGAGCAAAATTGTGAGCGTCATACAGATCGCAGAAAGATGGGAGGGG